>ML682089.1:218620-288903 GCA_007922195.1 Podocnemis expansa
TCAGTTTGGGGGGCAGGGGGCCAGGAGGTGCAGGGGTCACATGGGGGGCAGGGGCAGTTTGCTGTCAGGAAGATGGGGCTGCAGGGGTCATTTGGGGGGGCAGGGGGCCAGGAGGTGCAGGGGGTCAGTCGGGGGGGCATTTCCCTGGCATCTCTTGCACCCGGCCTTGTGTCAGGGCAGCGGCTCTGCCGAGCTCCAGCCATTGGCCCCTGCGCCATCCCGAGCGCCGACGCCTTCAGCCTGCAGGGTAGCCTCGGCCCCCAGCCCGTGGGAGGGAGTGACCCTGGCGGCACCCTTTGCTGCTGGACACCCACCCTGACTGGCATTCTTGCGGGCCCTTCCCATCGGCTGCTTCCCCACGCACCTCTTCATTTCTCCACGGCTAGTGTGGGGCAGACGCCCATCACAAGTGGCCACGCTCCTGCCAGTGCAGCCCAATGTGGCGTTAGCCAGCTTGGCAACCAGGGCCCATTGTTGACTCATCTCCACACTCTCACCTACTGTAACCCTCAGATCCATTTCTGCACCCCTGCCGTGTAGCCGGGCAGTCCCCCGCCTGGAGCAGTACATGGGAGTCTTCCATCCTAAGAGCAGGACTCTGCTCCTGTCCTTGTTGAATATCATCAGATTATTTTTTGGTCCAGTTGCCCGGTTTGCCCAGTTCACTTTGTATCCTATCCCTACGCTCCATCATATCTGCTGCTCCCCCAGCTCAGTGTCATCCACAAACTTGCTGTGGGTGCCTCCACCCCACCCTCCAGAGCATTAATGAAGATGTTGACAAAACCACTGAAGCCTGTGGCACTCTGCTTCTTGCTGGCTGACAAAAGGACATCAAGTCTGTCGCCCAGTGACCTAGCCAGTTTTCTAGTCACCTTATAGTCCATTCCTCCAACCCACACATCTGTAACTTGCTTTCCCCACATCCACAGAGCCAGTCAGTAGAGAATCAGGTTGGTCGGTTTCCCAAAGAGCAGCTTTGGGGGCTAGGCACAGTCCACCAGCACCTCAGGGAGCAACAGCTGCAGAAGGCCTGGCTCCACTCCAGCAGCTGAGGCCAAAGGGGGACCTGTGCAAACAGGTCACTGGGAAGGCTGGGCCCGGTCCCACACAGCCCGTTAATGCTGCCCTTGGCCTGCTGTTGGCAGCTTTACAGTAGCTGTGTTGGCCCCAGGGAGGGCCAGATCCAGTAGGAGAGGAACCCAGCTGTGGCTGGCTGGCTCTGCCCTGGGAATACCTGGGTGCTGGCATCAGGGGGTGGGGGGCTGGGGAAGCCCCAAGAAAGCTAGGGCTGGCTGGGAAGGGCCCTGAGACAACTCCGCTCACCACAGACCTCGCCCTGGGGCAGGAGCCACAGAGTCTAGCCATGGAGCTGGGATTTGCCCTTCACTTTGGCAGCCCTGCCCCGTGCCCACCACGTGAGCTCTCAGCAGATAAGGCCAAGATATGAGCAGTGAAGGTGCCCACCGTTCACTCCAGGCACAGCAGCCAGAACGGTGTCACACCTGAGCGCCAGGAACAGGTAGGAGATGGCAGACTCACAGCCTGGGGACCCTGGCTCCAGCCACAGCCTGACCCCTTGCCCCCTGGGGCAGCAGTGGTGGGAACAGGCTGCTCCACCCAGAGGCAGAGACCCCCAGCACAGGTGTGTGGCTGGGGGCTCCCTGAGGGGGAGGCCTCTCTGGTCCCAGTAGGGCGAGTTCTGCCCTGGCTAAGGCTGGGACCATGAGGAAAAGGAGATCCCTGGGCCCATGGGAACCCCAGGACCCCATGACTGGCACTCTGCCCATGACAGCCCCTTCCCTGTCTCAGCTCAGGCCATTCGCCTGGGGCTGTTTGCATTTCTAAACCAATACCTCCCCCCACCCGCCCTTGGGCAGGGACACTATCCAGCCAAGGTCACCTTCAGCACCAGCTCCCTGCAGCTGCCCTTTGCCGCCTCCCAGGAGCCAGTGCCTGCTCCACGTGCTGCCCTGGCTCCATGTCCTGCGTTACTGGAGGGTGGGCACTTGGTGCAAGGGCTGTGGAGCACCCAGCCAGCATGCGCCCCACCAAGATCGGGGCCCAGCATCCTGGGTACTGACACAGCCTGATAGAGATCCTCGCCCCAGTCCAGCAGCACGCTTTCCCTGCTGGGAGTGAAGGTGGGGTAGGCATGAGATCGCAGCACTGACACGCTGCTGGGCAGCCTGGGCCCTCTACAGCCACTCACCCCAAGCACTGGGAGAGCCTTTCCTGCCCCAGCCTCTCCTCCACCCAGGATCCCTCCTGCAAGCATTGCCTCCCCCCACATGCTCCCTTGCAACCACTAGCTTCCCCACAGCCCCCCCACCCACCTCTGGGGGTCCTTGCAATGCCCCAGTGCCTGGGCTCCCACCCCCTTCCCTCAGCACCCAAGCCACAGACTTCTAGAGCAATGGTTCCCAACTTTTTCTCTGCCATGGCACACCTTGATACCTTTCATTATTTTGAGGCACACCACTACAGAGCTTCCAAATAAACTCATGAATATTCATTAGCCAAGCTAGTCAAGCCACTCTTTGCATAGTTTTTTCATAAAATTCTGTGGCACAGTTGCTCAGGCCTGACGGCACACCTGTGAGCTGTGGCACCCTGGTTGGGAAACACTGGTCTGGAGCAGGGGTCTCAAACCCACGGCCTGCAGGCCGCATGCGGCCCCTAAAGCTATTTTCTGCAGTCTGCAATGACACTATCGTTATTGATATTTGCAATATTGTTGTATGAGAAGGTTTCAGTGGCACAGCTTTCAGGCTACTGTACTAGTCCTCATGCAGCCCTCGTGGTGATTTGAGCTTGAGACCCCTGGTCTAGAGGATGAGGGGCAGATGGGACCCCAGGAGGTAACGAGTCCCACCCCCAGCTCACAGCAGGATCCGCCCCAACTAAATCAGCCCAGCCAGGGCTGTGGCAAGCTGGCCTTCAAGCCCTCCAAGGATGGAGACTCCAGCCCCTCTCCCTGTCACGTCCCACACCCCCCGCCCAGAGGCACCTGGGAGGCAGGGCTCCCCAGGCCATGCATAACCTCACCTTCTCCCACAGGACCCCGGCATGGCCCTCTTCGGGCAGCTCCTGGAGCCCCACGGCTACCTGCAGTCGTTGCGCTCGCTCGTGCTGGGCATTGTGGCGCACTTGCAGGGCACGGCTAAGCCCGAGGAGCTGGAGTTCGTGCAGCGGGAGCTGGAGCTGCTGGACCAGGAGCTGGCAGGGGGGCCCGGGCTGCTGGACGATGAGGAGGTGGGACGCTACGAGGACAGCGTGGCCACCGCGTATGGGCAGCTGGGGGCAGCAGTGCGGGCCGGCGCCACCTACGCCCCACGGGAGAAAGAGCTCTTCCTAGAGTACTGTGCTCGGTTCGAGCTGGAGCGGCAGCTGCAGGGGCTGTGTCGGCGGGTGCAGGGCTTCTCGGTGCTGGCCAAGCGGCCAGCGCTGCTGGAGCAGGCTGTGCATGAGCACCGGCCCCGCCGCTGGCAGATGGCTCAGTTCTGCCAGAAGCTCAACCTAGTGGTGGGTGCAGGGCTGCTGTGCTTGCTAAGCCAGGCTGGGCTGACGGGGCGTGACGGGGCCCTTCTGCTGGGCCGCTGGGCCATTCGCCTGGGGGCACTGCACCAGCACATGAAGGAGGCCGTGGGCCAATGCACCTCCTACTTCCAGGAGCAGGCACGGGAGGATGTGGCCAGTGTCCTGGCCCAGGCCACCCTCCCTGGCCCCGCCGAGGTGGCGGGCAGCATCCTCAAGACGCTGGAGAAGAACTATGACTGGCTGCGCTGGGCCGTGATGGTGTGGGGTGGGGAGCCGCAGGGCAGCCCGGACGGGGACGGGGACGGGGACGGGGACGAGGTGCTAGCCCAAGGCAGCTACATCACTGGCCAGGCTGCCTCTGGCCTCAGGGTTGTGGCCTGCTACAGCGAGAGCCCCTCCTCACTGGACAAGGGCCGCACCCACCAGCTGATCGGGGAGCTGGAGTGGAAGTTACCCAACCCCCCACCCGAGGTCTACGCCAGCCTGGAGGCCGAGCCAGCCCGGGCCCGTGGCTACCTCGCCCAGCGCATGCTGCACAAGCTGGGAGAGGGGCTCGGGCCTGGCGTCACCATCCACGTGGTGCCTGGCAAGCTGGAGATGCGGAGCAACTTCCCACCGGCCGCCTGCCTGCTGCATGAGTACCGGCACCGCCTGGCCTCTGGCACCGTCTGCATCTTCGGCTGAGCCGCGGCATCAGCCAGTCGTCTTGCTGTCCATAACTGCAGATCCACAGGAAATAAAAGAGCCTGTAGTGTGCCCTCGACTGCCGTCCTTCAGAACCGCCTCTTGTAGGACAGCCACGCCACCTGCCTAGCGCTTGGCTTCGATTATGGCCCTTGCCCACAGAGCCCAATGGCATATTGGGGGCAGTGCCCCTTTGGAGGCACAGGAGGCTGCCCAGGTGCCCTGCCCAGGGGACGCATGGCAGGGAGTTTGCAGCAGAGCACAGGGTTGGGCACCAAGATGGGCGCCCTTTGTCCTTGTGTCTCCAGCCCCTTCTGTCCTTCGTGCCCAGTGGTACCATAGCCCCAGCCTGGGCCCCAGGACACCCCCCATGGCCATTCTCAGGTCCAGGGCCGGCCCCATGCTCTTCCCCCTCTGGCTGGGCTGAGCCTCTGGGCTCCTGCTTCCCCCCAAGCTCTGCCCAGCGCGTAGAGCCCAGAGGAGACAGGTCCCATCTGCTCCACCTGGACCCACGAAGCCAGCTAGGCTCTGCCAGGGCCACCCCACAGTGGCTGTGCAGAGTGAGGGGTCTCTGTCACTGGGGCATACAATGTGGAGGCCTTGGGGAGCCTAGAGGAGTGCGTCAAGCAGCCCATGCCCAGACTGCCCCACCATCCCACAGCCCACCTGGGCCAGACCTCTGCCGCCTGTTAGCCAAGCACCCTGGAGCCCTGCTGAGTTCCCATCTGCCCACACCCTGCACCTAGGAGGGTCAGGTTCAACCCAGCCTGAGGCCCTGTCGTCCCATCCTTAGTCAGCGGGAGGAAGCTGCCCCCCTCAGGGCTCCTGCCCTGCCCTGGGCCCTGCCAGCCCCTCATGTCATGCCTCACACAGCACAGGCAACTCCCCAGGATCGCAGAGCCAGGCAACCTTGATGCACAGCCCAGCCCAGGTGAGCTACCACAAGGGGTCATGTCACGCTGGCCTCGGGCTCAGGCCCCAAATCCTGGCTTCAGGGGCTCCCCTCCCCTGGGAAGGCTGGGGGGCTGCACTGATGGCACCAGGAGCAGGGCCACATCCATGGGGCAGAGCTGGCCTGGCACCTGCACAGCCCAGCCCAGAGGCTGCCCTGAGGAAGGCCCCCCAGCGCCCAGCTGTGATGGAGTCTCACAGGAAGAGCGTTCTGGGTCTCCAAGACAGGAGTCTCACGCACCAGGCTGTGGCTTCAGAGGGTCCACCCCTGCCTGGGGTCTCCCAACACAGCCAGTCAGGCTTGTGGGGCCAATTCCTAGGTCTGGCCTGGAAGGTTCGGTCCCTGCACAACCTGGACCTCCCTCTGCAGGAGTCATCACGTTGGTGGGATCCCAGGGAGCTCCTCCACACAACGCCATAGCTAGTCATTTCAGCGCCCGGGGCACGTTCCACTCGGAACGCCCCCTTACAACGATCAGTGCCTGGAGCAAACAGTGGAACGCGCCCTTTGATAGGGCAAAGCCCCACTCGCCCCTCTGTAGTTATGGCCCTGCCTCCACACCCAACGGGCCAGGCTCCCCAGCCTGCTGGCAGAAGCTCTTTCCCCACCCAGTCCTCTGCCTCCTTCCTGGACTACGCAGCTACCCCCGCCATTCACCTGCCCCAACAACTCGGTGGGTCCCCATCACAGGAGTCCCAGCCAGGCGTGTGCGCCTGTGGCTGGGGAAGGCCCATCCACCCCCCAGTGGCCCCTGCAGTGACCATGCAGCTGGGTCCCATCACCGACATACGCAGTAACACGCTACCTAACTACAGACTAACAAACGGCAGACAAAGTGGGTCTTTCTCCCAGGAAAGCTCATGTGACAAACAAATTTGTTAGTCTTCAAAAGTGGCACAGGGCTCCTTGTTTGTTTTCCCCAGCGTGTTACTACGCGTGTCAGTCGTGGGACCTGATGGTGTTTCGGGCCACTCTGTCACCAGGGCCTTCCCCCTGACTCGCCCCCCCCCCCCGGCCCTGCCCCCCAAAACCCCCGACCCACCCCCTTCCACCCAACCCATGCACCCCCCAGCCCTTCCCCCCAAAAAACCCACCCCCACAGCCCTCCCCACCCAACACACCGACTGCACTGCCTTTCTCCCCAGTAAACCCCACCCCACAGCCCCTGACCCAACATGCTCCACCTCATGGCCCTTCCCCCCCAACACCCCACACCATGGCCCTTTCCACTCAACACAGCCTGCCCCATGGCCCTTCCCTCCCAACATGCCCCACCCCACAGTTCCTCTCACCCAACATGACATACCCCATGGCCCTTCCTCTCGGCACACCCCACACTACAGCCCTTCTCACAGTAGTTCACCTGACACAGCCCAACCCACAGCCATTTCTCCCAAACACACCCCACCCCATGGCCCTTCCCCACATACACCCCTTTGCCCAGACACACCAAATTCCATGGCCCTTTCCCCCCAGTACAACCCACTGCATGGCCCTTTCCCCCCAATAAATCACACCCCACGCCCCTTCCCACCCAACACACCTACCCCATGGCCCTTCACCCAACACACCCCACCTCACAGGCCTTCCTTCCTGAAAGGCACCACACCACAGCCCTCCTCACTGACATGCCACGACCCACAGCCCTTTCACCCCAGCCTATGGCTCTTTCCCGCTGTACAACCCACTCCATGGGCCTCTCACCCCTACGCTCTGACCCACAGTCCATGCCCGAACACACCCCACCCCACGGCCCTTTCCCTCTCTCAGTCTGTGACCAAGGCTTCCTGAGATCCCCTCCTGAATAAGCAGAAATCAGGGCAACCTGTTAAACGGAAAGCCAAACTCTCCAAACGCTGCCGGGTGATACCTAATCCAGTCTCCCAGTCACTCACAAAACATGCCTCTGATTCCTCACACGGGTCATGATGATGCAGGGAAACAGAAAGTATTGCACATCAGCTCCTCTGGTCCCCCCAGCCACTGGGTCTCTTAAAAAAATACCTTCTCCTGACCCCCAAGGGCCAGCCAGGGGCGTCGCTGGTGCCCGGCTCACGGGGCCTGAGCCCCGAGTCCCAGCACCCGAGCCCCGGGTCTGCTGGGCCGCCTGTGGCTGCGGGGCGTGAGCCCCCGGTCCCAGCGCACTGACCCCCCCCCGTCTTCTCCCGGGCTGGCCGCGCTTCTGCGCCCGGCCTCCCCACCCAGAGAAGGGGAGGCTCGGTGGTGCCCGGTGCGGGGAACTGGATGCATGTTTTGTGACTGGCTGGGAGACGCTTTAACTCCCACCCGCCACCTATGTTCTCTCTAAGCTGTGCGTGTGCGTGTGCGTGTGCGTGTGCGTGTGCGTGCACAGGCTGTGAAACCCATGCACACAACAAAATCAAGTGTGCACCAAAAAATTCAACAGTCCTGATATTTTTATGCTACTTTAAGAAAGCACTTTCAAGTAACATGTTTCGGGGAAGGTTTTGTCATTTATAAACTCGTTCCCATCACCGGATCAGAATAAACCGTGGATGATTTGAGTGGTTCAGACTCTCTCCCCCGCCCTGCTCACAAGGCAGGCCACACTCAGGAGCGTGCACACGTCTGGACACTGGCTCCACCCACAGACGTGTTTGCACACGGCCCGGGAGGACTTGGGGCACGTGGCCTCGGCCCGAGTCCGGCACCGCGACACGTGCGGGTTCCCCGCCGAGGGGCGGGACAGGCGCTGTCAATCACCGCGTTCATTGGCGGCCCTGGGGGCGGGCAGGCCGCCGAGCCCAGCTGCTGGACGCTCCCATTCTTTCTCTGGGGAGGGAGGTGGCTGGACGGTCCCAATTGTTCTGGGGGCGGGGGTCAGCGAGGGGCGGCCGGACGTTCTCATTCGTGGCCGGGGGGGGGGGTCCTTCCCTTCCCTTCCCTTCCCGAGGGGAGGTGTGTGTGACGGCGGACGCTTCCATTCCTCCTTCGTGGAGAGGGGGGTGCTGGGGCTGGGGCGAATGGAAGCTGGAAGGTGCCATTTGTTGGGGGGGGGGGGGGCTGGCATTAATTCCGAAGTGGACGCGCATTGCCTCCGGCCTGTCCCATTCGTTCCCACGGGGTGGGGGAGTGTGGCACCTGGAAGGTGCCATTTATTCCGGAAGGGGAGGGGGAGAGTGTGTGAGTTGGACTGTTCTATTTCTTCCCGGGGGTGTCATTTGGAGCCTGGAAGGGCCCATTCCTTCATGGGGGGAAGGGGGTGTCTCTGAGGTCCAGTTCCTTCCCAGAGAAAGACTTAGAGTTGGGAGCCCTGGCTGGAAGATCCCATTTGTTCTTGGGGGCGGGGGTGGCGCAGTGCTTGGAAGGTCCCATTCATTTCAGGAGGGGGGGTCAGGTCAGGGTCAGTATTCGGGGTGCCTGGCGGGTCCCGTTTGCTCTTGGGGGGGAAGGGTTGGGGGCCGGTGGCTGGACGGCCACTTTCTCGCTGGAGGGAGCTGGGGTGGGGGAGCGTGGCGAGGTGGCCGGAAGGTCCCATCTCGGCCATGGGGGTTCAGGCCGTGCCCCCCGTCAGGGGGGGGCACCCGAAGAGCACGGTGGTCACGTTTTGGGGAGCAGAGGGTCTGGTGCTCGCTCTCAGCTCGGCCACAGTTGCGTAGCGGTGGAAGACGCCCCCCTGGAAGAGGTGCACCCCCTTGGCATTGCACATGGCGCTGTCCACGTGGTCGTGGGGGATCGGCTCCTTGGGGCCAGGCTGCCGTGGGCTCTGGCTCAGATCCACCCGCTGCATGGAGCTCCCTGCGGGGAGGAGCGGACGGGAGCCACGTCAGAGCCACCCCGGCCCAGGGGCGGCCAGTTGCCCTGACGGGGCCAGTTACCATCACCACAGGACCCCGGAGTCCCGCCTCCCCTCCCCGACCCGCGGCATCAGACCCCCACCCCAGCCCAGGGCCGGGCGAGAACCCAGGCATCCTGGCTCCCAGCCCCGCCCCGCCAGACCGCTCTGCTTGGCCATCCCGGGCGCACCTCTGATGATGAAGAGCTCAGCCGAATGGGGGCAGGTGAAGGTGGCGTCAGCCTCTGGGAAGCCCAGCTCGTCTTGCAGGTCCCTGGGGTAGCCCTCCACCAGCGTGTAGCCCTGGCCCACGCGATAGATAGAGACCCGGGAGCCCTGCAAGGCGAAGGCAGACGCGTTGGGCGAGGCAGATGCTCCGAAGACCTCACGCCGAGGGGGAGGGGGGGGGGCAGACTCACCCGCCAGCCAGACCCCGAGCTGGGCTCCCCCGTGCGAGTCCCGCAGACAGCTGACTGGCCCAGGTTGCCCCTGCGCCCCGTATTACCTGTATCAGGTACATCTTGTTGTCCCAGCTGAAGGCATTGTCCACCTCCCCAGCCAGCTCCGGCCATGTGTGGTTGAGCGGCCATGAGTGCCAGCCATCCCGCTGGGTGTCCACGCGGAAGTACTGTCCCCCTGCAGAGGGGGCGAGAAGGCATTGACTGCCCAGGTGGGGGCCGGGGGCAAGGGCTGCTTTGGGCCAGGGAGAAGGGTGCCAGGGAGTCACCAGTGGCCACCACCGGCCCCCCACACAGCCAGGACCATCCTCTTTACACCTGGAAGCGGCAGACCAGGGAAAGAGGCAGGCCTGTCCCTCGGCAGGGAGCTGGCCATGGCTCAGCTGAACGGCACTGCCCCAAGCGCAGCTGGCGCAGGGAGAAGAGCCAGGTGCTCCTACTGCACTCACAAGAGACAGAGGGCAATGGGGCCAGCCAGGTGGCTCAGGCTGGGCCATGGATGATGCACGAGGTGTGGACGCAGGAGGCTGGGAGAACAGGCCTTGTGAGAAACAATGTCCTGGCCTGGCCACAGTGTTAGCTCTGGCTAAGCCCCACTCAGCTGGCCACAGCCTCTTGGGGCCCGTAGCCTGGTGGCTAGCCCATGGGGCTTTTTTCTGCACAGGCTGCCAGGTTGCTGCAGACACCCCCCGGGAGCAGCATACCATGCCACCCTCTCCATCTGCCAGGCCTGGCCAGGTGAGACTCGTGGCAGGACCAGCTGGGGTAGAAGGGTTGCCGGAGCCAATGGTGCAGCCTCAGAGCCCACGGCCTGTCGCTGTGCTATCCAGGGACACAACCCACTGGGGTCACCCCAGCGGCCTGGCCTAGGCAGGACACAGGTGAGACCCTGTGGACCTGGAACAACCTCCAGGGAGAGTCTGTCGGTGGCGACACCAGACGGTTCCCTGCAGATACAGGGAATTTGGAGGGCATCCCCAGGAACCCAGTGGAGGCCAAGAACAGCAGATGGGGGATCCCTCTGCTCCCCAGTGCAATCACTCCCACTCACCCCGGAAAGCATAGGTGTGGCCGGCATCATCCGCGGTGAAGGCCTTGAAGGGGAGGCCACTGCAAGGGTTCCTGATGGCCATGATGGTGGTATTTTTGCGGGCATGGTGCCCATGTCCTGCATCCGCCAGGAGAGAGGGGGTCAGGATGTGGTATACATGGGGGCCTGAGATGAGGAGGTCAGGGTCGCAGGGCAATCAGGGGCTCTTGGAGGCACAAGTTGGCTGGGGGGGACCAGGGGATGTTGGGGTCCCAGGGTGGTCAGTGACTCTGGGGTTCCCTGGGGGGCAGGACAATTTCAGGGGCTCATAAACACATAGACTCTAAGGTAAGAAGGGACCTATGTAGTCATCTAGTCTACCTCCTGCACAATGCAGGCCACAAAACTTCACCCACCTACTTCTGCCATAAGCCTCTAACCTATGACTGCATTATTAAAGGCCTCAAATCATGATTTAAAGACTTCAAGATACAGAGAATCCACCAGCAGATGAGCCATCTGAAAACCCCCCACGGTCACAGGGTTGCTAGGGGGACTGCACAGTGGTGGGGATCTCACCTCTCCCGGGGCAGCGCAGGAAGTAGTCACGGACGTCACGGGGATAGCCAGGTGGTACCTGGCCCGTGGCGGGCTGGAAGCGCAGGAAAAGCGTGCCACGGAAGCAGTAGTAACGGCCCAGCCAGTGCACAGCCGCTGAGCAGTTGGCGACCTCGGGCCACGAGCGCCTCTTCACCACCCCCAGGTCCAGGCTGTAGGAAAACACCTCCTGTCCTGCCAGGAGAGAGACAGCAGCCGGGTCAGCACCCGCACCCGCGCAGCCTGCGTCACAACTCACAGCATCTATGATGCTGTCTGGGTTTAGGGCAGTGGTTTGCCAACTATTTTCCTTGGGACGCATTTATATCTGTGACCCAACAATTTCATCCTTCAGCAAGGCATTCCAGTCTTTTGGTGGCAGCAGCTGAGGGGGCCGCAAGCCAGTATTTGAGGGGCTGTGACCCAGTACTGGGTTCTGACCCATGGTTTGAAAACCACTGGTTTAAAGGCCACTTACAATTGTTTTTCATATTAATATTTCATAATGGCAATAATCCACAGGAGATATGCCATGTTTTGTCCCAGTAGGGAGGTTATGATTTGCTAGTTGTCATGCCTGTATTAGGAGTCATGAATATGTTTGTTACGTCTGTGTTTCAACTTATGTGATTCCAGGGAACACCCCAGACAGCATGTCTGCAGCTCTTGTCTCCTTAATGATTCATTCAGGGAACCACAGGCACAATGGACCTGGGGGTGGGGGGGAGTCACCTCGACTGATCATGTGACTCAACAACTTTTTGATTGGTAAAAACTCCACACAGCATGGGGAAGGCCGGAGGTAATAAAAGGCAGCAGCTCCAATTTCATTTTTTTTTCAGTCTTCAGTCCTCAACCAACACCCATATCTACATCTATTCATCTGCAACTGGACAAAAGACTGAGGCCCACCCAGGGCTGAGCGTCCACCGGAGGAGCTGGACAAGCCTGCAAACTCCGAATTCCTTGAAGGACGTGCTTTACAAGGACTTTTAATCATTTGTATACATGTGATGCACTTCGACCCTTTAACATCGCTCACAGTTAACCTGTTTTTTGTTTTGTAAGCTATATATTAAAGCTTTAGTTTTAACTACTAAAGGATTGGTACGCAGTGTGTTCTTCTCAGTGAGATCCCTGCTCCTTCTGGGGGTCCGCTACTGTAACCTCTAGCTAACCTGCTAACCAGTCTTCTGTGCTGTGAAGCTGAGATCTCCTAAACCCTTCTGTTTTCCACACTGGCTGAGGGTCCCTTCTGACTGGAGAGCATGGTGCTGGATCTTTGGCCCGTGGAGAAACTCCCTGGGACCCTTCTGGGGAAGGGGGCTGGACTCCCATGGGGCAGCGCCGGGCAGAGCAGGCTTTGGAGCCCCTGAGGCTGGTTTGGGGAGCTGGGGGCACAGAAGACCTGGGTTGGACTGGGGCAGACTCCACCGCTGCAGAGTGCTGATTAGGGGTGACGAAAGGGGACCCGGCGTGATTCATGAAAGGCTTCATCACAAACCCTCTTCCCCAGACTCCTACCCAGGCCCTTACCCTTGAAGAAGATGATGCTCTCAGCCTGGCAGTCCTCAGGGTGACACTCGATGGCAGCATCCAGCTCCTCAGGCACCCCCTTGAACTCTTCTGCAATGAGCCGGGGATACCCAGTCCGCAGCCGGCCCTCAGTGTACACCCAGACCCGCGTGCCCTGTGGGCACACACAGCTCAGTCTGGACCTTGGGGCAGTGCCCATGGGGGCTATGTGGAGCCAATCATGTTCTGGCAGCAAAGCCTGCAGTACCCTGGGCACCGGCCCAGCTTGGACGCAATGCCCTCCAGCGCTCCCATACCTGGTACCCAACCAACCCAGCACCCACTGAGCTCCCCTGCCCCACCTTCCCAAGCCTTCACCCAGCCCCCTGCAGCAGACCCCCCCCGTTCTGCCCAGCCCTGCCCGCCGTGGTGGGACCTGGAAGAGGTAGACGCTGTGGTGGGTGTCCGGGTGCTTCTCACGGGGTAGGCGGAGTGCAGCATCCACAGAGCCCTGGATCTCAGGCCAGGTAGCGTTGATGAGCTGGGCTGGGCCGTGAAAGCCCTTCCAGATGTGGTCACCTGCCGGGCAAGGCCAAGGGAGCCTGAGCGAGACAGGACCACGTCCCCTGCAGCATGGCGGGATGGGAACTCGGGGGGAGAGAATGTGAGGCAGGGCACCCGGAGAGCCACTGCAGGACTTGCCCTGCCTGGCCTGCCCTTGACCTGGCCCTGCTGAGCCGAATTCCCCAGGCTGGGCCTGGGAGAGGACCCTGCCAGCCCCATCTCTGCCCCGGTGGGCCAGGGGTTCCCTACCTTTGAAGAAGAGCATCCTTCCCTGCTCATCTAGAGTGACGGCATCAAAGCCCCCTTCATCCGCACACCGGTGTGCCACCTCTGGGGAGGACAGACAGTTTGACCCAGCACATGGGGGCTGGGGGAGCCTCCCATTCTGGCCCCAGGAACTACCCAACCCCTCTCCTCCACCACAGCCACTGTCTCAACCTTCACTGACCTGACCGCCCACCCCCAGCCCCCAAGCAACAGCCAATGAAAGCCAGCCAACAGGTCGCCATCCCCAGAAACAAAGCAGAATCCCCCAGTGAGGAAGTGGGAATTTTCATCAGTTTGGGTGCCTCAGTTTCCCCATGTGCTACACAGTTACTTGGGTGCAGGGGTCGTTCACTCTGTGGAAAGCTCTGGGCATGCTGGGTGCCTGTCTCCCAGCCTTTGGGCACATAGCAAGCTGTGACCTTGGGCCTGACAGCCGGATGCCAGCCAGGATGAGCAGCTGCGGGACACGGGGCAGGAAGAGATTTGTCTAGGATCTAGGTCAAAGGACCGAGGAGCAGACGGGCCGGGGGTGTTACATGCTGTGGGCCAGGCACTCAAAGGGACGGTGGGGAGTCAGGGCTCAGGACTAGCCCAGCTGTTAACGTTTCAGCCAGGACGCTAACCCAGCCTCTCCCTGCTGCGTGGGCACAGAATAGACTCGCCAGCTCCACTGCATGAGGGGCCACGGGAATGCTCTGAGTGTCGGCCTCAGGAGGGGTAGAGCTAAGGGGCTGCCCCCAGCAAGAGAGTGACCCCAGTGGGGCTCGTCTACGCGGGGGCCTCTCAGGAGCTGCTCCAGAGCCATGGGTCCCTAGCGTGCGCACACACTCATGCACACGCACACGCGCCTGCTGCGTCCCACCCCCTAGCTGCACTCTGCCCCTGCCTGATTCTCACCGGTGTCGTTGAGCTCAGGCGCAGCGCTGTGGTGGACCCATGCTCCGGCTGCCCCAGCTTTGCCGTTGCTGCTGCAGAGACAAGGTGGTTTGGTCTCCGTCTGGCTGGGAG
This sequence comes from Podocnemis expansa, assembly GCA_007922195.1. Classification (NCBI taxonomy): domain Eukaryota; kingdom Metazoa; phylum Chordata; order Testudines; family Podocnemididae; genus Podocnemis; species Podocnemis expansa. The sequence goes on from ML682089.1 coordinate 233,032, forward strand.
GGTCTCCTCCCCTATGGGCTCCCCTCTGAGCTGGGGCAGTGCTGTTGGCAGGGTCCCCACAGCCCCATGGGTGATGGGGCAGCACCAGCCTTGTGCCCAGGCCCTGCCAGGAGAGCTTGGGTGCGAGACCCTCCATCTGGGCAGCTTGGCCCAGGTGCTGGTGTGGGGGGGGTGAGTCAAACTCTGACATCCCATCGCCCACAGGACCCACACTGCGCACGACTGGAAGACTACTCACACGAATGCCCATGTCCTCCTGCTGCATGCTGGCGCCCATCCTTCTCACACTGGTGCCCTCACCCTCTTGTGCCAGCACCCACCTCCTCCTGCTGCATCCTGGTGCCTGTCTCTCGCACACCAATGCCCTCACCCTCTTGCAGCAGCACCCATGTCCTCCTGCTGTGCAATTGGGGCATGCCCACGCCCATCCGTCACACACATGCCCTTGTGCACACTCCCCACTTGCCAGCCCATTTGTGGCCAAGCACCAGCCACACGTCCACCCCCCCCCACCACATGCCAGCAGGCACGGCGCTGCACCCAGGCCACACAAGACCCCACTCACAGGGGATGGGCGAGCCCCAGGGCCAGGGCCCAGGACAGGCTCAGAGCTGCGATGACACCACGCATGCTGGCTGGAGCAGGGCTCTGGGCCGTGGCTACTGTGTGCCTGCCCCTATATAGGCTGGGGGGGGGGGCCAGGTCACTGCACAGCCCTGGCACACCCCTCTCTCCCCAATCAGAAACTGCTCCTGTTAACCCCTGCACACCAGGGCTGCTGCCTGGATGCACCTGCTGACGGAGACACCCCAGAAACCAGCTTCTGCAGCTCAGAGAGTCTAAGAGCAGAAGGAACCGGTATGATCATCTAGTCAGACCGCCTGCACAACACAAGCCTCAAAAACCTCACTCACCCACCCCTGCAATAAACCTCTACCCTATGACTGAGTTCTTTCAGTTCTCAAATCATGATTTAAGGACTTTAAGATACAGAGAAGTCACCAGTAGGTGAGCCATGCCCTGTGCAACAGAGGAAGGTGAAAAACCCCCAGAGCTCTAGCCAATCTGCCCTGGGGGAAAAATTCCTTCCCAACCCCAAATATGGCAAGCACATGGGCAAGTCTCAGCCGTCAGTCACCCAAGAAACAATTCTCTGTAATAACGCAGAACCCAGCCCATCTACCCTCCCTTCTTAGGCCACTTGCATAGCTACCACCAGTAGCCAAAGATCAAAGATCAGCCAATGTCCATCCCATGATACCATCCCCGCCAGAAATTTATCAAGCTCAGCACTCAAGGCACCTATGGGTTTTGTCTCCACAGCTCCCCTTGGAAGGCTATTCCTGAACTTTATACTCCTCTGATGCTTAGAAACCTGCAACTAATTTCAAGCCTAAATTTCCTGATGGACTGTTTGTATCCATTTGTTCCTGTGTCCACATTGGTGCTATATTCAAATAATTCCTCTCCCTCCCTGGTATTTAGCCCCCTGATGTATTTACAGAGAGCAATCATATTGCCTCACAACCTTGTTTTGGTTAGGCTGAACAAGCCCAACTCCTTCCTTGAGTGTCTTCTCATAAGGCAGGTTTGCCATTTCATGACTCATCCTTGTAGGTTTCCAAAGGGATAGCCGTGTTAGTCTAGTCCAGTAACTGCTTGTCATCCTTGTAGCCCTTCTCTGCCCATTCCAGTTTGAACTCATCCTTTTTAAACAGGGGGGACCACGGAGCTGCGGAGAAGCTGCCCCTGAGCCAAGCAGGGCAGGGATCAGGCTCCATCTGACCCAGGGCTTGGTCCCTATTGGGGAGCAGAGACAGTTCAGCCCAGCATGGGGGGGCCTGTGGGCAGCCATTTCTCCTAACTATATCGCCCCTCCACCCCACCACTGTCCCAGCCCTCCTGCCACAGGCACCCCGATGCAGGTCTGAGCACATGGCTGCAGGTGGGGGGGGTGTCACTGCACAGCCAGACACTCCCCCTGCTCCCCATACAGGGCTGCCCTGGGGCCCTGCTGGGAAACGCCCCACAGCACCTGCCAGCACTGCAGCCTGCAGAGGATGGGCTGAGCCCCTGGAGCTGCAGCCACGGCTGGAGGGCAGGTGGGGTGGGGATAGGGATGTGGGGAGAAGCACCACGGGGGGAGGAAGCAGGGGAAAGAGACACAGGGACACCAAGGGAGGGGGACACATTCCTGGCACTGCAGCATCTGTTTCCCAGCAGCTCGAGGGGGCCTCATGGTAGGAAGTGACCCTGGTCCCAGCCCGTGTTTGCTCAGTTCAGGGCCACAGTCCAGGGGCAAAGTACTCCTAAGCTCTGAGGTCAGCACCGCGGGGGTGGGAGCACAAGCCTTCCCTGGGCATGGCCCTGCGCCCCCTTCCTCGGGCTCAGCCCTGAGCCCCCTTCCCCAGTATTGGCCCTGCACCCCCCTGTGACACTGTCTGGGTCTAGGAGACTGTTTATGGTTACCTTTAAAATTAATATTTCATATTGGCAATAACCCATATATGATATAACATGTTTGGTGTCAATAGAAAGGTTATAATCTGCTAAGGATGATTATATGGCTTGTATGTAGGTATCATGCCTGTATTAGAAATTAGAAATCTATTTGTTTTATGGTTGTTCCAAGTGATTTGTTCTTAAGGCAATCCCAGACTGGGTGTCTGCAAAACTATTGTTCCTCTTGACGGCCCCCTCCCACCTGCAGTAGGCCCAAGAAGAAACCTGTTCGACCAGTTACCCAGACTGACCATGTGGCCCACCTTCATTTTGATCTGGCAAGGACTCTGAGATAAAAGGCAAGGGACCCATCTCCATTTTGTCTTTAGTCTTCAGTCTGTGACCTGTAACCAATACCCTCCTCTGGCACTAGTCTCGTGGGACTGAACAAAGGACCGAGACCCACCTGGGTGTCGGGTGCATATCAGAGGAATGGGATTAACCTGCAAACTATAGATACTTCAAGGACTCACTGTCAATGGGCTCTAAATCATTTGTATGTATGTGATTCACTTCGGCCCTTTAGCATCTCTCATGTTTGTTTGTTTTCTTTTTATATTAAACCTGTAGCTGTAGTTACTAAAGGATTGGCTGGCAGTGTGGTATTCTGGGTAAGATCCAAGCCTATATTGTTCTGGGTGATGCAGCTGGCCCTTTGGGGTCTGGAGAACCTATTTCTTTAAGAGACCCAGTGGCTAAAGAGGACCATAGGAACCAATGTGCACTAAAGGGGCTGTTTCTATTTTGTTATGCTTGGCGATGCCCAGAGTGGGGAACCAAAAGCCATTACTGCCTGGGAGAGTGGTTTAAGTACCACTCGTCAGTGTTTGGGGAGTTTGGCCCCTGTTTTTGCAGCTTTCCCTGATGTTGACACGTTCAGGGCATTATCCCAGGAGGCCCTGGTCACACCTGGTAGATAGGCATTCAGGGAGAAGGGATTTGGGGAGATGTGGGCTGAGGCTGGGGAGACCGTGTGCTTGCAAACAGGCTGCTGGGGTCAGGGATGTGAACCAAGCTATCTGGTGTTCAGGTGTCTGGGCATGCAGTGCCAAGACCCCTGCAGGTTTGGGGCCTCCCAGCTATTGCACACCTTTCAAGAGAGCTCAGCCGAGGGCTGGGAATGGTTAGCGCAGCGTGCCAGGGTCTGTCAGGCTGCCTGGAGCGCCAGCCATGGCAAACAGTTGGCAGAAGGCTGAGACCAGGGAGCTTCACTGTATCAGCTTGACACAGATGCTCTTTAGAGGCTGGACTTTGCTGTACTGCATTTTTGGCAAATGCTCTAGACTAGGGTGTATCTATCTGCAGCCTCGAACCCCCCCCCCCCCAATCAGCAGCATGCACTGGCAGCACAGCTCCATTTTCGGGGCGGGCACATCATGGAGCCACAGGATCAGATCTGGGACCCTGCAGTGGGTCAGACCTCCAGGCTCCTGCTGTCCCTCCAGAACCAGCCTTTTGGCCTCCCCACCGCCTGGGTGAGGGCTGGGCTCCAGCCATGATGCCTGGTCAGAGACTTTTACAGCTCACTCGCCTCTTACAAAGCGCTGCTGTGAGCCCCACAATGTCTCTGAGCAGTGCTGGGTCTATCACTAGACCTGGTACTAGCCCAGATGCCCCAGACTTTGGACTAGCAGGTCTGTGGCTGGGTTGCAGCAGGGATGCCGGATCTGCAAGCCTGAGTCAGTCACACACTAGGGTCACTAACTGTTTATCCAGCACCAGGGGATTGGGAGCAGGAGGCAGGGACAGGGACAGAGTTCAGGCTGGTAAATGTTGCGGCAACCCCCAGCCTGGCTCGCGCCATCTGTTAAGGCCCAGGGGAGCCGCTATGTCTCGGGGAAGACTGTTTGTAGTACAGACACGTGCCCCTCCCAGCCATTTCACTACCCATGCTGGGGTGTGGGGCGCTCCCCCTGCTCCACCACCGGCATTCTTGGGTGCAACTGGGTCAGTCCACATTCTCCATCCAGGTTTGCCCCAGCAGGCTGGTTCCAGACAGTGTAAATGCCCCCTGCAGGTCGGTGACGAAGTGGAGAAAGTGTTAATAGCTTTTCTGATGTATGTGCCTCGGTTTCCCCTGTGTGTTACACATGCCTTTTGGTGCTGGGGTGTTTGACCTTTGTAGTGATGCCAAGGACAAGTGCAACTGCCTGGCGCTACCTGCTGTGATAGAGTCCCCCAAGGATTGGGGGCGGCAGGGAGGGGGGGGGTGCTCTGGACTCACCCAGGGCTCAGACAGGCTCCCCACTAGTGCTTGGAGGCTACCACCAGGCCCCCCCCCCAACACCTGTGCAGCCATCGCCTGACCCTGCCCTTAGCGCATTCAACCCCCCCCATGCCCTGCACCACCCGAGCACCCCTGGATGGGATGCTGGGAAGCTCCAACATCGCCACCACCACAGCCCACAAAGGACCACACACCCCCCGCCCGGCCTGGCTGTCAGGAGTGATTCCCAGCCAGTGTGGGCGTCAGAGGGTTTATTGGGTCTCAGGAAAGACTCTGTTAGCAGATGACTTGCTACAGCAGCAACCAACTGGGGAGCCCCCTCTGATGAAGTAAGAAAACCTCTTGGGTTACTGTGGTTCTTCTTTTCTGTTCCTGTTCTTGGGTGATGGTATTCTGGTGATGGGACACAGGGGTGTGATAACTATAGGTACCACTGGGGGGGGGAGAGGATTTAGTCCGACCTTACCTGGACCCCCTGGGGGTGACAGGTTGTGGCCGGTTTAGACCAGGGGCAGGGCAGCTGGTTAGAGAGGAGAACAAAGGGGAGAGAGGAGGAAGGAAGATGGAGGTCGGAGGGGCAGGACCTCCGGGGCTTGTCCTGGGGGTTTACTATCTGCCCTCCTAGGTGATCTGAGAGCCAACTGTCCTAGCTGCTGTGCAAAGTGGATTGCTAATAAACCCTCTGACTGCTACACTGGCTGAGTGTCACTGCTGATTGGGACGCCTGGGACCCTCGTAGGGGGAGGAACCCCCCCCCCCCAAGGGAGACCAGACAGAGCAAGGATCGGACTCTCTGGGCCTGGATTTGGGAAGCTGGCTACAGGTAGCGTGGAGACCCTGGTGAATGGGAGAAAGCTCCACCATAGCAGAGTCCCTGGTGGGCTGTGAACAGAGGGGATCCAAGAGGCTTTTCTGGGTTCTCCGTGACACCCCCCTTTCCACTCCTGCTCCCCAGACCCTGTATGGAGGACTGTCCCAGCCTCCTGGCCACCCCTTGCCCCCCCCCTCCCCACCCCATCCTTTGTGTCCTTCCTGGGCCAGGGTGCCCACATCTCCTGGGCCACCCACCACAATCTGTCCCAGCTGCTTGAGGAAGGGCAGGGCATCTTGGCCGTCTGTGGCCGTGCGGCTGGGAAGGCCCATCTGCCCTCTAGTGGCCGCTGAGATGATCACACACCCAGACTGCATTACCGACATACGTGGCATGAGTAACAGAAGGGGAAACTGAGGCAAGTATTCAGTGGAACCATTAAAAGCACCTCCACTTGGTCACACACAATGGCCAGGACCATCCCCCAGTGAGGTGACCTCTTTGCCTGAAAGAGACAAGGGGGTGCAAACAGCTCTGCGCTCTTGCTCCAGCATCTGGGCCAGCCAGGGAACCCAGCCAGTCCCCTCCATCCATCTGCACAGACGTGGCCTGTCATCCTCAGTGCCAGGGTGGCATTGTGGGCTGTTCCACCTAACATCAGTCTCTCAACAGAGACAGGGTGCAACTTTTTGCACCCTTGGTTCATGGCCAAGGTCTCTGTCTCTACTTGAGTGCCGTGCCTCCCCTCAGGTGCTGCTAGGACCGTGACATGTCAGTGGTTGGCACTGAACAGTGGCAAGATGCCTGGTGATGATTCTTTTCTAGGTGGCATTTGTGGACAGCTCCAGCCTGGGCCACACCTGAAAACCAGGGCGATGTTGGCCACCCTGCAGTGATGAGCTTACACCTGTCACATCCAATTGAACATGCCCTGCTCCACAATGCAGTGACCCCAAGTGGTGCGCAGCCAGGGTCACTACACTGAGAGCAACAGCATGTGCACAAGCGGAGACCCTGTGTTATTTATATCAACCCCAACAGTCCTCCAGCTGCTGTCCCACAATGCCTGGCCACAACATCCCACCAGTCAGTCTGTGAACTCAGGCTGCTCAGGGCTGGAGCAGGGATAGGACAGCAACCAGCAGCCACACTGTGGGAAAGCCAAGGTGCTGCACCAGGCATCCCAGAAGCCAGAGAGGGTAATGATAGATCTGGTGCTGAGCCACTAACCAGCTGCCAGATTAAGGCAGGGGCTTTAGGGTTTGCAGCCCTTGACCCCAGGCTACCTCCAGCAGGACTGCTAACCTATGTCAGCCTGTGGCCCCTGCCCAGCGCAGTCACCCCACAGCAGCAGGGCCTCCATGCTCCTGCCAGCATGCCAGCCTGAGCGGAGACCCCAGTGCTGACCCCACTCCGCCCTGGACACCTCCTAGGGACCTGAGTTGCAGGCCTTGCCACCAACTGCAGAGTTGGGGGTGGATGGGTCCAAGAGGGAAATGGGGACACGCAACTTGAGGCTTCCACTGAGCCACAAGCAAGGACTTGGTTTTTGACTACATCACAGCCCAGCCCATCGTGGCAGGCAAGAGTGAGTGAGTCCAAGTCGGGAAGGCTCCTCGGGTCCACCAGCAGTGTTACCTGGTTAGCTGAGGTCTCAGCAGCAGGCACGACGCCCGCAGGAACTGCACCCAGCTGCACGTATGCAGAATTCCCATCTGCTGCAGACACATGCTGCCCCCACCCAGCGAATGGGGAGGCAATGAGGGGCTTGTGCTACAATTGCATCTTTCGTCCAGCAGACAACACTGACACCAGAAGACAGCAGCTGGCTGGCTGGAGCAGCAGCCCTGGGGTGGGAGGGCCAGAGGCTGCTTTGCATGGCTGTCTGCCTGTAGGGCCACTGGGTAGGGATTAGGAAACAGATTGGGATGACAGAACAGGGCACCTGGGGCTGCTATGGGGTCACAGCCTAAAGTGCAAAGGGAGCAGGGACACAGGCGTTAGTGGGGTGGTCCCGCCCAGCAGCTGACTCGGAGAGAAAGGCAGGGACACGTGGAGTGGGGGGGGGGTCGTGACCCTCCCCCCAGTAGGCACTTTGGGGCCCACTCCCAGCCTGTTACGTGCCAAGTGCCTAGCACAGGCCCATGCAGACAGGTGGGGCCCTAGGCTGCAGCAGCCGCTCTGTGGCCGGTCCCCCCCCCACCAGTGGCTCGCCTGGTGGGCGTGGGGCTGCAATGGCTAGGGAGACCCACGCAACTCCCATCTCCTTGGAATGGCTGGGAGGAGGTTACAGCTCTGTACGTAGTGGAGGGACGGGGGTCCAGGCCACGGTCAACGGGACATAGCTCTGTATGTGGGTGGAGATGGGGGGGACGGGCACGGCAGGGAGCGCAAGGAGATGGTATGACTGCACACGGCTGCAGGACAAGGCAAGGGGGTATAGGTCTGTACGTGGCTGGGAGGGGGCAGGGCATGGTGGGGGTACAGATATGTACATGGCCAGGGATGGGGGGAGAGGTCCACTGGGGGGGGTCAGGTCTGTACATGACCAGAGAGCGGGGATGAGGGCCTGGTGAGGGGGACCACCCAGTCCTCCATGCCTGGGGCGGGGGGTCAGGTGCTACAGCTGTACTGGCTGGAGGATGGATGGCAAAGGGGGTACAGGTCTGTACATGACTTGGGAGAGCAAGGCATGGTGAGGGGAGTGACAGCTCTGAATGTGGCCAGGAACAAGGAGCAGGGCATACCAGGGGGCTACAAGTCTGCAAATGGCCAGGGATGGGGGTAGGGCACACCAGGGGGGATGGTACAAGGTCTGTATGTGGCCAGGGGTGAGAGGCAGGGCAGCCTGGGGGGGTACAGGTCTGTACATTGCTGGGGACTGCAGGCTGAGCATAGCCAAAGATGGGGGGCAGGGCACAGGGCCTGTACACAGCCAGGGACTGGGGGCAGGATCAGGGGGGCGCACAGCTCTGTACTTGACTTGGGGGGTACAGCCTGGACAGGAGCCAAGTCTGGCCTGCAGCTGGGCAAGGCAGATCCCCTCACCAGTTCCCTCCAGCCCAGGATGTGACGCTTTCTGGGTCTAGTGGATTGTTTATGATTACCTTTCATATTAATATTTCATATTTGCAATAGTCCATATGGGATGCTGTCTGAGTCTAGGGGACTGTTTCTGATTATTCTGCACATTAATATTTCATATTTGCAATAATCCATATGTGATATGATGTGTTTACAACCTTTCTATTGGTACCAATCTACTAGGCATGATTACGTAGTTTTTATGTAGGTGTCACATCTGTATTAGAAGTTAGCAATATGTTTGTTCTATTTGTGTTCCAAGTTACTTGATTCTAAGGCACTTCCAGACTGAGGGGCTGCGAAACCATTGTCCCATTAATGGTCCATTAAGGAAGCTCCCTCCTGTGGTGGGCCTAGGAAGAAACCTGTTAGATGAGTCACCCAAACTGACATGACTCGACTCAACTTTGATTTGGCAAGGACTTGGCAGAGCATGGGGAAATCCAGAGGTGACAAAGGGCAGTGGCCGCATCTCCATTTTGTCTTCAGTCTCCAACCTGCAACCACCATCCTCCTCTGGAACTGTTCTGCTGCACTGAACAAAGGACTGAGACCCACCCAGGTGCTGGGTACACACTAGAGGATCGCGCCTAACCAGCAAACTACACATTCTTCAAGGATTTGCTTTCTATGGACTCTAAATCATTTGTATGTGGGTGATTCACTGCGACCCTTTATCATCTCTCCTGTTTTGTTTCCTTTCCTTTTATTAAGCCTTTAGTTGTAGTTACTAAAGGACTGGCTGGCAGCATGGTATTTTGGGTAAGAGCCAAGCCTATATTGTTCTGGGTGATGTGGCTGGCCCTTTGGGGTCAGGAGAACCTATTTCATTGACAGACCCAGTGGCTGAAGAGCTGATGTGCATAAAGGGGGCTGTTTCTATTTTGTTATGACCAGAGTGGGGAATCAGAAGCATGTTTTGTTACTTCCTGGGAGATTGGTTTAAGTACCACCCATCAGTGGGTTGAGGTTTGGCCCCAGATTTTGCAGCCTTGCCCTGACTTTTGCACATTCAGGAGGTTATCCCAAGAGGCCCAGCTCACACAGGGGCTAGGCAGGAGGGAAGGAGGACAAGGTGGTGGGGGGACCAGCCCTGAAACACCCATCTGTGCCCCAGCAGCCAGACCAGTCCAGGCTGCAGAATGCATGGTCCCTCCCCCAGGTACATTTGCCCCACTCACTTCCCAGCAAGGGTCCTATCTGAGGTTGAGATATGGCCCACTCACCCTTTGCGCATCTGTCCAGCAAAGGGAAAGTCCCAGTGCTCCCCACCCCACAGCCCCCCAAGCCAACCCCATTCCCGGGAGCTCAGTGCTCCCCCTGAGCCCTGCCGACAGGCACCCAGCCCACCTTTGCACCACCTGGGCATGGGGGTAGGACTGCTGGGGGGAAACCCATGGTGCCATGGAAGGAGTTGTCTCCCCACCCCAGCGACAGGCCCAGGTTATTTTCAGAATACTTTATTTTGTACATATGGTTTGTTAGCGCACGGCAGCCCAGTGGTCCCCTGTGGGTGCTGGCTGTACCCTGGGGGCAGGGGCTGAAAGCTGGGGGTGGCTTAGATTGGCACCAGGCTGGGCAAGCAGTGCTGTGGCGGAGGGAGGATGGAAGGGGCTGGGTCTTGGGGCGCCTTGCCTGGGGTATTGCTGTGGAGCTACCTACCTGGGGGGCAGTCTCGCCCTGTGGCAAAACAGGCTGGGGTGTGGCCGGGACTGGGGGACCCATGCCCCCACAACAGAAGGGGAGCAGAACCCCCCCCTCAATCCCCCGGGACACTGGGGTCAGCTCCAGCCCCATGGCATGCTGCAACCTCATTGCACCTATGTCCTGCCCCACTTCCTGGGCGCAGCACCAGGCCTGAGCACCCACCACCACAGGGATAGGGGACAATGTCCTCAGTATGAAATGCAGCACAAAGCACGAGGCAGTGCAGGGCCCAGTTGAGCCCCCCCACACAATCCCATTTCGGCCCCTCAGTGCTTACCCTGCCCCCTGGCGCGAGCTCGAAATAAAGTGCAGATCAACTCTCACCAGCAGGGGCACGACAGGGGGTGATGTGGGGACAGCCTGTTGAAGGCCATGGTGGGGCTGGGTGCCAGCCCTGGGGAGGGAAGGCACAGCAGGAGGGTGGGGGGGGTAGTGTAGGGAAACATTGGAGGGGGGACACAGCAAGCAGGTGGGGTTGCTGGGGTTATGGGAAGGAATTGCTGGGGTTTGGGGTGGTGCTGCTAGGAGTGGGAGGATGAGTGGTACCACGGCTATGAGTGGGGCATTGCTGGGAGTGGGCAGGGGAGCACTGCCAGGATTATGGGGCATGTTGCTGTGAGTATGGGGGGGGGGCATTGCCAGAATTAGGGGGCTGGGTGTTGCCAGGGTTATGAGGGGCGTTCCAGGGAGTAGGTGGGGAGACATTGCTGGGGTGATGGGGGGCACCACTGCTGGGAGCAGGGGATGGACAGTGCTAGGATTACAGGGGGGACAGCACTGCTGGAAGTAGGTGGCTAGGTGTTGCCAGGGTTACAGGAAACGTTGCTGGGAGTAGGGGGTGGGTGTGCTGGGGTTACAGGAGCAGTGTTCCCGGGGTTACTGGGGGCACTGCTTGGAGTAGGTGGGGGGGGGCGCTGTCAGGGTTACAGTGGGCACCATTGCTGGGTGCAGGGGGTAGGCATTGCCAGGGTTATGGGGGCGCAGCAAGTGGGTACTGCTCAGGCTATGGGGACAGGTAGCCAGTGCGAGGGGACAGAGGTGGGGGTGTTGCTGAGAATACAGGTGGGGGGCACGGGCCACAGCCAGGGAGGTGAAACAACGGCCCCCAGCGCCCACATTTCCCTGGAGCAGCTCACCAGACAGGCCAGGGTGAGGAGCAGCCCCAGCACCAAACATCAAAGGGGCCTGGGGCGACTGCTGGGGCTGGGGGAGCAGCCCCCCCGCAAGGATGGGGGCCCTCCTGGCCCTCACAGGGCAGCCCCTCCCAAACAGGGTACCCCTGCCCCGCAGCCTGGCTGGGCCCAGTGCTCAGCGCCAGCCTGCGTGGGCCAGGTTACAGCCCCTCAGTCTCTTAGTCCGGGCAGCAGCAAGCAGGCCCCTGCCCCACGGCTACTGCAGGTAGCGGTAGGCCTTGAAACAGTGATTGCCAGAGTCAGCCACCACCACATGTCCGTCCGAGGTGAGTGCCAGGCCCTGTGGCCCATAGAGCGGGTCGGCCAGTGTGTTGATGTAGGACAGGAAAGAGCCGGAGCTGTCGAAGACCTGCAGAGAGAGGGTACTGCAGAGCAGTGGCACTGTGCCCCCAACAGGGTCCACCCTCCCTGGGCCACCTGAGCCACCCACCCCAGCTAGAGATGCTCCCATCTGTGCTAGTCACAGTAAAAACAGCCAAGCTGGACAACCCCAGGATGGGCATCATGGGTTGAAGAAATGCTTTCTTGCTGGGTGAGGACTCAGAGCCTGTGGATCTCTCTGCCACCAGAGACTATGGGCTGGGAGAACAGAGGCAGGGAGGGACAGGACCTCGCTCTAGTGATGCTGTAGAGAACGAACTCGTGTGTGGGGCATGGTGGGAGGACAACTACTTGGAGGCACCAGTCCCTCATCAGGCCTGCAGGTTCCCATTGCCCCCCCAACAGGGACCCTGACCCTCCTCTAGCCAATGGCTGATGGGTCGGACTGGGCCAGCTGCGGCTCTCATTTCCTACCTGGATTCGGCTGTTGCCCCAGTCGGCCACGATGATGTTGCCATTGCTGTCTACGGCCACACCAGTAGGGGCGTTGAACTGCCCATTGCCCTCCCCATGTGAGCCGAACTTGAAGAGGAACTCGCCGTCCGCACTGTACACCTGGGGGGAGAAGGTGGCTAGTCAGATAATTGGCGGCCGTGGGAGACCTTGGGCAGGGATCTCTCATGCTGCTGAGCGAGGACCTGGCCCCAAAAGTCAGCTGCAGACCCTGCCCCTGGGCACAAGGGCCCAAGAGCTGGAACCAGGAAAGCTGCCAAGCCCCAGGACCCAGAGATGTGTACAAGCCTGAGGGCCTTGGGCAGGCAGGAAACACGCTCAGCCAGGCCCTGCAGGCACAGTCGATGGGGGCTGAGATAAGGACTCGGCCCTCTCAGGGATGAAGGGAGGGAACCAATGCTGGACCCTCCCCACAGAACTTGCAAATCCCACCCACCCAGCAAAGGCCATGGCCCACATGGCAGATCTTGCTGCGTGAGTGGGGCCCACCACAGCAGGGGACCCGTCTCCTCAGGAGCCATCTTGGCTGAAGCACTGGACACAGCTCAGGGTGGGAAGCAGGGAGCTGGAGCCCAGAGAATCCATCTCAGACGTGCTGAGGCCACATGGCCTGCCCTGGAGGATGAAGGGACCCCTGGGGATCAGGCTCATGGAAGAGTGGAGATGGGAGAAAAATTGTTCTTCTTAACCACTGATGATAGGACGAGAAGCAATGGGCTTACATTTTGGGGTTAAAGTAAGCTGGAGTGCCCTGGAACGGTGTTCCGGGTCCCCCTATTTTTTGGGCTGAGGATCACACCGGAACGCTGCATTCCAGGACCCCCTAAAAACAGAAGAATGCACCAGAATGCAGTGCTCCAGCGTGCTCTCCCCCAGGGCTGGCTCATGGGGCTGCGGGCTGGACTGAGCAAAGCCAACTCTCTGCCCCCCTTCCCAGCACCTGTGCCAGACCTGCCCTTCCCCGCCAGGCTCAGGCGGTGCGTGCAGCCCGGATCCAGTCTTGGGCTTACATCCCCTCTTGGCCAGTGCAGCAGCTTCCCGCCCCCTGACCCAGCTTGGACGGCTCCTTGGCCACGTAGGTGATGTGGATAAAGTGGCTGGGGTTGTGGTTTGGGGACAGGCAGACAGCTGGTGGCTCAGCGTTGGGGGCTTGGGTGGGAAGAAGGGGTCAGGATGGTGGAGGGGGTTTGGGGTTATGAGGGCTGGAGTGGGGGCATGGGGGCAGGGAGCTTAGGGAATGGGGATTGGGGCTGAAAAGGACATGAGGAAGGAGGGGTCTTATGGGGTGCTTTTGGGGGCAGTAGCTAGCAGCTGCATGAAGGGGGCCCAGACATGTGCAGCAGCACCAGGAGCAGGCAACAGGGCTGCTAATGGGGGACTTTGAGAGGGAGTTTGTTGGGGGAGTTTGGAGGCAGAAAGGCAGACTTATGGCAGAGATTGAGGTAGCAGCAGAAATCACTCCAACAAGGGAAGAGACAATGAAGATGAGAGGATGTGGAAGCTGTGGAATGTACGTTATCTTGGAGGGTGTAACCCCCAAAGAATTTTGGTTGAATTAAGTGCTGCCTCAGAGCTGCTGGAGGAGAAAATCTGAGGGCTGGAGATGCAGGTGGTGTGATGCTGTCTGTGTCTAGGGGACTGTTTATGATGATTTTTCATATTGATATTTCATATTTACAAGAATCCATATGTGATATGTCAAGTGTGGTATCAATAGAAAGGTTGTAACATGCTAGCATGTTTGGTATAAATAGAACGGTTGTAACATGCTAGGAAGGATTAAATAATTTGTATGTAGGTATCCTATTTGTAATAGAATCTAGGAATCTTATTTGTCTTATATATGTTCCAAGTTGTTTGAGCTGAGGCAATCCCAGACTGGGCCTCTGCAAACTACTGTCTTGTTAATGGTCCATCAGGAGGGGACTCTCAGCTACAGTGGGTCCAAGCAGAAACCTGTTTGACCAGTAACCCAGACTGACCATGTGGTCCACCTTCCTTTTGATCTGGCAAGGACTCTGAGATAAAAGGCCATCACCCATTCTCCATTTTGTCTTTAGTTTCTAGTCTATCTGCAACCAACACCTGCCTCTGGAACTATTCTTCCGGGACTGAACAAAGGACTGAAACCCACCCAGCTGCTGCCACTGCTGGCTGCACACCAGAGGACTGGAACTAATCTGCAAACTACAGGATCTTCAAGGATTCGTTTTCTATGGACTCTAAATCATTTGTATGTATGTGATTCACTTTGATCCTTCAACATCTCTCACACATAGCTTGTTTACTTTTTATATTAAACCTTTAGTTGTAGTTACCAAAAGACTGGCTGGCAGTGTGGTATTTTGGGTACAATTTAAGCATATGCTGTTCTGGGTGATGTGGCTGGCCCTTTGGGGTCAGGAGAACCCATTTCTTAAGGAGACCCAGTGGCTAGAGGGGACCATAGGATCTGATGTGCAGAGAGGGAGCTGTTTCTACTTTATTATGCTTGGTGCTGACAAGAGTGGTTAGCCAGAAGCATGTTTGGTTACTGACTGGGAGACTGGTTTAAGTATCACCCGTCAGTTGTCTGGGGGTTTGGCCCCTGGTTTCTGCAGCTTGCCCTGATTTTGGCACACTTGGATGGTTATCCCAGGAGGCCAGGGTCCCATTGGCTTAGTTTTGGCAGGATCCACAGAACCAGAACATTTGGGTGTTGGATCAGGACCCCACACTATTCCCTAATTTAATATTTGATACTGAGAAAGTTGAAGGTTAAAGTGGTCATAATTAGTGAGCAGCGATCATATAAAGATATGAGCACAAGAGAGCTCAGACAAGTGTGTAAGGAAAGAGAAATAAGCATTAAGGGCAATGTCTCAAAGCAGAAGTTGAGAGATCTGCTTATGGACTATGAAAAACCAACAAGGAGTTGTGTGGCACTTGAAGACTAACAGATTTATTTTTTGCATGAGCTTTTGTGGGAGAAGATCCCACTTCCTCAGATGCTTCGAAGACAGGTGAACTTACAGAAAGGAATGAAACTAAATGCAAGGGGGTGTAAAACATAGGATGGACTATGATCAGAGAACAGGAGCCCTGCCTGAGCCAGCCGCAGTTGTGACTGATGCAACAGAGAACGAGCAGCCAGACACAGGCAAGGACCAGAACCTTCAGAGGGAGAGGGGCTTGATGGAGCTCTGCTTGTTAAAACTGCAGAAAAAGCAGGAGCTGGAGCACAAGCAGTTACAGCTGAAGGAAGCAGCTGAAGAAAAAGCTCTTTGACAGCGAATGGAGGAGATACAGATGAAAGAAGCAGCTGAAGAAAGAGCTCACCAAAGACAAAATGGAGAATGGGCAATGGCCTTTTATCTCAGAGTCCTTGCCAGATCAAAAGGAAGGTGGACCACATGGTCAGTCTGGGTTACCGGTCAAACAGGTTTCTGCCTGGACCCACTGTAGCTGAGAGTCCCCTCCTGATGGGCCATTAACAAGACAATAGTTTGCAGAGGCCCAGTCTGGGATTGCCTCAGCTCAAACAACTTGGAACATACATAAAACAAATAAGATTCCTAGATTCTATTACAAATAGGATACCTACATATAAATCATTTAATCCTTCCTAGCACGTTACAACCGTTCTATTGATACCAAACATGCTAGCATGTTACAACCTTTCTATTGATACTACATGACATATCACATAGAGATTCTTGTAAATATGAAATATCAATATGAAAAAATCATCATAAACAGTCCCCTAGACCCAGACAGCGTCACAGACAGCATCACAGGTGGCAACTATGGTGGAGTTTAGAAGGGGGTTTGAACAGTTGATGAAGCAGAGGACTGGAGAGGCTGGAGACAAAACTCAGACTTGCAGATGGAAACAGGAGCAACCACTTCCGATGGGAGACTGTTAGGTGAGGAAAGTCAGCAGCGGAAACACGTTACTGTGAGAAGGCAGCAGAGAAAAAGACCAGCTAGTGAAGGTGAAATAGAACTCAGTAACAGGTTTGCTGAATTAGCAAATGAAGGAGTCCAGCAGGTGAACACCGAAGCTGGGAGCGTTAAGAAGAAGAGGAGAGCAGCTAGTCCCACTCAAAGGGGGAGTTGAGCCTCTGGAGATAAATAAGAGCCCAGGGAGCACTCAGGAGCAGATGCAGAGAATTGCAAACAGCAACTGTAGACATCATGACTCCCAGACCAAGAGAACTGGGGATAGATTGGAGAAGCACACTGTTTCCAGGTAAAGGCAAGTGTATGTGATTGGGGATTCTCTGCTGAGGAGGACAGACAGGCCTGTAACTAGAAGTGACAACAGGAGAGTGTGCTGCTTGCCTGGAGCTAAGATACATGATGTGGATCTGAGGCTGAAGAGGATCCTAATGGGAGCAGGAAAGAATCCTCTGATTGTCCTTCATGTGGGTACAAACAATATAGCTAGATCCCCTTTGGAGCGTATCACAGGAGACTATGCCAGGCTGGGGAGGACTCTCAAGGAGCTGGAGGCTCAGGTAATCTTTAGTGGGATTCTGCCTGTCCCTAGAGGAGGACAACACAGCTGTGAGAAGATTCTGGCAATTAACAGATGGCTCAGGCAGTGGTGTTACAATGAGGGCTTTGGGACGTATGGGCACTGGGAGGCGTTCATGGACAGAAGATTGTTTGCAAGGGATGGACTTCACCTGAGTAGGGAGGGAAACAGACTTCTGGGAGGCAGGCTAGCTCAACTGATTAAGAGAGCTTTAAACTACGGAGTGTGGGGAGGTGCTCGAACAATCTCTATTCCTGATACTAGCATTGAAAGGCAGGAAATTGAATTCAGAAAAGACAAAGATGTGGAAGGCAGTATAGATGCTATAAAGGAGGGAAGCGCAAATACTGGTCTGATGGGTGATGTTAGCTGTAGTTAAAAAAAAAAAAGGCCATGTCAGGTACAGAATGTGAGCAAAGCTGAGCAGCAAAAGCTAAAATGTTTATATACCAATGCAAGAAGCCTAGGTAATAAAATGGAGGAACCGGAATTACTGGTAGAGGAATTGAAAGAGGATATTATAGGGATAACAGAAATATGGTGGAACAGTAGTCACGACTGGTGTATGGGAATTAAAGGCTATGTGCTCTTTAGCAAAGACAGATGTAATGGCAAAGGTGGCGATGTGGCATTGTATATCAATGATGCATTAGAATGCAAAGAAATTCAGAGTGATGAATTAGCAGGACAGAGTCTATCTGGCTCAAAATCACATTGGAGAAGAAAGCTACTAGAGTTTCTCCTGGATTACTGCTTGGGGTATGTTACAGACCGCCAGGAGCTGATTTGGACGTGGATAGAGAAGTCTTTAAGGCCTTTAAGGAAGTAAACACTACTGGGAACTGTGTGATTATGGGAGACTTTAACTTCTCAGATATAGACTGGAGGATATGCACTAGCAGCTATAAAAGGGCCCAGATGTTCTTGTAGGTGATAGCAGATGAATTTCTCCATCAAGTGGTTTGCAAACCAATGAGAGGAGACACGATCTTAGATTTGGTATTCATCAGTAATGAGGACCTCATAGAGAAATTAGTTGTAGGGGACAACCTAGGTTCTAGTGATCATGAGCTAATCCAATTTAAACTGAATGGAAGGGTAAACAAAAATAAATCTGTGACCAGAGTCTTTGACTTCAAAAAGGCTAACTTCAAAAAATTAAGGGAATTAGCTAGGGAAGTGGACTGGACCAAAGAATTCATGGATATGAACATTGAGGATGCTTGGAACTGCTTCAAGACAAAGCTGCAGGAATGATCTGAAGCCTGCATTCCACAGAAGAGGAAAAAATTTTCAGGCATGGGTTCTAAACCAAGCTGGATGAATGTACATCTTAAACAGGTGATTAGGAGGAAACACAAGGCCTACAAGGACTGGAAGTTGGGAGGGACAGGAGAGGAGGACTACCTTTTAGAGGTCGGAGCATGTAGGGATCAAGTGAGGAAGGCCAAAAGCCAAGCAGAGTTAGACCATGCAAAGGGAATCAAAACCAATAGTAAGAGGTTCTTCAGCCATATAAATAGAAAGAAAAGACAGAATGACGAAGTTGGACCACTATACACTGAGGATGGGGTAGAGATCAAGGATATTCAGCCATGCCTAGATTATCTAAATAAGTACTTTGCCTCTGTCTTTAATGAGGGTGATGGTGAGATTGGGGACAGAAGTAAGGAAGCTAATGGGAATGAGAATGTAGAAGTAGAAATTACTATATCTGAGGTGGAAGCCAAGCTTCAGCTGCCTAATGGAACTAAATCAGGGGGTCCAGATAATCTTCATCTGAGAATATTGAAGAAACTCGCACATGAAATTGCCAGCCCTTTAGCAAGGATTCTTAAAGTATCGGTGAACACAGGGGTTGTACCTTATGACTGGAGAATTGCTAATGTAGTCCCTATTTCCAAGAAAGGGAGTAAAAGTGATCCAGGTAACTACAGGCCTGTTAGTTTGACCTCAGCAGTATGCAAGGTCTTTGAGAAAATTTTGAAGGAGAAAGTACTTAAGGATATTGAGGGAAATGGGCACTGTGATAAAATACAACATGGCTTTACAAAAGGTAGATCATGCCTGACCAACCTTTTTTGAGAAGATAACAGATTTTTTGGATAAAGGGAATGTGGTGGACCTAATTTACTTAGATTTCAGCAAGGCATTTGATACAGTTCCACACAGGGAATTATTAGTTAAATTGGGGAGGATGGGGATTAATATGAAAATAGGAAGATGGATAAAGAACTGGTTACAGGGGAGACTACAGAGGGTCATAGTGAAAGGTGAACTGTTTAGCTGGAAGGAGGTTGCTAGTGGAGTTCCCCAAGGGTCGGTCCTGGGACCCATCTTATTCTACCTTTTTGTTACTGACCTTGGCACAAAAAGTGGGAATGTGCTAATTAAGTTTGCAGACGACACCAAGCTGGGAGGTATTGCCAGTATGGAGGAGGATCGGGATAGCATGCAGAATGATTTGGATGAGCTTGTAAAGTGGAGCACTAGAAATAGGATGAAATTCAACAATAGGAAGTGCAAGGTCATACACTTAGGGACAAATAACAGGAATTTTTCTTATAGGTTGGGAATGCATCAGCTGGAAGTGACGGGGGAGGAGAAGGACCTGGGCATACTGGTTGATCACAGAATGACAATGAGTAGCCAATGTGATGTGGCAGTGAAAAAAGCTAATGTGGTCCTGGGGTGCATCAGAAGGGGTATTTCCAGTAGAGATAGGGAGGTGTTAGTACCGTTATACAAGGCACTGGTGCGCCCTCACTTGGAGTATTGTGTACAGTTCTGGTCACCCATGTTTAAGACGGATGAAGTCAAACTGGGACAGGTGCAAAGAACGGCTACAAGGATGATTCATGCAATGGAAAATATTCCCTATGAGAGACGACTTAAAGAGCTTGGTTTGTTTAGTCTTCTCAAAAGAAGGCTGAGACAAGATAAGATTCCTCTTTATAAATACATTAGAGGGATAAATTCAAGGGAGGGAGAGGAACTATTTGAATACAGCGCCAATGTGGACACAAGAATAAATGGATACAAGCTGTCCTTCAGAAAATTTAGGCTTGAAATTAGACACAGATTCCTAACCACCAGAGGAGTAAAGTTCTGGAATAGTCTACCAAGGGAAGTGGTGGGGGAAAAACCTTAGGTGCCTTCAAAACCAAGCTTGATAAGTTTATGGAGGGAATGATATGATGGACTTTGTCTGTCTTTTACCACTGGTGATGGGTATGATAGTGACCTGGGATGGGGCATTAGATGAAGTGCGTTCTGAGTTATTACAGAGAAGTTCTTCTTGACTGGCTGTTGTGGACTTGCCCTCATGCTCATGGTTTAACTGATCACCATATTTGGGGTTGGGAAGGAATTTTCCCCCAGGGCAGAATGGCTTGGGCGCTGGGGGGTTTTTGCCTTCCTCTGTAGCATTCGGCATGGCTCACTTGCTGGTTGATTCTCTGTATTAAAGTCTTTAAATCATAATTTGAGAACTTTAATAGCTCAGTTATGGGTTTGAGGTTCATTGTAGCAGTGGATCGGTGAGGTTTTGTGGCCTGCACCATGCAGGAGGTCAGACTAGATGATCACATTGGTCCCTTCTGACCTTAGAGTCTATGAGCCTGTATGTGAAGGGGGCACAGATATGCGTGAAAGCAGCCTGGAAATTTTGAAAGATTCTGGGGCCATCCACATTATACTTTAATCCCTGCTTCAATTATGTCAAGGGAGGTTGAGGTTGGAGATTAGGAAAAAAATTCTTAACTATCAGGGTAATTAACCACTGCATTGAGTTGCCTAGACAGGTTGTGGATGTGATGCTCTCCAGATTTAGCAGATCATTTATGACTGTTCTTCATATTCATTTTCATATTTTCAATTATCCATGTGCAATATGCCATCTTTGGTACCAGTGGAAAGATTGCAATCTCCTAGGAATGATTCTGAGGTTTTTATGTAAGCGTCATATCTGTATTAGAAGTTAGGAATATATTTGTTCTATTTGTGTTTCAGTTTATTTGATGCTGGGACACTCCCTTTGTGATGCTGTCTGGGTCTAGGGGACTGTTTATGGTTATCTTTCAAATTAATATTTCATATTCGCAATAACCCATATGTGATATACCATGTTTGGTGTCAACAGAAAGGCTACCATCTGCTAAGAACGATTATATGGTTTGTATGCAGGTATCATACCTGTATTAGAAATTAGAAATCTATTTGTTTTTATGTATGTTCCAAGTGATTTGTTCTTAAGGCTATCCCAGACTGGGTGTCTGCAAAACTACTGTTCCTCTTGATGGCTCCCATCTGCAGTGGGCCCAAGAACAAACCTGTTTGACCGGTTAGACTGACCATGCGGCCCAACTCCATTTTGATCTGGCAAGGACTCTGAGATAAAAGGCAAGGGACCCATCTCTATTTTGTCTTTAGTCTACAGTCTTCGCTCTATCTGCAGCCAACACCCCGCTCTGGCACTATTCTCCTGGGATTGAACAAAGGACTGAGACCCACCCATGTGCCAGGTGCATATCAGAGGAATGGGAGTAATCTGCAAATTACAGGATCTTTAAGGACTTGTTTTCTATAGACTCTAAACCATTTGTATGCATGTGTTTCACTTCAATCCTTTAACATCTCTCATGTTGTGATTGTTTTCTTTCTATATTAAACCTTTAGTTGCAGTTACTAAAGGACTGGCTGGCAGCATGATATTTTGGGTAAGATCGAAGCCTCTATTTTTCTGGGTGATGTGGCTGGCCCTTTGGAGTCAGGAGAACTTATTTCTTTAAGAGACGCAGTGGCTAGGGGGGACCATAGGAGCTGATGTACAGTAAGGGGCCTGTGTCTGTTTTGTTATGCCTGATGATGAATAGAGTGGGGAATCATAAGCATGTTTTGTTACGGCCTGGGAGACTGATTTAAGTGCCAGCTGTCAGTGGTTTGGCCCCTGGTTTTGCACCTTCCCCTGATAAGGTTATCCCCGGAGGCCTGGGTCACAGCCGGGACTGGGTGTCTACAAACCATTGTCTTTTTAATGGCCCATTAAGAAAGCCCCAGGTATGGCAGGCCCAGGGAGAAAAACCTGTTGAGCCACTAGAACTTTTTCATGTGACAACTGCATTTTGATTTGCAAAGACTGCACAGCATGGGGAAGGCCAGAGATGATAAAAGGAAGCAGCCCCATCTCCATTTTGTGTTCAGCCTCCAGTCTGCAACCAACACTCTCCTATGGAACCATTCTGCTTCAACAACAAAGGACTAAGATCCACACAGGTGCTGGGTGTCTAGCAGAGAAATTGGACTAATCTGCAAACTCCAAATTCTTCCAAGCACTTGCCTTCTATGGACTCTAAATCATTTGTATGTATGTGATTCACTTTGACCCTTTAACATCTCTCATATTTTGTCTCTTTTCTTTTTATATTAAACCTTTAGTTGTAGTTACTAAAGGGTTGGCTGGCAGTGTGGCAATTTGGGTAAGATCCAAGCCTATATTGTTCTGGGTGATGTGGGTGGCCCTGTGGGGTCAGCAGAACCTATTTCTTTAACAGACCCGGTGGCTACTTGGAGACCGGAGGAGCTGATGTACAATATAGGGAGCTGTTTCTATTTTGTTATGCTTCATGGTAATTGAAGTGGGGTATCAGAAGCATGTTTTGTTACTGCCTGGGAGACTGGTTTAAGTACCACCTGTCAGCGGGTTGGGGGTCTGGAGCCGGGTTTTGCAGTTTGCCCTGATTTTGGCACATTCAGGAGGTTATCCCAGGAGGCCTGGGTCACAGTGGAATCTCCATCATTAGAAGTGTTTAAGAACAGGATAGACAAACCCCTGTCAGGGATGGTTTAGGATGGTACTTGGTCCTGCCATGGGTGCAGGGGACTGGACTCTATGACCTCTCATGGTCCCTTCCAGTTTCTATGATTCTGTCTCTCACTGCGCCCCAAGAGTAGGATGGGCACCAGGCAGCAGGATTCTCTCTCTGCCCTTAAGTGGCAGGTCCCCAGGGCCATCAAGGATGGTTTAAGATGGTAGTTGGTGCTGCCGTGGGTGCAGGGGACTGGACTTGATGAGCTTTCGTGGTTCTTTCCAGTTTCTCTGTTTCCCTCCTGGGACCATTCTAAGAGCTGGGGTGCAGGTGGAACCGGGGTGGGGCTATGGTCTCACTCACCTTCACCGAGTGGTTGTGGAAGTCTGTCACCACAATCTCATTCTTGTTGTTAACAGCAACAAAGTGGGGCCCTGGGAAGAGAGAAGGGCCCCGGAACCTGACTCAGCACCTGTGACCTGAGGCTGGGGTGGATCAGTGAGTCCCCCAGCTCCAGACTGCAGAGGTGCTCAGGCCAGGCCCAGGGAAAGTTAATGCCAAGGGAGGCTCAGGCTCTGGTGTGGGTATGTGAGGTAGGGCAGTTAGTAACCACTGCAGCCGCCACACCCAGTAGTGAGGGGTAGAGAACCAAGCAGGGCACGTTGGCCCTGCAGAAGGGAGCAGGGCCATTCACAGAGAAGATATAAGTGCTGAGAAAGGAAACAAAAGAACCCAGGAATCCTGGCCTCCAGCCTCCCCCGACTCTAACCCACCAGACTCCTTTCCCTCCACCTGGGGATAGATTCCAGAAGTCCCAGTTCTCAGCCCCCTGCTCTAACCACCAGACTCCATTCCCCTCCAGAGCTGAGAGAGAACCCAGATGCCCCTCTGTTCTAAGCAGCAGACCCCACTGCCACCAGTCTGGAGCTGGAACCAGGAGCCCCAGCTCCTAGTCTCGTGCTACTGACCATGCCAGTCTCTCTAAGCCCTTTCAGCCTCTAAGATGGAAGGGTAGTCCCGGCTGCAGCAGGAAGCCAAGACATGCAGTACGTAAGGACCTGCTGGTCGTGGTATTACCATCGAGTGTACCTGCAAACTGCCGCTCCGCGGCACCACGGCTGCCAAACTTGGTCACCAGCTTGCCGTTGGACTGGAAGATGAAGACGCAGCAGGCTTTGTTGTCCACCACAATGATGTGGCCGTTGCGGTCCACAGCCACACCCTTGGGGCCCATCAAACGCCCGGCCCCAATCTTGGTCTGCAGGAACAGAGTGCAGGATATTAGATCACAAGGCACGGGGATCAGAACATGGGTGAGCCCTGGCTCCCACTGTGGCATGGGAATGGGCCAAGGCCAGCACAGCAACAATAACCTGTTGCCATGATGGCCCTGGGCTGGAGCTCAGCCTTTGCAGGGTATATGAGGCCTGCCTGGGTCCTGCTCAGCTCCTGACCAGGGAGCTGGTGTGACACTGTCTGGGTCGAGGGGACTGTTTATGGTTATCTTTCATATTAATATTTCATATTCACAATAACCCCTTTGTGACATGCCATGTTTGGTGTCAACAGAAAGGCTATAATCTGCTAAGAATGATTATATGGTTTATATGTAGATATCATGGCTGTATTAGAAATTAGAAATCTGTTTATTATTATGTGTGTTCCAAGTGATTTGTTCTTAAGGCTATCCCAGACTGGGTGTCTGCAAAACTGTTCCTCCTGATGGCCCCCTCCTAGCTGCAGGGATCTCAGGAAGAAACCTGTTCAACCAGTTACTCAGACTGACCATGTGGCCCAACTCCATTTTGATCTCACAAGGACTCTGACATAAAAGGCAGGGGACCAATCTCCATTTTATCTTTAGTCTCCAGTCTTCAATCTGTCTGCAATCAACAACCCTCTCTGGAACTATTCTCCTGGGACTGAACAAAGGACTGAGACCCACCCAGCTGCTGCTGCTGCTTGGTGCACACCAGAGGATGGAGCTAACCTGCAAACTACAGGATCTTCAAGGACTTGCTTTCTATAGGCTCTAAATCATTTGCATGTATGTGATTCACTCTGACCCTTTAACATCTCTTCTGTTTTGTTTGTTTTCCTTTCATATTAAACCTTTAACTGTAGTTACTAAAGGATTGGCTGGCACCGTGGTATTTTGGGAAAGATCCAAGCCTATATGGTTTTGGGTGATGTGGCTGGACCTTTGGGGTCAGGAAAACCTATTTCTTTAAGAGACCCAGTGGCTAGAGGGGACCAGAGGAGCTGATGTGCAGTAAGGGGGCCGTTTCTATTTTTGTTGTGCTTGGTGATGACCAGAGTGGGGAATCAGAAGCATGTTTTATTACTAACTGGGAGACTGGTTTAAGTACACCCCATCAGTGGTTTGGGGGTTTGGCCTCAGAAGGTTATCCCAGGGGGCACAGGTCACATTGGCGTAGTCTTGGAAGGATCCACAGAACCAGAACATCAGGGTTTTGGGATCAGGACTCCTCACTATTCCTAAATTTTTAATATTTGATATTGAGACAGTTGATGGTTAAAGTGGTCATAGTGAGCAAGTGGCAATTGTACAAAGATATCAGCACAAGAGAGCTCAGACAGATGTGTAAGGAAAGAGAAATAACCATTAAGGGCAATGTCTCAAAGCGGAAGTTGAGAGATCTGCCTATGGACTATGATCAGAAAATAGGAGCCCTGACTGATCCAGGCTTAGCCGCTGATGGTGCAAAAGAGAGTGAGCAGCCAGACCCAGGCAAGGACCAGCATTTACAGAGAGAGAAGGGTTCGATGGAGCTTCGCTTGTTGGAACAAAAAATGCAGGAGATGAAAGCAGCAGCTGAAGAAAGAGCTCATCAAAGACAAATGAAGGAAGAGGCAGCATCATGTCGAGGGCAAATAGGGGAGGCAGCAGCATCCCACCAAAGGCAAATGAAGCTGGCCCAGATCCAACTCCAGATCCAGGAGGGGGAAAAGGATCTGCCTTCACCTGAAAGTTCCTTGACTTTCTCCATCAAGGAGTGGGAAAAAATCTGTCCCCCTCTCAAAAATTATGAGGATATTGAGGGATTTCTGTATACCTTTGAAAGACTGTGTGAAGTCCATAAAATCACTGATGAGAAGGATGCCTGTTCTCCTCACCAGGCTATTGGAGAGGGCCAGAGAGGGATTTAATGATAGGGAATTGAATGATACATTAGATTATGGAAAGTTTAAAGAAACTGTATTGCAAAGGTTCAAAATTACTCCTGAGTCCTACCAGATAAAATTTAGAAATTATAAGAGATCTGATAATGTTACCTCTACTGAAATGGCTCACAAGCTACTGGGGTATTTGAAAACATGGATTATGGGGGCAGGAGCTCATAGTAGTTAAGATAAGGTGGTTGATTTATTTCCCAGGGAGCATCTCCTGGAAATAGCTCCCCACTGTATCAAGGCAGCTGCGATCGATAAGAAGCCCAATACCATTTTGGAGGCAGCTGAAATTGATGACGATTTCCTCCAGAACAGGAACCAGGACAGGTATGAGCCTCAAGGAAAGATCACAGTCTAGAAGGGTGGATGGGCCCATGAATAGGGTTGGCCCCAGCTTGGCCAAAAAGATTTATGTTATCACAGAGACTAAGGCTTCTTCCCAAGGGCGAAATCCAACTTTGTGTTGGGGGGGGGGGGGCATATAAGAACAAACTGCCCCAGCCAGGGAAGCCCGAATGCTTCAAGGTCAGCATCCCTCCCAGAATAATGTCCATTCGAATGCTGTCATTCTAGACACAGAAGGGGACACTGTCACTACAACAGACTCTCCAATTAGGTCTGTGGCATATGTCAATGCAACCACTTTAGTGTTCCCTGAAGGGTGAAACAACGTGAACCATGCCAGGGGTAGGGAGATAGGGATCTGGAGGGGCAATCAGGAATTTATGAAGGGGGCCAGAGTCAATGGGATTATGTGTACAGGTTGGAGGGATTCCACCTCAGACATCACCCTGGTTAAAAGTGAATTGGTCCAGGAGGAGGACTACCTGCCAGGTCAGGGTGTGACCCTAGTGGCACTTTCTGAATATGTGACAAAGGTCCCTTTAGCTAAGATCTGTTTGGAGTGGGAAGATTTCAGGGGCAACATGGTGATGGGAGTGCGGGAGCTTCTCCCGGTGGATGTTCTGATTGGAAATAATATTGTGGCTGTGAATGGCAGCATGGATATCAGAACCCAGCCACAGGTAAAAAATAAATGTAAGTTTTCTCTTACCTGAAGTCAACAGGGAAAGTGATGAAGTGAAAGTGCCTGATTCTAAGTGGTCTGTGATTAACCAGGACTGCTGTAACAAAGTGGAAAATGTCTCTAGCCCTAGAACTGTAAAGGATAGCAGCTTGCCCATGAGAAAGGACAGTTTGTCTGGTAAAGGAAAAACTGTCTCCAAATACTGATTTGTTGGTAATAATGTTGTGTGTGGTGAAAAAGACATCCCTCTCTCCCAGGGTAAATCCACAAATAGCCAAGAGGGCTGGAACTGGGAGCAGAGAACTTTAAAAGGTTTACATGGGAAAAGCATCAATGTGTCTGCTAGTAAAGAGTTTGTCCTTAATGTACGGTCTGTGAACAATAGGGAGCAAGGAGTTTCTGAAGATGTGTCTGGTAAAGGCAGCAAAATATCTGCTGGTAGAGCGGGTGCCTTGCAGGATTTGTCTGTTGGGCCAGAAGTGGATCTGGCTTCAACTGAAACCCAGGAAGGGGATGGTCCAAAACCTGTGTCCAATGGGGATTCTTGCTTGTCCAGTGAGGAGGCTACCCTGACCTCCAAAGATTTGACTGGGAACAGCCATGTGTGCTGGGGCAACAAGGAGGTAGCAGTTGCAAAAGACTGGACTAGTGAAAGTAGCAGTGTATCTGCTGGTAGCAACTTTTGAACTTTATTTTTCAGAATTTGTCTATTGTACCTGGAATGGTTCTGGTCTCAACTGAGACTCAGGGAGGGAGTGTTCCTGAGCCTGGGTCTGCTAGATGTAATGATTTGCCTATGGGTGAATCTGCCTTAATTCCCAAAAGTGTCTGAAAAAAGCCAAGGGGGCTGGGATGACCAAGAGGGGATTTCGAGCTGTTTGCATGCGGAGAATAGCAGTTTACCTGCCGAGGGAGATTCTTTCTCCAGGATGTTGTTTAAGAAGCAGACAAAAGATGCCTCTCAGTCTCTGCTGACTGAGGACATGCCTATTGTCTCAGAGTTAAATCTGGACTTAGATGAAACCCAGCAAAGATCTGTTGGTGTTCAAGGAAGCACTGTCTTACAAAAGTCTTCCTCTGGCCAGAGAAAGGGCAAAGTGTTTATGGAAAAGGACTTGATCCCTGGGACTGCATGTGCAAGGGGGAGCAGACCAGCTTTTACCCCTGAATGCTTTGGAAGTATGTTGCAGTCTTTTTGCCGATTCAGGTACAACTGGGACCATGTGGAATAAAACTTTTGAAACTAAACATCAGAGCCCTATCTGTGAGATGCTAGCTGAAATGTTTGGTATAACTCTCAGACAGAGTCCAGAGTTAAAATTGGCCATGATTGGAAATTTGGAAATTACTAAGCAAGCTAGTGTGTGTGTGGCTTATTGAAATTTACCTGACTGATTGGGGTGGGAAGATTTGCCTGCCTGACTCAGAGCTGCTGGCAAGGGAGATACACCTACCCACACAATGGATCATGTTACCAGAGAGACCCAGTGGCAAGCAGGGACCATAGGAACTGATGTGCAGTAAGGGGGCTGTTTCTGTTTTGTTGTGCTTGGTGATGACCAGAGTAGGGAATCAGATGCATGTTTTGTTACTGGTTTAAGTATCTCCTGTCAGCGCTTTGGGGGTTTGGCCCCTAGTTTTGCAGCTTTTCCTGATTTTGGCATATTCAGAAGGTTATCGCAGGGGGCCCGGGTCACAGCTGGTTCCACAGGTTATTCATGAAGTGCCTTTAGAAACATTTCTGGCCCCATAATAAATCTGTTCACTGTCCAAATCTCCCTTCGTTCTGGGGGCAGGGAGAACTACTACCTCCTGAAACCAGCTGCTCTGCCCCAGTAAAGTTTTTTTTTTCTGTCTTGGTTCCACCCCTCTGGGAAGTAGCCAGCCAGGCCAGGCCCGGCCCTGTCTTCTAGCCCCACTCAGCTCTCCAAACTCTCACCTTGAACTTTCCCTCAGGAGAGAAGATGCTGACCCAGCGGTTGTCATAGTCGGCGATGATGATGTCCCCGTTCATGTCGACCGTGACGCCGGTGGGGCGCTGCAGCTGCCCTGGGGACCGGCCGCGCACCCCAAACCGCAGCCGGAACTGGCCCTCATTGGAGAACACCTGGTGGAGAAGAGCAGTGCACAATGGGGTGGTGAGTGGGGGAGAGCTAGGGACAGGGAGGGACCGTGGGACCAGGCAGCACATACCTGCACACACTGGTTATTGCTGTCGGCCACCACGATGCGCCCAGAGCTGGAGGTGGAGATACCTTGCAGGTTGGTGAATTCCCCCTTCTCCCGGCCTCGGCTTCCTGCAGGCAGAGCACAGAGTGAGGGGGGCATCAGCTAAGGAAGCCCTGGGGGGGACAGGCCCAGAATCACAACAAAGTAGGGCTGGAAGGGTCTTGAGAGGTAGTCTAGCCTGGCTGCTGGTGCTGAGACAGGACCTAGACCAGCCTGGATAGGTGTTGGTCTTGCCTCCTCTTAGAAATTGCCAGTGACGAAGCTTTCACCACCTCCCTGGGCCATGGACTCTTGTGCTCAACTGCCCTGATGGCCAGGAAGTGTTTCCTAATGTCCAACCTAAACTGCCCCTGCTGCAGGTTAAGCTCATTGCTTCATAGCCTGTCCTCAGCATCTAAGAAAAATTCATCAGCAGAGCTCCTCTTTACAGCAACATTAACATTCTTCATGGCCTGTCCCCTGTCATCTCTTCTCCCAACTAATGCATCCAGCATTTCCAGTTTCCCCTCACAGGTCAGATTTTCCAGACGGGTCATCATCTTTGTTGCTATTCTCTGGACTTTCTGCAGCTTGCCCACCTCTTCCTGAAATGTAGCACCTGGAGCTGGACACAATACCAAGGTGAGCGTTGACCAGTGTGGAGCAGAGCAGAGTTACTTTCCGTGTCTTGCTTCTCATACCCCTGCTAATCCAGCCCAGAATGAGATCTGCTGTTTTTGCAATGGCTGTGGGACTGCTGACTCATATTTAGTTTATGATCCACTCTGACCGTGAACCCTGAGGGGTGAGGGGGCTAGGGAGTGGCCCCAGGCAGTGTGGGAAGCTGGCAGCAGGGTGGGGAGTTACAGAAAAGGTTGGGGACTCGGGGAAAGCCAGTGGTGGGTAGGAAGGGGTCCAGCAGCAGTGTGTGAGGCTGGTGGCGGCGAGGGGGGGTGTTGGGGAAGGGATTGAGGACCTGGCAGAAGCTGGTGGCGGGGGGGGGGTTAGGGAGGGCTCTGGTGGCAGCATAGGAGGCTGGTGGCAGAGTGGGGGGTTAGGGAAGGTGTCAGGGACTTGGGGTAAGCCGGTGGTATGGTGGGGGAGTTAGGTAGGCGCCCAGGGCAGCACAGGAAGCTGGCAGCAGGGTGGGTAGGTAGGGAGGGGATTGGGGCAGTATGGGGAGCTGGCGGCAGGAAGGAGGGGTTGGGAGTGGGACAGGTCAGCCCTGATTTTGAACCTCGGCTTATATGTGGGTCATGAGGTTTTTTGGGGTTTCTGAGGTTAATCGCCAAGGGTTGGCTTATATGTGGCTGGGCTTATAGGTGAGTATATATGGTATGTCTTGTGAATCCTGTGTTCTGGGCTTACTTACACAGGTCCAGGCGGGAATGTGGCTACTTCCTGCTAGGTTAGATGTGTAAGGGTAACAAGTATTGTGACTAAAGGCACCATATGCTCGTTCTGCTCCAGTGGACCTTATCCTTCCTTCCTTTTCATCTAACACTGAACAAAACAGGTTCAGGACTATTTAGAAAGGCTGGACATGAACAAATCCATGTGCTGGATGCAATGCACTTGAGAATGCTGAGGGAGTTGGCAGTCATGGTTACAGAGGCATTGGCTATTATCTCTGAAAACTTGTGACCACTGGGGAGGTCCTGGATGACTGGGAAAAGGCAAATACAGTTCCCCTCTTCTAAAAAGGGAAGGAGGGGGATCCGGGGAACTACGGACTGGTCAGCCTCACCTCAGTCCCTGGAGAAATCATGGAGCAGATCCGTAAGGAATCCATTCTGAGGCACTTGGGGGAGAGAAAGGTGATCAGGAACAGTCTCCATGGATTCACCAAGGGTAATTCATGTCTGACCAACCTGATTTGCTCATACGATGAGATGGCTGGCTCTGGGAATGCAGGAAAGTGCTGGAAGTGATATACCATGACTTCAGCAAAACTTTGGCTACGCCCTCCTCGCTATTCTTAACATCATGTTAAAGAAGCGTGGGTTGGATGAACGGACAGAAAGCTGGCTAGATCATTAGTGATCAGTGGCCAGTAAAAAACCTCAGGCTTCAGTGCTGGAGCTGGGTTTGCTCAAAATCTTTATTAATGATCTGGAGGATGGGGTGGATTGCACACTCAGCAAGTTTCCTATAGGCTGGAGATTCACAGGCCAGGCAGCAGCTGTCTGGAAGAGGCCCTGGGAGTTACAGTGGAGAAAAAGGTGGATGAGAGGCAGCACTGTGCCCTTGTTGCCAGCAGATGGAGGCATGAGATTATTTCCTGTTATTCAGAACAGGAGAGGCCACATCTGGAGGACTGTGTCCATTTTGGGCCCCCCACTGCAGAAAGAGTGTGGACCAACTGGAGAGTCCAGCGGAGGGCAACTGACATGACAAGGGGCTGGAGCACATGACTTACAAGAC
This sequence comes from Podocnemis expansa, assembly GCA_007922195.1. Classification (NCBI taxonomy): domain Eukaryota; kingdom Metazoa; phylum Chordata; order Testudines; family Podocnemididae; genus Podocnemis; species Podocnemis expansa. Next base: position 264,570 of record ML682089.1, read on the forward strand.
GAGGCTGATGCAACTGGCTTTGTTTACTCTGCAGAAGAGAAGAGTAAGAGGGGATTTGATGGCAGCTTTTAACTTCCTGAAGTGGTTCCAGGGAAGATGGAGCTAGGCAGGTCTCCATAGGGGCAAATGACAGAACACAGAACAGTGGTCTTGAGTTGCAGTGGGGGGAAGTCTAGGCTTGGAGACAGGGAAAATCCTTTTCCTTAGAACGGTGATGAAGCACTGCAATGGGTTACCTAGGGTGGGGGTGGAATCTCCATCCTGAGAGGGTTTTAAGACCTGACTTGACAAAGCCCTGTCTGGGATGGTTTTGTTAGGGAGGTTAGTCCTGCTGTGTGCAGGGGGTTGGACTGACTGACTTCTGAGGTCCCTTCCAAGCCTCATCTTCAAAGAGCCTATGGTTGTTAAGCACCAGGAAGCGGGAGATGCTGGTGAACTGGATAAAAAGGGATCATGGAGGTCTGGTCTCTGGATGTACCCAGACAGACTTTGCTGTAACTTTCTTTTCTCCGTGGTAACTACAGACTTTCTGTGCTGGTTCCAGGCATCTAGTAAACATCAAGAACATAAGAACTGCCAAACCAATGGCCCATCAAACCCAGCATCTCCTGTCTGCCTACAGCGACCAATGGAATGACCAGAGCAGGGCAGTTACTGGATGAGCACCTAGACAATAGAGGCTAGGGACACTTCAGAGCATGGTTTTGCATCCCTGGCCATCCTAGCTAACAGCCACTGAGGGATGTATTCACTGTGAACCTATCTGGTTCCCTTTTGAACTCTCTTAGTCTTGGCTTTCACATATTTTCTGGCAAGGAGTTCCATAGGCTGACTCTGCATTTTGTGAAGAAATACTTCCTTTTGTTCATTTTAAACCTGCTGCCTATTCATTTCATTTGGTGACTCCTCGTTTCCACATTACAAGGAATAAACTACGCTTCCTTATTTACTGTCTCCACACCAGTCATGATTTTCAAGACCTCTAGCATACCTCCTCTTAGTCATCTCCTTTCCAAGATGAAAGGTCCCAGTTTTACCAATATCTCCTTATATGGAAGCTTTTCCATACTCCTCACCATTTTTGTTGCCCTTTCTGTACCTTTTCCAACTGCAATATTGTTTTATTAGATGGGGTGACCAGAATGGAACACAGATCAAGATGTGGGTGTACCATGGATTTATAAAGACACAATAGAATATATTCTATATTATTCTCTATCCCTTTCCTAATGATTCCTAACATTCTGTTAGATGTTTAACTGCCACTCCACACTGAGTGGATGTTTCCAGATCCAGAGAACTATCCACAGTGACTCCGGGTCTCTTCCTTGAGTGGTAACGGCTAATTTAGACCCCACCGTTTTGTATGTATGGTTGGGATTAAGATTTTCATTATGCATCCCATTACAGTTCTCAACACTGAATTTTATCTGCCATTTTGTTGCTCAGTTACCCAGTTTTGTGCGATCCCTTTACAACTCTTCACAGTGTGCTTTGGGCTTCACTAGAGCCCAAACTCTAAACTTGAGTAGTTTTGTATCATCTGTAAATTTTGCCATCTCAGTCTTTAGTTCTTTCTCTGGATCATCTGTGAATATGTTAAACAGTCCTGGTCTCAGTACAGACACTGAGGAACACCATGATTTACCTCTCTTCAGTTGGAAAACTGACCCTTTATTCCTATCTTTTTTTTCCTACCTTTTTACCAGTTCCTGATGCAGAAGAGGACCTTCCCTCTTATCCCATGACAGTTTACTTCGCTTAAGAGCCTTTGGTGAGGGACCTTATCAAGGGAAAATCTAAGCATACTGTAGCCCTGGATCACCCTTGTGCACATGCTTGTTGATGCCCTCAGAGACTTCTGGTAGAGTGGTGAGGTGTGATTTCCCTTTACAAAAACCACGTAGATGCTCCCCGAACAAACCCCATTCCTCTACGTATCCGATAATTCTGTTCTTTAGTACAGTTTCAATGAATTTGCGCTGTACTGAAGATAGGTTTCCTTCTCTGTAACTGCAGGCATCTCCTCTGGAGCCCTTCATGGAACCTGGCATCACAACAGCCATCCCCAGTCAGCTGGTCCAGGAGGTCACATCCCAGTTCCTAGTTCTGCAATTTCACATTTGAGTCCCTGCAGAACTCTTGGGTGGATCTTGTCCAGAGCTGGTGACTTACTATTTTTTAATTTGTCCATTTTTCCCCCAAGCCTTCCTCTGCTGACACCTCAATGTGGGATTGCTCCGTGACACTGTCTGGGTTTAGGGGACTGCTTATGATTATTTTTCATATTAATATTTCATACTTGCAATAGTCCATATGTGATATGCCATGTTTGATACCAACAGAAAGGTGGTAATCTGCTAAGAATGACTATATGGTTTATATATAGGTGTCAAATCTATATTAGAAATTAGCAATATGTTTGCCCTATTTATGTTCCAAGTTATTTAATTATAAGGCAATCCAAGACTGGGTGTCTGCAAAGCCACTGTCCTCTTAATGGCCCATTAAGGAAGCTTCCAGCTACAATGGACTTAGGAAGAAACCTGTCTGATGAGTCACCCAGGCTGACCATGTGACTCAACACCATTTTGATTTGGCAAGGACTCTGAGGGCATGGGGAAAGCCAACGGTAATAAAAAGCAGTGGCCCATTTCCATTTTGTCTTCAGCTTTCAGTCTGTCTGCAACACCGCCCTCCTCTGGAACTATTCTTCTAGGACTGAACAAAGGACTGAGACACACCCATGTGTGGGTGCATACCAGAGGAGTTGGACTAAACTGCAAACTTCAAATTCTTCAAGGACTTGCTTTCTATGGACTCTAAATCATTTGTATGTACGTGATTCACTTTGGCCCTTTAACATATCTCAATTTTGTTTGTTTTCCTTTTATATTAACCCTGCAGTTGCAGTTACTAAAGAACTGGCTGGCAGCATGGTAATTTGGGTAAGATCCAAGCCTATATTGTTCTGGGTGATGTGGCTGGCTCACTGGGGTCAGGAGAACCTATTTTTTTAAGAGACCCAGTGACTAGGTGGAAACCAGAGGAGCTGAGGTGCACTAAGGGGGCTGTTTCTATTTTGTTATGCTTGGTGATGACCAGAGTGGGGAATCAGAATCACGTTTTGTTGCTAACTGGGAGACTGGTTTAAGTACCACCCATCAGTAGTTTGGGGGTTTGGCCTCTGGTTTTGCAGCTTGCCCTGATTTTGGCACATTCAAAAGGTTATCCCAGAAGGCCCAGGTCACAGGCTCCTCGAATTTGTCACCTAAAAACAATTTCTCAGGTGTGGAAACCTCCACCATGAAGGACTGATGCAAAAACTGAAGCCTCCCGACTCCACAGCACATTTCCAGCTCAACTGGCCCCTGTCCCCGGCAGCTGAGCCTGGGCAGGGACTGGAGCAGCCTCCGCAGCCAGGCTCTTTTGCAGGCAGCTGCTCTGCATGCTATCGCAGAGTGGTGACCAGGAGGGTCTGGCTTCAGCTGAGGCTAGAAGCAGCTCCCTTGTGCTGCCTGCCCAGGCCAAGCTGCGAGGGAGAGCAGCTGAACATGGTAGGAGTGCAGGGGGAGGAGGACAAAGCGCCCCTGGCAGGTACCAAGAAACATGGAGAGTGTGTCAGCCACAGGCCATGGGGTTGCTGCACAAAGGATACGTGACTCATAACATGGCCTTTCCACCTTGTCTCCCTCCAGACCCCCTAGAACACACTGGTAGCCACAAGTGTCAGCATGTACGCATGACTACCATCTAAGGATTTCTTTACTCGTTCTTCCCCTACTTGAGCCGTATTCTCCCACGTTTGCCACCTTCCTTGTGAAATTGCTGTAACCTTTCAGGAAACAGCTGAAACAATGCCTGCCAATGCTGTATTTTCTCCTTCCAGCTTTTTCTCCCCACGTCAGTTGGTCCCAGCTTCTCGGGATGTTCCTCTATGGCCCCAGTGAGCTCAGCCCTGCATTCTGCCCAGTACATTCTCCATCTGTCCTGCCCTGCTCGCACCTGTTCTTACGCTCACCCTCAGCAGCCAGAGCCAGAATAAACTCGGGGCTGTCCCTGTCCATACCCCCTGGGCAAAGCCCTCCTGCATATAGCCACCAAGTCCCAGCACCCCACTCCCCCCTGCACCCCTGACCACATGCTCACCAACACGGAAGATGAGCTCATCCTCAATGGGATTCTCCTTCTTCTTCCCACTGCCATACATGCTGGAGGGACGCCGAACGGCTTTCTGCCGGACATGCCCACTGCTGGGGGACTTGACGCGGCGCTTGACATCATCGGGAGACGGGGGTACATCGCAGGCCTTAACAGCCTTGGCACGGAAGGGGCTGCCTTTGACGGGCTGCCCATAGAGCAGGATGGAGAGCAGGAAGTCGCCCTCCTGCCGTGGTGTGTAGACTACCTCATAGGTGCCATTCTTGTTGTCCAGCACCTCCACCTCGGCCAGGCTGCCATCAGGTGCCCGCACCTGGGCCTGCAGATGGGCACTGCCACTGCGCACCAGCTCACCATCTTTGTCCTTGGTGGTGACAGTGAGCGAGGATGGCTGGCCCACCACCGCATGCCGCAGCCCCTCACCTGTGGCCACTGTCTTGTGAGCAATGGCGCTGGTGGTGATGAGCACGCCCAGGTTCAGGATGGACTTGCGGACACCATCAGTCTCCGCCACGTAGTCTAGCTGATCGTTCTCCTGTGGCTGCTCGGGGAACTCCTGGCTGGCCAGCGCACTCAGCCGCTCACTCATCTGCTTCTTCACCAGCAGCACCTCCGTCTCCGTGCCGTGATGCAGGGCCTGCTCCGTGAAGCTGCAGCTGCTCAGGATGTTCTCCTGGCCCTGGCGCAGGGCGTCCAGCTGGGCCTGCAGCACCTGGGGGAGGGGGCAGCAGGGCGGGGCTGGGTGCAGGCTCATCCGACGGGGGCCTGGGTGCAGAGTCCCCCGGTGGGGAAGGGTGGGTAGGGCAAAGAGCAGGGATCGGAGGGCAGGGCAGGACCGGGGGATGCCAAGTTACAAGGTGCTCAGGGGTGACTCTGCTCCACGACCTGGCATCAGGGGTTTTGGGCAGGGGGGCTGACGTAGTGCTGCAGGCCAGAGGGCAGGAGATTGACCTGGGAGCAGGAGAGGGTGACCCAGAATCACAGACTAGGGGAGCAGGGATGCTGATTTGACAGCAGAGGGCAGGTGTCCTGGGGAAATGGGGAGGGCTGACTCTGTGTTGCAGGTGGGGAGGAGGGGTCACAACACCCAGGAGAGCAGAGAAATGCTCTACTGAGGAAATCCTTCACGGAGTTGTAGGACAGCCCCAGGGTGCTCTGCAGAGGAGGGGCTATGTTGCTGTCTGGGTTTAGGGGATTGTTTATGATTATCTTTCATATTAATATTTCTTATTTGCAATACTCCATATGTGATATGCCATGTCTGTACTAATAAAAAGGTTGTAATCTGCTAGGAATGATAGTATGCTTTATATGTAGGAGTCATAGCAGTATTAGAAGTCAGGAATATGTTTGCTCTATGTGTGTTCCAAGTTATCTGATTCTGGGATACTCTCAGAATGGATGCCTGCAGCCATTGTCTCCTCAATGGCCCATTAAGGAAGCTCCCACGTATAGTGGGCCGAGCAAGAAACCGGTTGAGCTACTAGGACTTTCCCATGTGACTCAGCTCCATTTTGATTGTGAGGACTTGGCACAGCAATGGGAAGAACAGAGGTGATAAAAGGCAGCAGCACCAAGTCCATTTTGTCTTCCGTCTCCAGTCTACAACCAACATCCGCCTCTGGAACTATTCCTCTGTGACTGGACAAACGACTGAGGCCCACCCAGGTGCTGGGTGTCTACTAGAGGAATTGGACTAACCTGAAACTCCAAATTCTTCAAGGACTTGCTTTATACGGACTGCAAATCATTTGTACGTGTGTGATTCACTTTGACCCTTTAACATCTCTCATTTTGATTTTTTTCTGCCTTATATTAACCCTTCAGCTGTAGTTACTAAAGGATTGGCTGGCAGCGTGTACTTTGGGTAAGATCCAAACCAATATTGTTCTGGGTGACGTGGTTGGCCCTTTGGGGTCAGGAGAACCTATTTCTTTAAGAGACCCAGTGGCTAGAGAGGACCATAGGAACGGAAGTGCAGTAAGGGGGCAGTTTCTATTTTATTATGCTCGTTGATGACCAGAGTGGAGAATCAGAAGCATGTTTTGTTGCTGACTGGGAGACTGGTTTAAGTACCACCCGTCAGTGGTTTGGGGGGTTGGCCCCTGGTTTTGCAGCTTGTCCTGATTTTTGCACATTCAGGTTCTTCCAGGAGGCCTCGGTCACAAGAGCTATGGAGTGCAGGGGCTAGTGCTGTGGAGTCAGGGCACTGGGCCAGGCTGAAATGAGGGCGGCACAGGGCAGTCTGAGGTCCAGGGGGCAGCACAATAAGGCTGCAGGCAGTCCAGGGGCTGTTGGGGAAGTAGATTGGGAGCGGGAGCGAGAGCGGCGGTGACAGAGGCATTGGGGGCGGGCTGGAGATGGCAGGCTGTACAATGGGGGCAGGGCACAACCTGGGGGGCAGCACAATATGGGGCAGGGGGGGGCGCATTACCTTTTGCTTGGCGCCACAAGCAGCCTCCAGGTCGCGCACGAGCAGCCCCTTGCGCTGCTGCAGGGCCTGCTCCAGTGCTGCAAAAGTACTGCCGATCTCACCCAGTGCTGCGTTCTTGCGCTCCACAAGCTGGCGGCTGATCTCACTCACCAGCCCCATGGCAGCAGTCAGCTGGGGCAGCCTGTGGAAGCAGGGAGAAAGTCAGCTGGGGGGCACCGCCTCCACAGCCCCCTGAAGCGTCAGGTCCCCGTCACCTCAGCTTGTAGCCCCTCAACTGCCAACTTGGAAGCCCCCAGCAGGTCTAACCTGCCCCAGATGCCTGCTTGCCCCCTCCGCATACCTGCCCCTGATGGCATCCAGCTGCTGCTGCAAAGAGGCCTTGTGCTGCTCCACCACGCTGCGCAGCGGCACAGTGACGTGCTCCCGGTGCTCGCCCTCGGTGCACTCATGGCACATGGCCGTCTCGCACGACTCGCAGTAGAACTCCATCACCTGCAGGGAGGTATGGTCAGGGGTACCTGTCTCCTGTTGAGCAGCGCTCTTCCCCAGATGCCTGGGGACCCAGGGTGCCCATCCCTTGCTCAGCAGCCCCCACGCCTCCCCACACACCCAAGTGCCTAGGGACCCAGGAGGAGAGATGGTCAGGCTGGCACTGTGCCAGAGAGCCCCCTACACTCTGTGACCTGGCAGGCTGGCAGCGAGCTCCCCAGGAAGTGCGGCCATCCTGTCCCTTTCTGCCCCAGGGGCTGCTGGCCCCGCCAAGCCAGGAAAACCCACCTTGCCCTCGTGGTTGGGGCAGGAGAGCGGTTGACCACTGACTGCTCCAACGGAGTCCAGCATGACATCTGGGCGGCTGCTGTTCTCGCCGGTGCGCTGCAACACCTCCATGAGGTTGGTGATGAAGAAGTTATTCTGCAGGGCGGCCACTCCCTGCTCGGGCAGGATGGAGGTCTGGCGGCACACAGGGCAGGACAAGGTCAGACTCTGGGGCGGGATGTAGTTCTGGAGACACCTGGGGCAGAACGGGGACAAACAGCAGGTCAGGACCCAGAGCAGTGGGAGGTGCAGGCCAAGCCAGGGAGCCAGGCGGGCTGTCACTAGCACCAGGACAAGCAGAGCTGGGGGTGGGGGGGAGGCAGGGAGAATCTGGATGAATCAGACAGACGGGGGGAGCGAAAGAGTGGATCTGCTTGGGGACGGACAGACAGGGACACAGCTGATCAGGAAGGGGGCAGACGTGCCAGACTGTGGGGTGCTGCTAGAGAGGACCTTGACATCAGCCCTGTGGTGTGGGATGAACAGACAGACGGATGGAGAGGGGTATGAGTGAGGAGCAGGGCAGCACAAGGCAGAGTGAGACAAAGTGAACATCACTACAAGGGCCCACCAGAAGTCCAATGATTGCCACCCCTCAAACTGGCACCTGTCCCAAGTCAGTACCTTCTTGCCCACTCCTTGGGCCCAAGCCAGCCCAACCTGCACCCAGCCCAGGCAGGGATCTCTCTGGCTTGAATGCTCCCTTTCTCACAAAGGAGCACTGACCCGGCACGGTGCCTGATAGGAGCAGATCAGGGGGAGGGGTCAGTGGACACAGACCCAGCACAGTGCCTGGGGGCACAGGGGAGAGCTGGTCAAGCAAGGAGTTGCAGGGCACAGACCCGACACAGGGCCTGGGGGAGCTGACCAAGCTGAGGGGGTGGCAGAGATGCAGACCTAGCAGAGTGCCTGGCAGGAGAAGACGCAGCAGAGCAACTCAAATTGCTGTACCCATCATACCCCTGGCAGGCAGGTCTCTGGTGCTCCTGGGTTTTTTGAAACAGAGCAGCTGCCTTCCCTATAGAGGACGCCAGTCCCAGGACTAAGATGCCCCCACTGTCTCCAGCCCGCAGGCAGGGAGCACCCAGCCAGGCTGTTTCCAAGGCCTCTTGCCCAGCTCTTGGCTCTGCGGTGCTAGCTGCAGGTCAGCCCCTCTTCCAACCCCCACCCCTCCTCAACACTGCCCAGAAGGTGCCTGGATAGAGCCCCAGGGACCATATATGGAAGGTTTCTCATCCCAGCCTCAGCTGGACACTGAACCCCCAGCCTGCTCCACTCTGCTTTGGTTGGGCCTGTGGCCCCAAGGGTGCCACCTGCCATGAGGAGCCCACGTAGACCAGCCAAGCGCTGCTGGCTTGAAATCCCCCAGCTCAAGCTGCATGTGTCTGCACTGGAGCGCCCAAACGAACACGCACCCCAATTCATTGCCCATGGGGAATATTTCCTTTCTGCAGCACAGAAGCCAATGTCTTTGCCCCAGACACAGCTCGGCCCCAGAGCTGGTTCATGTCTCCCCCACCCGGCAACACCCAGAGTCTGTCGTCCTTGCCCCACACCTGTCTGGCTCTTGGTGGACAGTCAAGGGCCAGGCTGTTCTCAGTAAGCACTAACATGCTCCATCCTGCTGCTCTGTCCTCCTGAGACCCCGTCTTGCCTCACAAATTGACTCTGCTTCCACAAGAGGCCCCCTCCAGAATCTGCACAGCTGTAGCAGGGACCCACACACCCAGCCAGCGTTTATGGCAGCACCCAGACCCAGTGTTGGCACCCACAGTGAAGCCCAGGCTGGGCAGCCCAGAGTCAAGGCACATAGCAGCAGGTGACGCAGAATGGGGGAAACAGGAACCAACTCAGGAGGCAGCACCAGCAAACCTCTTCCACTTTAGTAATGGAGCAGCACGGGCTGATGCCCTGCCATCTAATAATGGAGCCTCTTCCTGACAGCCTCCAGGAACCAGGCTCAGCAGTGCAGAATGACCATGACAGGGTGAAACGCTTGCAGCCTGAGCCAGGAGACGGGCAGCAGTCAAGAGCTCACTGAGACAGGGAAAGCGCCACATTTGCCTTGGCCAGGTAGCTCCTAGATAAGGAGGCTTTGCTTCGCTTTTGGGAAGTTCTCCCAGCAGGCTCCAAAGACCCCTTTCTCCTGGGGTGTAAGGTCTGTCCTGGGACAGATGCATGGGGGGGGGGCCTCCTGCTCTAGAGGCACAGGTCTCTGGAGGCCACCTTCAGTGGGGCGGCCCCCCAAGAATCCCACTCCTCCTCCTAGGCAGGATGCATAACTTCACTGGCCACTTGGCCTGGCCCTCTGGGTCCTGTCCCACGGAGCCAGACCATGGCTGAGGCATGTATGATCATAGGGAGTAGTCTGCCAGCACCTGCAGAGATCGTCACCTAGCTCAGGACAAAAGTGTTTCCAACACACAAAAGAAAATTACAGCATAGTCCAGTTGGGTTAGCTCAGAGCCCAAGACAGGTGCGATCCCCTTGGCTCCTTCTGTCGTCAGTTCAAGTTCCCTCACCCATCCCCTCCTCAGTCCTTCGTTCCCCAGCTGGTCAAACTCAGCTGGTTTACCACAGAGAAGTCAGCCAGGTCTGGTACTGTAGGTCTGGTGATGGGATTTGCCTGGCCTTTCAGGGACTCTCCAAACCAGAGGGCTGGGCAGCAGTCACGCCTTCCTCTCTGGGTCCCTGCAGAGAGTAAACAGCCTTTTCCCACCACCTCGTTAATAACGCTGTATACAGAGAAACTGAGGATAAGTCTATACTGATAGCAAAATCACTGCCATCATCGCAAACTTCTGGGTGTGATTCAGCGGCCAGTATAAACCCGCAGAATTGCTCCAAAAATCACCATAGCAACCCCAGCCCTGGAACTGGAGTTGCTGTAAGCCGACTGTGATGCTATGTGGGTCTAGGGCAAGGGTCTCAAACTCAAATCACCACGAGGGCCGTGTGAGAACTAGTACGTTAGCCCGAGGGCCGCACCATTGAAACTTTTTCATACAACAATATTGCACATGCTGATCTTTAAATGCTACAAGACTCCTTGCTTGTTTTTGGTAACACTAGTGTCACTGAGGGTCGCAGGAAATAGCTTTCGGGGCCGCATGTGGCCCACAGCCGGTGTCTTTGAGACCCCTGGTCTAGCGGTCTGTGTATGATTATTTTTCATATAGATATTTCATACTTGCAATAATCCATATGTGATATGCCAAGTCTGGTACGAAGAGAAAGGTTGTAATCTGCTAGGAATGATTCTATGCTTTATAGGTAGGTGTTATATCTGTATTAGAAGTTAGGAATGTGTTGGCTCTATTACTGTTTCAAGTTATTGGATTCAAGGGCACTCCCAGACTGGATGGCTACAAAACAACTGTCCCATTAAGGAAGCTCTCAGGTACAATGAACTCAAGAAGAAACCTGTCAAGCCACTAGGACTTGCCCATGTGACTTAACTCCATTCTGAACCGCGAAAAACTCCATATAGATGGGGAAGGCCAAAGGTGATAAAGGGCAATGGCCCCATCTCCATTTTGTCTACAGTCTCGAATTTGCAACCAATCACCTCTTCTGGAACTATTCTGCTGCAAGTGAACGAAGGACTGAGACCCACCCAGGACCTGGGTGTCTACCAGATAATTGGACTAGCCTGCAAACTCCAAATTCTTCAAGGACTTGCTTTATACAGACTCTAAATCATTTGTATGTATGTGATGCACCATGACCCTATAACATCTCATATTTTGTTTGTTTTCTTTTTATATTGAATCGTTAGTTGTAGTTAATAAAGGATTGCCTGGCAGCATGGTATTTTGGGTAAGATCCAAGCCTATATTGTTGGGAGTGATATGGCTGGCCCTTTGGGGTCAGGAGAACCTATTTCTTTAAGGGACCCAGTGGCTAGATGGGAGCCAGAGGTGCTGATGTGGAACAAAGGGGGCTGTTTCTGTTTTGTTATGTTTGGTGATGATTTTTGTGGGGACTCAGAAGCATGTTTTGTTACTGGCTGGGAGACTGGTTTAAGTGCCACCTGTCAGTGGTTTGGGGGTTTGGTCCCTGGGTTTGCAGTTTGCCCTGATTTTGGCACATTCAGCAGGGTATCCCAGGAGGCCTAGGTCACACTAGGGTAAGCTGACCTGAAGTGTCTTGTGGTGAGTGTGACCTGGGCTCCTGGGTTAACCACCTGAATGTGCCAAAATCAGGGCAAGCTGAGAAACCAGGGACCAAACCCCCAAAACACTGATGGGTGGTACTTAAACCAGTCTCCCAGTCAGTAACAAAACATGCTTCTGAGTCCCCACAAAAATCATCACCAAACATAACAAAACAGAAACAGCCCCCTTTGTTCCACATCAGCTCCTCTGGTCCCCACCTAGCCACTGGATCTCCTAAAAAAATAGGTTCTCCTTATCCCAAAGGGCCAGCCATATCACCCAAAACAATATAGACTTGGATCTTACCCAAAATACCACGGTGCCAGCCAGTCCTTTAGTAACTACAAATAAAGGGTTAATATAAAAACAAAACAAAACAAAATAGGAGAGATGTTAAAGGGTCAAAGTGAATCATGTCCATACAAATGATTTACAGTCCATAGAGAGCAAGTCCTTGTGGAATCTGTAATTTGCAGGTTAGTCCAACTCCTCTGGTAGACACCCAGCATGTGGGTGGGTCTCACTCCCTTGTTCAGTCCCAAAAGAATAGCTCCAGAGGAGGGTGTTGTTGCAGACAGACTGAAGGCTGAAGACACAATGAAGATGGGGCCACTGCCTTTTATCACCTTTGGCCTTCCCTTGCTCTCAGAGTCCTTGCCAAATCAAAATGGAGTTGTCACATGGTCAGCCTGGGAGACTCAAACAGGTTTTTTCCTAGGCCCACCAACAGCTGAAAACGCCCTTACTAGGCCATTGAGAGGACAATGGTTTTGCAGACACCCGGTCTCCAATTGCCTTAGAATCAAATAACTTGGAATAAGACAAACATATTTATTTCTAATACAGATTTGACACCAATATACAAACCATATAATCATTCCTAGTAGATTACAACCTTTCTATTGGTACCAGACATGGCATATCACATACGGATTATTGCAAATATGAAATATTAATCTGAAAAATAATCATCATCAACAGTCCCCTAGACCCAGACAGTTTCACACCTAGTATGTAGTGATGGCTTAATAAGTTGTTGACAGATACGCAAGCTATTTTACGTGCCTTGCACATCTCCCGTCAACTGCCGCTAAAAAGTTCAGTCAGTAGAGGCCAGGGCTGAGGCACACACAGTATTCATACAAAATCATTTCAGACAACTCTCCCTTTGTCACACCTGGCTCAAACGGTGGCGGCAAGGAGCATTCCATGGCCAAATCTCCATCTCCTGGCCATAAAGACCAAACGGAAGGTACACTTCTGGGAGATGTGGGAGTCGCCCCAGCAATGGCCAAACCTCGAGGGCCCATTTCTTATGGGTCTTGCCCCCAGCAAGGGAAACAGCAGCTGAAGATGGAAGGAAGAAAGCCCCACCAGGAGATGAGAAGTCTGCAAGGAAAAGAGGAATCCAGTGTCTCTCCTAACCTTACTAATGCTAGCACATCATCCTAAGTACCAGCTCTGCAAAACAAAGGAGAAAGCCAAGGCTGCTCGGGCTGGATATGCTTGGATTTGTCTGAGGCTGAGGAAGTACGGGAGGAGCTGAGGACAGGTCACCCTCTGTACCTTGGTGTCAGCTAGCTAGAAATCTCAGCTCACACAAGAGGCCAGTGAGTGCCCTCCAGGATGCTACATCGAAGAGAATACAGGCCCTGCTGCATAAGGGTAGGCCGCAAGCGACTGCAGTGGGGGCAATACGCTGGTATCAATGCGAGGTGAGGAAAGTGCATGAAATGAGCCTAGACTGATTGGTCCCCGCTAAATGATAAGGGTGAGGGGAGGGGAGCATGTTCTTCTGCTGTTTAGCCAGCCTATCCCGCATGTGTGTAAAGCAATCCCTTTCCATGGGGCTGGGTCAACCACCCATCAGGCCAGCGATTGGAGAGGGATGCTGGATCCACAGCCACTTGGTCTGCTGCCTCAACTACTGCCTGCCCCACCCGGGAGACTCTGCTCCTCTCTCTACACCTGCAGGAGCCAGAAGAGACAGCAGCGAGTTACAGTTCAGGAACACTGCTTGCTAGCTTGTGATGGGAAACTGCAGAAGCTCAACATTGGCTCATTAGGCAAAGGGGGCAGTTTCCAGGGGTGCCCATCTATCAGACTCTCCCAGATGTACCTAGTTGCTCCTCATAGCCCCAAGAAGAGTTGGATGTGTGTGGAAACGTTCTCACCCCTGGGGCAGGAATGGCAGCACACCTCCACTTGCTTCTGACTGTGGAAGTCAGCCTGGGTTTGCCTCAGGCTCTTTGCTGGCTCCAGAGCCTGCTTGGAGTTCCACAGGGACAGGAAAAAAGAGGTGGATGGACAGTGTGCACATTCTCCTGGACCCCATCACCTCAGTGTCCAATGCACCAGCTGTTCTTGACAGCAGCTCCAGGAAGGCCTGGAAAGAGCATCGTCCGAGCCCTGCCGCCCCTCCAAGCTCCAGTATGCAAGCTCCCAATGTCATTGGTGACAGAGACCGACTTTCTGCTTGGGTAGGTGGTCCCATAATGCCAGGACTGTGCCGGGGCCAGATCCCAGAAGTAACAACCAGTCTCATGGTTGTCTCATCCACTACCAGAGCCTAGGGCAGTGCCCACGGGAACCCTGGAAGATGCTGTCCATGACAGTGGTACTGATACAGGAAACTCTGGTGCCAGATCCAGGGCCAAAAGGAAAGAGACCACTTGATGGCATTGCCTAGCACGAGGATGGGCTCATGTTGCCTACAGCACCAGGACGAATCTCAGCAATGGTGCCATCAGCTGACTGAGCCCTGCTCCCACCCCATGATGGCAAAGAGGGGGCTGAGGGGCTCTCAGGCTTGCAGCATGCTGGGTGGAAGGCTGGTGCTGACAAAACAGGCATGCCACTTGCCATCACAAGATCTCCAGCTCTGCACCCAGGGCAGGTGCTGAAGTCATGCAGGTCAGTGACCTCGCTCAGCACTTCTGACAGCTCCTCACGCTGCTAAAGCCAGCAGTGGTGCCCAGAGTGATGGAGGCAGGAACCATCTGTAGGACTCGTGGCCGATTCCTTGATACCGGGATGCAGTGGGTCGGACACAGCTCCAAGGGCAAAGCAGGAGTCAAGAGGTATTTGAGTCAAGTGGCTGGTGGGAAATCCCAGCACCAGGAACATGGACACTGGCAGGAGGCTCCCAGCTGGCTAAAGAGAGGAGCTCAGCCTGGCTGGTCAGGCCAACAACAGGCCAAGTGTGAGCTGAGGCAATGAGCATGGCATCACGAAGAGCTGGGCTCTCTTCAGGCACAGCGCTAGCCACCTCCGCCTTCTGCTCCAGACACCCTCAGGCCCCCCCGGTCACACCCCACCCCTGGTTCGAGATGTCAGCATGGAGTTGCTGAGACCCCCGTGGGTATCAGTGTCTCTGCCAGACCTGGGACCATCTCAGATAGACTCACTGGGAGAGAAGGGGGAAAAGGGGTGAGAAGCTGGGGCACTGAAGGAGCCTGCAAAGAGCCCACCTGAAAGCAGGGAGTGGCAGGTCCCAGGCCCATTCACAGAATCATAGAAACTGGAAGGGACCTTGAGAGGTCGTAGAGTCCAGTCCCCTGCACTCACGGCAGGACCAAGTACCCTCTTAAACCAGCCCTGACAGGTGCTTGTCTAACCTGCTTTTAAACACTTCCATGATGGAGATTCCACAATCTCCCCAGGCAACTTATTCCAGTGGTTAACCACCCTGACAGTTAGGAATTTTTTCCTAATGTCCAACCTAAAACCTCTCTCGCTGTATTTTAAGCCCATTGCTTCTAGTCCTATCATCAGTAGGTAAGTAGAACAATTTTTCTCCCTCCTCCTCGTGGATACCTTTCAGGTACTTGAAAACTGCTATCATGTCCCCTCTCAGCAGGGCTGTCGCTGCCCTGAAAAAAGGGCAGGGCCCAGGCTGTGCAGCCCTGCCCCCAGAGCCCGATCCAGCAGCCCAGCATGGATCCAGCCCCTGCCAGCCAGCAGCAGCATGGCAGGTGACCCCGGCCTGAATTTGGCCACTGCTGGCCAGCTGCTGGCAGCCCAGGCCCAATCCAATGCCTGCTGCTGCTGGCCAGTGGCCCAGCCCAGATCCAGCCCCTGCTGCTGCCAGGGCTGGGCTGGAGATATGAAGGGGCTGCAGCCAATCAGGCCCAGTGGCAGGGACGTCCCTGCCTCTGAATCTCCTCTTTTTGAAACTAAATAAACCCATCTCTTTCAATCTACCCTCATAAGTCAAGTATTCCAAACCTCTAATCATTCTTGTTCCTCTTCTCTGGACCTTCTCCAATTTGCCCACATCTTTCCTGAAATGAGGTGCCCAGAACTGGGCACAATACTCCAGTTGAGGCCTAATCAGGGGAAAGTAGAGTGGAAGAAATACTTCTCATGTCTCAAAAGACTCCTGTTAATAGAGCCCAGAATGGGATTGCTTTCTTTTCAAAGTCAGGCTTTACAGTGCTGAAGGGCCAGGCCCATGAGACCTTCTTGTGCACATCCAACTGGGGCCAGCCAGCACTCAGGGAGGGGAGGACATGTCTCTGCACAGTGACTGCAAACAGAGGGATGCTGGGGGTGTTGACCAAGGGCAGCTGACAGGTCTGAATTTCCCCAGCTCACTGCAAAAGCAACCCTGCTCAGCCCAGGCTCACATGGGAACATATATGGAAGCCTTTAGGAATCCCGTGCGCGCCTCAGTTTCCCTGTGAGGAAACAAACGTTTGCTCTCAGAGCACGCTAAGCCACAGCCTGCACTGCAAAGTTAAGGACAACATAACACAGGGCCTTTATGGCCCTAGCCGTGCACGTGTCTAGGCTTACATCCCCTCCCAGCAATGAAAGGAGCACAACACAGTAACCTCCCTGAGCAGTGAGGAGCCAGGGTTGCTGTACTGAGAGCGACACAGCGCAAGCAGAGACCCTATGCTACTTACATCAACCGCAACAGTCCTCCAGCTGCTGTCCCACAATGCCTGACACCAGCTGCTCTGCAGGCACTGCTCAGAGACACAACCCCCCCCCCCCCCAATGGATTTCTGAAATGCCTTTTGCTGGTTGCCAAGCCGAGCAAGCCACCACTGCTCTGGGCAGCTGCCCACTAGCCATGGTGGTGCCACTCCTGTCTACAGCAGATGGGCACTGCAGGATCCCATGGCCAGGGGAATAAGAAACCATGTGGGACCAGCCCAAACCCAGTCGTGGAAACCACAATATCCATGTGCAGGCTGCTCAAGGCACAGAAGGGGAATGATGGCACCTCACATGAATTGAGATCGCATCTCTTCTTCTTGCAGGCAGGGACACGAAGGGCTTAGCTCTGGCACACATCAACTCTATCTGCATCTTTAGCCAGACCTGTGAAGACCACGTGTCCCAGGTGAAGAGGATGCTGGACCACTTGAAGGAGGCAGGGGAGCAGAGAAGTGTATAGTGGGGGTGGCCGAGGTTAGAGGTTACGTACGTGGACAAGATGGGGAGCAGCCTGAGTTGTAGGCAATCTTACCCAGGCTAAGAAACAGGTACAGGCCATTATCGTGATGGTGGGGTACTACTGGACATCTGTGCCCCACTTCAGCCCCAAAGCTGCCTCCTCACTGAGCTGTGTGAGACAAGGAAGCTAAACAAGGTGGTGTGGACCGAGCTGTGCCAGAAGGCCTTCTGAAAGAGGCTCTGATTCAGGTCCCGGTTCTGGTGAATCCAGATTTCAACAAGCCCTTTGTGATGATCAAGGACGCCTCAGATACAAGAATGGGTGTTGTGCTGACGCAAAAAACACTGAGGGAGAGAGGCAGCCCACCGTGTACCCCAGTAAGAAGCAGCTGCCCCAGGGAGCAGAACTGCACTGGCACCAAGGGGGGGGGGGAGGGCTGGCAATGGGTGGGCCCTTAGAAAGCTGCAGGCAGACCTGTTTACTGCATACGTGGACTGTGCACTTCTGAGCTGGCTACACCTGATGAGAGGAGCTAACGCCAGGCTTGTGACCTGGGCATTTTGTCAATTTCCAGAGGGGTAGTCGAGTTAGTCTAGTCCAGCAAAAAAATAAAAAGCAAAGAGTCATGTAGCACTTAAAGACTAACAGATTTATTTTTCACATGAGCTTTCATGGGAGAAAAATCCCACTTCGTCAGAAGCTTCGAAGATGGGTGAATTTACAGAATGAAATGAAAATAAATGCAAGGGAGTGTAAAACACAGGATCAGGGCATACAGTAACAAAAAATCAGAGCAGTTGATAGGTTCAAACCCTAGGAAGCCTGAAGTCAAATTACCTTTTATAATGGGAAGAGAACCCCTAGTCTCGAGTCAATCCTGCTTTCCGGAAATTTAATTTGCATATTAATTCAAGTTTGGCTGTTTCTCTTTGAAGTCTTGATGTCCCAGTCACACTTCTGACGACGGTCATTAACAAATCATTTATCAAGTGATTAGAAAGATGGAAGTGCTCAACAACTGGTTTTTTTGTTTTGTGATTTCTGATATCAATTCTATGTTCATTTATTCTTTTGCGCAGGGATCGTCCTGTTTCTCCAATGCATAAGCTGTTGGGGCATTTCTGGCACATGATGTCATAGATCACATTAGTAGATGAGCAGGTAAATGAGCCTTTGAAGGAGTAGCTGGCTTGATTAGGGCCTGTGATGGTATCTTTTGTGCAGATATGTGGGCAGACTTGGCAGTGTGGTTTGTTGCAGGGGTGCATGCCTGCTTTAATGTTTCTGTTGTTAGATCTGCAGTTGCTCGTGAGTATCTGTTTAAGGTTGGGTGGCTGCCTGTAGGCAAGGAGAGGTCCATTAGTCTTTAAGTGCCACACGGCTCCTTGTTTTTTTGTTTTGTTTTTGCTGGACTAGACTAACACGGCTATCCCTTTGAAAATTGACAAGTAGAGGCCTGTCTCCCAAGGCCTGAGAGAGAGAGGGATCATCTTTTAGAATAGGCTGTAGGTCTTTAATGATCTGATGCAGAGGTCTGACTTGAGGGTTGTATGTGGTGACTAGTGATGTTCTGTTGTTTTCTTTCTTGGGCCTCTCCTGTAGTAGATGACTTCGGGGAACCCGTCTAGCTCTGTCAATTTGTTTTCTTACTTCCCCAGGTGGGTACTGTAGTTTCAAGAATGCTTGATAGAGATCCTCAAGATGTCTGTCTCTGTCTGAGGGATCAGAGCAGATGCGGTTATATCTTAGGGCTTGGTTGTAGACAATGGATTGTGTGGTGTGTTTAGGATGGAAGCTCAAGGGATGTAGGCAACTATACCGATCAGTAGGTTTTCAGTACAGGGTGGTGATGATGTGTCTATCCCTGATTTGTACTGTAGTGTCGAGAAAGTGGATCTCCTGTGTGGAGTGTTCCAGGCTCAGTTTGATGGTGGAGTGGAAATTGTTGAAATCTCTGTGAAAATCTTCAAGAGCATCCCTGCCATGCATCCAGATGATGAAGACTGACTTGGAGGTATAAATTATCCTCAAATCTGAAGTGGTTATGGGTGAGCACAAAGTCCAGTCACAAGCTGAGCTGCGGCATCATCTGGGATGGTTTTTCTAATAGCTTGTAATCCATCCTTGTGTGGGGTTCTTTTCCCATTACAAAAGGTAGTTTGACTTCAGGCTTCCCAGGGTTTCAACCTAACAACTGCTCTGATTTGCTGTTACTGTGACCTGATCCTATGTTTTACATCCTCTTGATTTATTTTCATTCCATTCTGTAAGTTCACCCATCTTTGAAGCATCTGACAAAGTGGGATTTTCTCCCATGAAAGCTCATGCGAAAAATAAATCTGTTATTCTTTAAGTGCCACACGACTCCTTGTTGCTTTTTTTTTTTTTTGTGAGCTGGGGTCTGACTCTCCAAGACTATGATCTGGAGGTGATCCATGCTAGGGGGTGCTCATGCTGTAGCTGATGTTTCACCACGGACAGGGGGCTGAATTTCCCCAGGCCAGCGGTTAAGTTGACCCCACTCAGTTTAGTCTCCAAGGGGGAGGGGGGGTGAGATGTGATAAAGTGGGAAAAGTTTTGGAGTTTTCTCTCGATGTTGTGTGTGCCTCACTATCCCCACATTACCTATGTATACTGGTGGTGGGAACCAGGTGTGTGACCATTGCAGAGACCACTGGCAGGCAGACGGACCCCCTCCCCCCCCCCGCAGTCACACAGTGGAAGACTTGGTCAGGACCCCTGCCCCAGCCCCAACCAGCTGTTAACAGGTCAGGGCAGGTGAAGATCAGGCCAGCGGTCCCCTCACCTGGAAAGGAAACAGAGGGCAGGGAGGGGTTAGGACACATCGGAGAGTGGCTGGGGTGGGTGGAAGAGGTGAGCCAGTGGGCCAGAAACCTGGAAAACACCCCTCCCCCATCACTGCTGTAACTTTTAATTAGACTGCAAGAAAAGCCTTTCCACACTGTGATCCTGAGAGCTATTAATGCCCTCTACTTCCACCCTGGCTGGGAATTGCTCTAACTGCAGAGGTGGGGTGCATGGCCTTTGGGGGCATGGAGGGATTCTCCAGGACCCTGCCAGAGCAGGGGTCAGATGAAGGACACCACTTTGTGATGTGGGGAGAGTCGGGGGTGGCAGACTCTCCCAAAGCACTTCTGTCCTGCTGGCTGTGCTGAGAGCAGTCCGCAGCACGTGGGTCCCGTGAGAACCCATCATGGGATCCCGCAGGGGAAGTTCCAGATGGACCGTCTGTGATGGAACCTCACAGGAATCATGCTCTGGTCCTCTCCTCTTGTGGATCAGACTCTTGCCATGATGGAGTCTGCCCCCATCCTCCTGGGTCTCCATGCCCCTACCCTCTTCTTAGCACAGCCAGACAGCACGAAAGAGTCCTGGGAGGGGTCTGTCATACCCACAGTCATCTCCTCCACCTGACCTTGAAGGGTACAGCACTCCTGTTCTGCCAGGCATGCTCCCTGTGGGAGCCCCCCTCACGGGGTCCCAGGGATCCGTCACACCCTAATGGTCCATGCACCCCACCTCTGCGGTCAGAGTGACTGCAAGCCAGGATGAGAGTTGGAAGGATCCATTAATTCTCAGGATCACAGCATGGTAAGGCTGGGCTAGCAGGCTGATCAGCAGTTAACAGCAAACTTCCCAGAAGCCCCTAACCTGGGCTTCCTCGCTGCTGTACCCCTCCTGGGGGAGAGTCACCTCTTCCCAGCAGCCACCCTCAGACCAGAGCTCTAGCCCCTCCCAGTCCTTCACTTCCTTTCCAGACTAGGTGGCCGCTCCCCTGAGTCTCACCTGCCCCACCCTGTACAACAGGTTGGGGAAGAGGCAGGGGTCCTGCCCTGGGTCTGTCTACATGTGGCTGGGGAAGAACCATCCACCCTCTGGTGGTCTCTGCAAGAATCACCAAACTATATGAGCAACAAACATGGGGAAACTAAGGCACACAACAGCGCCCAGAGAAAAATCCCAAAAATATCCCCATTGCATCACAAGGAGAAGAATGGGGCTCCAGCTGGGCCACGGGCCAGGACCACAAGAGTACGATCTCTGAGGCTCCTTACTGGGATCTATAATTAAGATGCTAATCAAGTCTGGCTGCTCTGTCATCCTGAGAACTATCAAACCCTTCTAACGCCCCTTTTGCTGGGAATCGCTTGTGACTGCAGGGCAGGGTGGGAGAGCGTGGGGCTCACTTACTGGTGAATTCTCTGTATCTTAAAGTCCCTAAATCACGATTCAAGACTTAAATAACTCAGTCATAGGTTAGAGGATTACTGCAGGAGTGGGCGGGTGGGGTTTTGAGGCCTGCATTGTGCAGGAGGTCACCCTAGACCTTAGAGTCTATGAGTTCCACCCAGGGCATCGCACAGGGGAGCACAAGCAGAGGAGGAAGGCTAGGCCAGGGTCAGGAGGCACTGGCAGGTCTGGAGGCCAGACCCTGAGCACCAGAGGTCAGACAGGCTGTGCCCCAAGTGGTTCCAGAGCCTCAAACCTGGGAGATTTTGTCACAAGGCTGGCCTGGGAAAGCCAGAGCTGACAGATGTGTAGGTACTAAGGACATCATTGTTCCTGTCTCTGATTTGGTTATTCAAGTCACCACATTTAAGTGAACACGTAGTGCCTGGTATATTCTGCAGCTGGTGCATTAGGTGCTGCACACATCACTGAATAAAAGATGGGCAGCTAATGCCACAGCTTCCTAACAAGCTTCCCTTTGCTTCACAGCCACCGTGCAGGATGCAGCAGGGAGCGCCAACCATCAGGACATGGCCTCTACTGAGATCTGAGCC
Organism: Podocnemis expansa; assembly: GCA_007922195.1. Taxonomy (NCBI): domain Eukaryota; kingdom Metazoa; phylum Chordata; order Testudines; family Podocnemididae; genus Podocnemis; species Podocnemis expansa. The sequence continues at coordinate 286,350 of ML682089.1, forward strand.
CCTTCCACCTACCCAGAGCATGCTCTGCTGCCATTCTGACCAGCTGCTCTGGCAGCCGGATCTTCTGTTGCCGACCTACAGCTCCATGGTGAGGAAGGAATAGGCTGTGCCCCCTCGGATCACTGCTGGCATCTCACTATTACTCATGGGAAAGAAGGTCTTTGCTCTGCAGCTGTCTGACCAAATCCAGCATTCTTAGAGATGAAAGTGTCACATGCCTTTCCCGCCAGCCCATGTGGATGTCAATGAAACGTCCCCAGTGACCCGCCAACACACACAGAAAAGCAGCCCTGTCGAGTATGGCACTTGGGCTAGGTGGGATGGTGCTAAATGAGGGATGTGTGCCCCACTGGTCACTCACTAGCACTTCAGGGACTCCATCTGCTAAGCCCTGCCCACGGCCAAGGCACAAGTCAGTGCAGCTGGGAATGATCAGTGGGCCTGCACACTGGTTGGCTATAGCCCCCCCCATGGTGGGGATTTCCCCATGGACCGGCAGCAAGTTCCCACCATGCGATGGCCACTCACTTTCCACCATGGATGGAGCTCTCATTCTGGTGTCCCAGCACCGGAGCATGCCCGGCACAGATCCAGGAATGGTGCCTTGCGCAGCTAAACGCTCTGCAGTCGCTGCCCATCATCCCCACCTACAGCATGAGGAGTTCTCACCAGCCATGGCTCACTCCAGCATCAGCACTGCCACCAACTGCCCGGAAGGGGTCTCACTACCTCACCCGGAACCCATCCTCCAAGGCACCACCACATCCCCACAGCCCTGCCCGGGCCCGAGCGTGGCACGTGGCGCTCACAACACCCAGGGCAAGCGTACAGAAGTGTGCAGGCTGCAGCCAGAGATGGTAGCCAGCAGCGCTTCAGTGCAGGATCGTGGGAAACGGTACCCTGAAAAGAGTTAGGCTACTGACGAAACTGGGCTGGAGAATGCTGCATTATGGGAAGTTGGTCTCTGACTTGTTTCTGCCCACCAGGCAAAGCCCATATTTCCCAAAAGCCCCTGAGCTAGCTGGCTGCTTGCTGGGACACCTGCCTGCAACAAGGCCATGGCACTGACGCCAAGCCACTGGCGAGCACATGAGCACCAGCACTAAGAGCTACACATGCACACAGGTGATGTGCAGCATGCAGGGCTGGATGCCGATGGAACTTGCTGTTGCGTAGACATGGGCTCAAAGGAGCAGCTACAGATGTCACCCAGCTCCACAAGCTGGGACAGTCATTAAGGGCGATTAGCAAAGACCAAACTCGCATCAATGGAGAATCCAAACCCAGTCCCCAGCACACAGACATCTAGCAGGCAGCACCCCAGAGAGACACGGGAAGATTTGCCACCTCTCTGGAAGGAATTCGAGCAAGGACCATGGCCAGAAAGAAGGGAGGTGGGGACGGCACAGAGTGGGAACTCTGAGAATACAGAGGCAGACCCTGAACAGCAGGGTCACTAAGAATGCCCAGCCCCTCCTCTAACACCCTGCAAACACAGGGGCCGTGGCTCTGACCGGGGCTGTCTCGGCCGGACTCAGGGACCCGAGCAGGAGGCAGGAGCCTGGAGCCCAAAGCCGTGTCACAGGAACCCTGAAAGGACACCAGAACCATGCGGGTCTGGGCCGTGACAGGAGGACACCCTCCCATTAGGTGTAACGTGGGCCGGTCACTAGTGGAGCTGTGCAGAGGGTGTAGGCCAGGCACCAGTGCTAGCTGGCAGGAACGAAGGGCGTCTCTGGATCTTCAGCCCTGATGCAGACCAGCACCTTATCCAGTGGCCAAGCTGGTCTCTGCGTGGCTGCCTCCACCCTGCTCTCTCGCCACAGCCTGCCCCCAGGCTCCACAGGATCACACATCTCTTGTGGCAGGCACGGGCCTCCCCCCAATCTTCTCTGCCAACCCCCCTGTTCCCTGCCCTCTTGGTTCTGAGCCTGTCAGTGGCACGGGGCAGCTGGGACCAGCCCTGGGCCAAGCAGCCCCAGCTCCATGGTGGGCTCCGTCCTGTGGGCTCAACCAGCGCAGATGCCATGGGGCTGAGTGAATAAAATTCACTCCGCGAGAGCACCAGACCCAGGGCTCGGAGGACACATTGCATCCCTGGGCTGCACCCGCTGGTATGTGGAACCAAGTAATAGGTGTTGGATCACGGCGCCAGATCCTGTCCTGCAGTCCTGCCCCCCCGCAGCCCCACTGGGACACGGCACTGGGTCACAGGTAGGTCCCGTCCCTGCCTCCCTAGCCCTGGCCTTGCTGCTCTGTGAGGACTCCCTGCTCGGTCTAGGACTAACTCCAGACAGATGCTGCAGGGGGAACCAGCTCTCCTGAACAATGTCCCAGCAACAGAGTCGCTGCCCTGCTGCAGTGCTGCGCCCCTGGGGGCACTTCAGCCCTGATGCCCTCGTTCTGCCAGCTTTGGGAAGAGAGCAGTCAAGGGCTCCCTTCTCAGGAGTGCAAGCAGGGGTACCATGGGGCTTGTGGGGGGAGCACGGGGAGAGGTACCATGGTGTACACACCTCTCACAGAGGGTGTACAGGCAGGGGTATCCTGAGGGCAT
>ML682089.1:290192-412624 GCA_007922195.1 Podocnemis expansa
GGGGGGCAGACAGCTGCCAGGGGCAGGACACAGCTGGGGGGCAGCAGCACACAGGGCCAGGGGGCTGGCAGGGGAGCCAGGTCTCTAGCTCAGGGCCAGCATCTGAGGACGGGGTGTGGGGCTGGTCCCAGCTGTTCCCAGGGCAGGACCCACACAGGCCCCGCACACCCTGTGCCCACTTGGGGCGCAGCAGAGGGGCAGACCCAGTGGGATCCCCGGCTGGACAGAGCGTGGCTGGTGTCACTCATCATGGATGGGCGCCCGGGGGCTGGGGGCAGTGACTCCTGCAGGGCACGCGTGGGGCGGAGGCCGGGCAGCACCAGGAGGGGCTCCGGGAAAGGCCATAGCACAGCTGGAGTTCTCATTACCTTGGGGCACCTGGCCCTGCATCCACCCACCTGCCCCATAGCCAGCACGAGGCTCAGTGCTAGATGCCCCCATAGTCAGTACCAGGCCTTGCACCCATCCAGCCCCCCATAAGCAGCCCCAGGCCCTGGGCCCACCCCTCCATAGCCAGTACAGGGTCATCAATACAAACAAGGACTTCAGTGGCACTTCAAAAACTCATAAATTTATTTATCACATGAGCTTTCATGGGAGGGAATCACACAATACTAATCCTTCCCATGGCAGTGCCAGGGCGCCTGGGTACCCCTCCCAGAGCAGCGCTGCCAGTCCTCCACGGTCCTGCTCCTCGTGGCTTTGCCAGGGCCACCAGGCCCCCCCATGGCAGTGCCAGGCCTCTTGCCCCCCCCCCAGAGCCACAACCTCCTCCATTTCCAGCTTGGGGCTCTGGCTGGGACCCAGTCCTTGCAATGTCCTCCCTGGCCAGGACTGCAGGGCGCTGAACCAAGCTGGGCCAGGCCAAGGGATGCTGGGAGCCTCACTCACCCTGGCAGCAGCCTGTGGGCCAGGCTGGGCCACTGGGGTGGGGTGTGCCCAACAGTGGGGCAGCAGCGGAGGGACGTGAGGGGCTGGTACTGCCTGCAGCCCCCCAGGACAGTCTGGAGTAGGCATGGACTCACAGTGGCAACGCACAAGGAGGGGCCCAGCACCAGCAACCAATCCCCGGGAACCCAGCCCCCTCAGCGAGTGGCCAGCCCCAAACTCGCCTGGCCCTACCCTCAGTTCCTCAGCAAGCACTGGGCCCCATATCCAGCTTCTCAACAAGCACCTCACCCCCTTAGCACCCCCCTAGCCATATTGCTTTTGGGTTCAGCCTGGAGCCTGGGCTCCAGCCTTCTCCCTCTTTCTGGAGTCCCCGAATGTCCACTCCACGTTTCACAGCCCCACCGACCCGAGGCAACTGACGTGGTGTCCAGTGCAGTATAGAAATACCTACCTAACTTAACAAAGAGATGGTGGAAGGGTGGCCTCCTCTACCTGGGCAACAGAACTTGGATTAGGAGCGCTTCCGTCTAGCAGAGAAGGGTGTGGCACAGGCCCAGGGCTGAAGCCCAACCTAGACACCAGACTAGAAATACTCAGCAAATGTTTCCAAGCACAGGAAAGCCACACGGGGGACAGTTCACCCACCAGTGGACCGGGGCCTTCATCACAGACCCCTTTCAATCCAGATGAGCAGTTTGTCCACCAGGCTGTGGGGACTGATTGATGGCCTCTGCCGTGCAGGGGCTCAGACTAAACGGACCAGGGGCCCTCTGGATCTGGAAACTCTGAATTGCCCCTGTCCAATCTCTTTCCTGCAGCTTGACATTGACATTGTGACCAGGGCACCCTGTGGCTTCCCTCCCATCAGTGAGCTAGGGCTGGCTGAGCTTCTTCATCTCCATATCCTCAGGCTGGTTTTCTAGCCCCTGCGGTTTCGGGGTTTCTGATTTCTGAGGCTGTCCTTTGAGCTGTCTCCACTATTTCCTCATCCTTCTTGGGGAGGGGGAACTGGAGGATAGGATTCTGGTAACTGCCTTATCAGTGCAACATTCAGAGAAGAGATCCCCTCTGTGCGTCCGTCCACTTGATATTCCCCTTTTATATCCCCAAGGCTGATTGAGGATCACCCATAACCCTTCTTTGCGTCTCTGCTTGCCATGGCAGCGTCTCCCATCCTCTGAGGAGAACCCAGACGCATTGCCTGGTGTGGGGCTGCCTGCCCGTGAGTAGTGGAACTTCGACCATTGATCCAGGTGATTCAGAGGAAGGTGGAGCAGGATCCAGTCTGCTTCATTACTCCTGTCCAACCACCAAGCTGTGTGCTCTCCAAACTTCACCAGCAAAAGCTTTATTTCATCACTGAGCTTGGTGATAAACCATCATATAGCTTTGGACTAAGAACCAGTCTCTGGAGAACCCTGACAGAAACCAGCGTCTCCCTATTAACAGCTATGTTCTGAGAAGCGTCACGGCATCAGAACGGCCACACCCAGACAGAGCAGTGGAGCGCCCAACCCAGCAGCCTGTCTTCCAACGGTGGCCAGAGCCAGATGCCCCAAAGAGAATGAACAGAACAGAGTGACATATTGAGTGATCCAGCTGGTTGTCCTGTTCCAGCTTCTGGCTATCAGAGGTTTAGGAACGCCCGGGGCAGAGATTGCATCCCTGCCCATCTTTACTAATGGCAATCAATGGACCTGTCCTCAAGGAACTGATCTAATTCTTTTTTGAACCCAGTTTTACTTCTAGGCTTCACAACGTCTCCTGGCAAGGAGTTCCACAGATTTCCTGCACTTCGTGTGAAGAAATGCTTCCTTTTGTTCAATTTAACTTATTGCCTGTTAATTTCATTGATTTCCACTTGTCAGGCTGTTTGGTTCTGGGCCGTACTCTGTCTCCAGTCTGCTGTGTAGCCACTTGCCCCAGTGGCTACTGGATCCATCATCTGGCCTCTGCCCCAGTAGGTCAGGGACCCAGACTGACCTGCTGCTCTGGCTCTCTCTCAGTCCAGGGACCCTGAGATAGACAGTAGCCACTTGCTGTGTCCCTTCCAAACCTTTCCCTGGGCCACTTCCCTGTGGGTCCAGCACGCTCTTTGTCTTTGTCTTGGGACCTCCCTCAGCCTGCTAGTCTCTGCTGCCAGCCAGGCTCTGGGTGCTCTCCTCAAGCTCAAGGAATGGACGTGACTTTGAGCAAGGCCAGCCAGGCTGCTCACAGCTCTTCTTACATGGGCCTGCCACCTGGCCCCCAGCTGGCTGCTCTTCACAGCTCTCTTCCTATTGACTGTTTTTCTGGCAGTCTTCTCAGGGCTCTGTTAACACCATAATGGCCAGAGTGGGGCTGATACCCCATCCCAGCCTGTGTTCCCTGGCCCACCCTCCTCATGTGATTATTGAAGGGTGGGGCTGACCTAGGAGAGCAGAGAGCCCCTGGGCTGAGATGACAGCTCTTGACCTGGCTGAGCAGAACAGTCCCTCCAGGTACAAAGGAGGGACACTGCCAGCTGGATCCCAGCTCTCTGACCGGGACAAGCGTTGCAAGAACTAGCCAAGTTCCAAAGGGGCAGCCGTGTCAGTCTAGCGCTATGTCTACACTGGAGGCTTAAGTCAACTTCAGCAACTCCATGGCCACATTTGGACTTCATTAAGTTGATTTAAGCAGTTGCTTAAGTCGACTTAATAACTCTCACCCTTGAAGTCGACTTAAGAAAATGTTGCCATTAAAGTTGATTTACTAAAAGTCGACTTAAGGCAGGAGAGCCATTTAAGTTGACTTTATAAAGTTGGCTTAAACAAATGGGGACTCTCTAAGTTGTCTTTATAAAGTTGACTTTGAGTCAATCATATTATGTTGACTGAATAAGCCCTCTAGTGTAGACATAGCCTAGGTTAATAAAACAAACAAGGAGTCCTGCAGCACTTAAAGACTAGTAAATTTATTTATTGCATGAGCTTTCATGAGAGAAAATCCCACTTCATCAGGTGCTTTGAAGATGGGGAAACTTATAGAATGGGAGGAAATAAACGCAGGGAAGCATTACAGCGTGACCTGATCCCATGACTTACACTCCCCTGCATTTTTTTCCTCCCATTCTGTAAGTTCCTCCATCTTCAAACCATTTGATCAAGTGGGATTTTTCTCCTATGAAAGCTCATGCAATAAAGAACTAGCCAGTGGCTGAGAAATCCCATGTTACCGGGAAAGAAACTTCATAATCCATTTGCGCTCTAGGTCATGAGCTATGGTAACCTCGGGTTTGCAAACCTGTCACCTTGCGTTTAGTTGAAGCTTTCTCGAGCCCTGGTAAATGAATTTTCCTCAGGTTTTCCTATAAACCTGTCCCAGTGCCTGGGAACCAGTAAACGGCGTGCAGGGCCACATTCCATGGAGGCAGCACGCTGTATGCTGCAGCTGTCCAGAGACAGGCCTGAGAACTGCAGTGTAACATTGGTGGCCTGTGAGCCCACAGCATAGTGCCACTCTTGCCTGGAGCTAGTGGCTGGGAAGTCTCCCCTGTTGGGCACAAACAGTGCTCCCTCCCCTGGAAGCACAGGGAGGAGGTTAAGTCACCCCAGACACCCAGAAAGCTACTAAAAACACACTGACAACAGATGTGCTTGGCCAAACCTGCCACCCAGGCCATATGTAGACAGACCATAATTACCTTTAGAACCTCTCCCTCAGTCAATTGGCATGCTGAATTAACCTGGCCATTAGTGGACCCAGGACTGGAGTCAGATTGACTCTGAGTCAGCTCTTTGAACTCCCAGAACAACACTGGCAGGCTCCAGCCCTTTGGCTTTGCCCTATTTCCCCAGTGCACCTGGAGCTGGGAGTGGTTCAGGTTCAGGACACACCTCAGCAACTAGCTCCCTTCTTGGAAGTGAGTCATCCAGGCCTGTTGATCTGAAAATATTCAATTAGAGCAGGTGCTGCTCAACAACCTCCTTTGTTATTGATGCTAAATTTTCTGTTTTATTGAAGTATCATCTGGGAGGGACGTGCTCAGCTTCATTCTGTACATAGAACAGACATAGTGATCAAACATTTCTGCTTCTTCTACATTGCTATTAATTTTATAGTCAGCCTCTAACAAGGACCTATGCCTGGCTGATGATTCTTTGTCCCTAATATGCTGAGAAGAAAAAGCTTTGTCACCTTGAAACCTATTGGGTATTTATATTGAATTTGTTCATTTAGCTTCCCTTATCAATCATCTACATTTTTAGTTTCAGATTTACACTCATGGTCATTTTCTTCCACCTCTTTAATTCTTTATTTATTGGGGGTGGGGGTGCCTACATTAGCTCTGCTTCCACATTGCCTTTAATCAGATTGGCTTCTGGCCCACTGTAACGCCTTTTGTGTCTGTAGAACTGTGACTTTTCTTACTTTTCTAATCAACTGTAAAGAATGGGCCTCATCTACCTGAACTGAATTGACTTTGTTAACACCTGCCCTCCCCCTTGTAATGTTTCTCACCCTTGCCAGTGTATATATACCTCCTAACTGTAGTTTCCACTTCTTGCATGTGATGAAGTGGATTGTAGCCCACAAAATCTTATGGCTGAAGAAATTAGATCATGAGAAGGTTCCACAGGACTTTTGTTTTTCCTATACGCAGACTAACACCGCTACCCTTCTGTGACTTTTTTTTGGCATGCAGGGGACTAGCCTTGAACAATTCCCAGTTTTGTTAACATTTCCTGTTTTAAATTGATGTTCCCAGGCATTTATGCCACCTGTTGCCTGAGCCTTGGCAAACTGTCTCTTTTAAAGTTTCAGATATACAGCTTACTGGCTGGTGCCATGTGCTGTTCATGGAAAGTACTTGTAACCAGATCACAATCACTGTTACATAGGCAACTGCTAATTTTTAGGTCACCAGTTTACTTTCTCATCCATCAGAAAGTGAGGCCCCACATGTTGGCTGTGTTACACAATTACCATCTATTAATTTTTAGAACTTCTTGGCTTTTTTGTGGCTGCAGCATGTGTGTGGCAAAGTCCGCCATAGTGAAGTCCCCATGAGAAGTCAGTTTTTCAACCTACACGTTCCAGGCAGAAGCCCAGGGAGCAATTCACTCTTTTCCTTAGTAAGATTTGGTGGTCTGTTACTGACGTCCCCCAGTATTCGTAGTGGTAGCTGGCACGTTAGTCTCTAAGCATGTGCAGGCCTGTGAGCATCGATGAATGCAGGGGTCTTGTGGGGGGAGGGGGGGCAGAGGGCACATGTGGGCAGAGGGCAGCACACAGAGGTGGACGGGTGTACCTGAGGCTGAAAGGATCATGGCAGGGTATGTGTGTGGGGCTGGATGGAGTAGGGATGGCAAAGCAAGAATGTTTTGTGCTATTTTGATGAAGCCAGGTGCGGCGCAAGGTCCTCATGGGTGGAGGGGGCTGTTTGCTCGCATGGCAGGGCCAAGACACCGCAGGTCCCAATAGCAACGGAGCCTTTGGCAAATCCAGCTGGCTAGCAATCAATGCCCCCCGAGAGCCCTGAGCTCCCACGTCTCCCCCAGACTACACTGCTGCCCAAAAAGTCCTAAAAGATAGGGGTGGGGATGGAGGTGGGGCTCTCACCTGCAGGCAGTGTGATGGAGGAGACCAGCTGGGGAGGAGTGTGAGATTGTGACCAAGGAACTCACTGCAACTCGGCTGGGCTTGCTGGAAAGTATGGTGGCATGGGCTACTACTGGGAGACACGGCAGTCAGGCCGAGGGGTCATTGCCAGACTCAGGCCCAGAGTAAATGTGGTGTGAGCAAGGCAGAAGCAGCACGAGGACCTAGCCTGGCAAAACCCTAACCTGTGCTGGGCAGTGCTGCCCCAGGCTTGTACCCACACTCACTGTTCCCCAGGGCCGTGGGGAGCTGTGAAGGCCATGCGCCACCTCCATGCCAGGCTGTTGGTTCCTGTGACCATGGCTGGTGCACCTGGCTGTGGGGAGCCTGAGGCAGGGTGCCTTTTGTGTCACCCATCGGTGGGGTGGAGAGCAATACAGGGCTTATCCTGTCAGTGCATTAAACAGGCCCCACTGGCTCCACTGGAGGGCCAGGCTCAGCCCCACACCAGCCACCAAGAACTGGGCCAACCAGACAGGCAGGAGTCCTGGTTGTGTGGGGTGGGACCTAGTCTTGCCCTGTCTGGAGACTGGTAGGGACACTAGATTCAGCCCCGGGCAAAGGGCAGGGGGGGGGCTCCCTCTGGGGGCTGAGCACAGGTCCCAGCACTGGTGGATAGCCCAACAGCAGGGTCAGGTCCCCGCGCGCCCCCCCCCCCCGATGGACCAACCAGCCTGCATAGGGGGCACAGGGCCTAAGTCACCAAGACATAACAGGAGGTAGCCCTGCTGCTGGGCAAAACCTGCCCCTGTATCTCAGCCAGACCAGAGACTCCAACCAGCCTCATGAAAACAACATGAAGCATCAGTCTCACAATCTCCCATGTGGCCTGCCCCCACTGGCACACCCTGCAGCATCTTGATGGCCAAAGGGGTGGCAGGACCCACCTGCAAACCCAGAGGTTTTGGGATGCTAAAAGGGTAAAAAGCTGTATGAAAACAGGCTGTGTGCACCCAGCTAGTGTCACTGAGCAGCCCACAACAAGGACTTGAGGCCACAGCTTTGTGCTCAGTCTTGGAAACTTGGCTGTAAGACTGGGCCCTTACCTGTCGCCAGGATACAGGAAAGATGCTGAGTTACCTGTAGCTAAGCAGGTGGTGGTGGGGTGGGTGAGGTTCCTGAGGCCAGTGGTTAAAATGTTCCTGCTCAGCTCAGTTTCAGAGGGAAGAGGAGAAATGTGCTGTCATGTTTTGATGAAACCTGTGTGCCTCAGTTTCCCCTGCTTCCCAGGGATACAGGGAGGGGGTGTGTGACCCGGGCCTCCTGGGATAACCTTCTGAATGTGCCAAAATCAGAACAAGCTGCAAAACCAGGGGCCAAACCCCCAAACCACTGACGGGTGGTACTTAAACCAGTCTCCCAGTCAGTAACAAAACATAATTCTGATTCCCCTCTCCAGTCATTACCAAGCATAACAAAACAGAAACAGCTCCCTTTACTGCACACCAGCTCTTCTGGTCCCCACCTAGCCACTGGGTCTCTTCAAGAAATAGGTTCTCCTGTCCCCAAAGGGCCAGCCACCTCACCCAGAACAAGACAGGTTTGGATTTTACCCAAAATACCATGCTGCCAGCCAGTCCTTTAGTAACTACAACTCAAGGTCTAATATAAAAGGAAAAGAAACAAAATACGAGAGATGTTAAAGGGTCAAAGTGAATCACATACATACAAATGATTTAGAGTCCACTGAAAACAAATCCTTGAAGATCCTGTAATTTGCGGGTTAGCCCCACTCCTCTGGTGTGCACCCAGCACCAGCAGGTGGATGGGTCTCAGTCCTTTGTTCAGTCCCAGAAGAATAGTTCCAGAGGCAGGTGTTCGTTGCAGCTAGACTGAAGACTGGGGACTAAAGACAAAATGGAGATGGGTCCCCTGCCTTTTATCTCAGAGTCCTTGCCAGATCAAAATGGAGTTGGACCACATGGTCAGTCTGGCTAATAGGTCAAAAAGATTTCTTCTTAGGACCATTCCAGCTGGGGGCCCCCCCCCCCCCCCCCGTTGGGCCATTAATATGACAATAGTTTGCAGATGCCCAGTCTGGGATTGCCTCAGCTCAAAACTTGGAACACACATTAAACAAATAAGATTCCTAATTTCTAATACAAATATGATAGCTACGTATCAATCATATTATAATTTCTAGCAAATTACAGCCTTTCTGTTGATACCAAACATGACATATCATAGATGGATTATTGTAAATATTAAATATTAAGATGAAAAATCATAAACAGTCCCCTGGACCCAAACAGCATCACGGGGGGCTGAGGAGGGACTATTCACTCAGAGCAAGCAAAGTCTGGCCCAGGCTACACTTCAAAATTAGTTCTGTAGGACTATGTTGCTGAGAGGTGTGAAAAATCCCCCTCACCCTGGTATTAACCTGCACTACCACAACCGAACACTTCACTCTCCTTCACTTTCACTTTCAGGGCATTGGATTGACTCAAGTGCCAGCACAGGTACTGCCATGGGGAAGTACTACAGCTGAAGTGTAGATAAGCTGCAGAGATAGGGAGGACTGACTGCTTCCTGGCTGAACCTGGAAGGGTCTGTAGACGGACAGGCCCCAGCCACCCCTGGGCAGATAAGAAGCCAAGATGACAAGGGCAGAACCCAACAGCAGGACACGGGTGTGACGCTGTCTGGGGCTAGGGCACTATGATTATTTCCTATATTAAAATTTCATATTTGAAATAATCCACATAAGATATCCCATGTCTGGTATTACTAGAAAGGCTGTAATCTGCTAAGAGTGATAATATGGTTTGTATGTTGGTGGGATGCCTATATTAGAAATTAGAAATCTGTTTGGCTTTATGTGTGTTCCAAGTTGTTTGATTCTGAGGCAACCCCAGGCCAGGTGTTTGCACAACCATTGTCTTTTTTAATTGCCCATTAGGAGCTCCCAGCTGCAGTGGGCCAACGAAGAAACCTGTTCAGCCAGTCACCGAGACTGACCATGTTACTGAACTCCATTCTGATTTGGCAAGGACTCTGAGAGCATGGGAGAGCAAAAGGTGATAAAAGGCAATAGCCCCATCTCCATTTTGTCTTTAGTCTTCAGTCTGCAACCTGCAATCAACACTATCCTCTGGAACTATCCTTCTGGGACTGAACAAAGGACCCATCCAAGTGCTGGGTGCATACTAGAGGAACTGGACTAACCTGCAAACTATTCATTCTTCAAGGACTTGCTTTCTATGGACTCTAAATGATTTCTATGTATGTGATTCACTTTGACCCTATACCATGTCTCATATTTTGTTTCTTTTCTTCTTATATTAAACCTTTAGTTGTAGTTACTAAAGGATTGGCTGGCAGCATGGAAATTTGGGTATGATCCAAGCCTATATTGTTTTGGGTGATGTGGCTGGCCCCATTTCTTTAAGAGACCCAGTGGCTAGTTGGGGACCAGAGAAGCTGATGTGCAGTAAGGGGGCTGTTTCTATTTTGTTATGCTTGGTGATGACCAGAGCAGGGAATCAGAAGCATGTTTTGTTACTGACTGGGAGACTAGTTTAAGTACCACCTGTCAGTGGTTTGGGTGTTTGGCCCTATTTTTGCAGCTTGCGCTGATTTTGGCACATTCAGAAGGTTATCCCAGGAAGTCAAAGTCACAATAGGCACCTGCCCCCAGTGGGAGGATCTGTTGCAGGGTAGCTGGGTTAAGCCCCCACCCACCCTGAAAAGAAAGGGCAGGCAGGGGAGGAGGGAAAGCAGGGCTACTGCTGCAGAAATCAGGGCCGTCAGCCTGACCAAGGAGGGCCAACAGAAGCCAAGTCTGTGCTACAGCCTGGTAGTGGTGGAACCACAGTCACCCACAACTCACCTCGTCAGAGCAACCGAAGCCCTTTGTAGACAGGCCGTGTCCCACCGTCCTATCTGCCTTCTCCAAGCCCTGGATTAAGTGCGCTGAGACCATGCCTTTCATGTGCAGACTAGCCCTGCAAGCCAGGCAGCCAGAACAGAGCAAAGTGTGCACTGCAGGCTGGCTGGGCTCCGGCTGAGCAGAGCAGTTGATGCTTTAACCTGCAGGTCCTGGAGTGAGCCAAGGGTGGCCTGGGCTGGGGGAGTTGGCTAAGAACCCTGTCTGTCTGCACACAGCTGTGAGAGCTGTGACCTGGGCCTCCTGGGATAACCATCTGAATATTCAAAAACTGGGGCTAGTTGCAAAACCAAGAGCCAAACTCCCCAAACACTGAAGGGTGTTGCTTCAGTCAGACTCCAAATCAGTCACAAAACGTGCTTCTGATTCCCCACACTGGCCATCAGAAAGCATAAAAAAATAGAAACAGTCCCCTTTACTACACATCAGTTCCTCTGGTCCCCACCTAGCCACTGGGTCTCTTTAAGAAGTAGGTTCTCCTGACCCCAAAGGGCCAGCCACATCACCCAGAACAAGATAGGCTTGGATCTTACCCCAAATACCACACTGTCAGCGAATCCTTTAGTAACTATGACTAAAGGTTTAATATAAAAGGAAAAGAAACAATGAGAAATGTTATAGGGTCAAAGTGGATCACATACATACAAATGACTTGGGCTGTGTTCACACAGCATTTTTGTTTCGAAACAACGAGGTTGTTTCAAAACAAAAAAAAACATGTTCACACCATGCACAGTTGTTTCGAAACAAGTTAAACCTGGTTTCTAGGCGAAACAACGTTGTTTCGCAGCCGTTGTTTCGAAACAACACAGTGCGATCATGTTGTTTTGGAACAAAGTGTTCCGAAACGACATTGGATCCTCAGCACCCTGGCCAGGGAAACCTTAGGACCCTGCCCAGGATGCTGAGGGCTGTCCCTCAGCCCCTGCTGGGGGGGGGGGAGCCGCTGCGGAGAGGCTCGGCCCACAGCCTGGGCTGTGGGCTGAGCCCCACGCCCCCGACCTGCTGGTAGTGTCAGGGAGCAGCCCAGGCTGCGGGCTGAGCCCCGCGCCCCCAACCCGCTGGCGGTGTCGGGGAGCAGCCCAGGCTGCAGGCTGAGCCCCGCGCCCCCAACCCGCTGGCGGTGTCCGGGGAGCAGCCCCGGTAGGGGGCTGAGCCCAGTGCCCCCAACCCGCTGGTGGTATCGGGGGGCAGTTCTGGTGGGGGGTTGAGCCACCCCACAGCGGCTCACCCCCCCTTTCTGGGGCTGCAGCCCCCTTTCTGGGGCTGCAGGGTGAGCCGCAACCCCCTGCAGCAGGTAACGAAATAGCATGTTCACACTGTGAACATGCTATTTCGTTTCCCGCTTTTTTCCCTATTTTGAAATGACTTTTTGTAATTCGAAGTAAGTCACTGTGAAATAAGGCATTGTTTCGAAACAAGTTGTTTCGATACAACTTGTCTCGAAACAACCATCTGTGTGTGAACACAGCCTTAGAGTCCAAGCGGGTCATTGGAAGAATTTGGAGTTTGCAGGTTAGCCCAATGCCTCTGGTATATAGCCAGCACCTGGGCGGGCCTCAGTCCTTTGTTCAGTTGCAGAAGAATAGTTCTTCTTCCAGCGCTGCTCACATCATTTAGTATTAGGTGTCTATGTGCCGTAGCACATGATTGATTGGATACTTTTAGCCCTAGCCTGTCAGAGCAGGGTCAGCGGCCAGCACCGCCTCTGACCAGTCCCATGGCTATATATATAGCCCTGACTTTGATCCTCCTCTGTTCCTTTTTCTGCCCTCAGCGACAGTTTCAGAACAGTCTGCTCCTTGCAATCATGCAAGTGCCTGTCTATTTGCTGCATATGAGCCGCCCATTCAATTTGGAAGATCTGCTTGTGGATATTGTCCACTGAGAACTGGTGCTCTCACTGAGTGTATGAGTTTGGAGCCAGAAGACCACTCCTAACAGCTGCTTACAATGCCAGGTTTCAAACCCTGCAGTGCTTATGGCAAGGCCTTCCCATGGGATGAGCCCCATGAGAAGTGCCTGTGATGCCTGATGGAGACTGGTGCCATCCCAGCACGGTCCATGTCCCCAAAAGCTTTTCCACTCTGCTTTGGAGGCTTGGGAGGAGGAGGTGTTGGCAAAAGCAGAAGAGCCTTTGCCACCTCAAAAGCCTGTAGGGTGGAGGGGACCTCCATGGTCTCTTGGCCCTTCTCAGCACCGGGGCCAAGAGACCATGGAAGTCCCCTCCACCCTAGAGGCTTTTGAGGTGGCAAAGGCCCTTCTGCTTTTGCCAACACCTCCTCCTCCCAAGCATAGTGGAAAAGCTTTCGGGGACATGGACCGTGTTGGGGCGGCACCAAACTCCGTCCCCTAGTATGGTACCTATGGTACCGAGCTCTCTGGTACCGCAACCGGAAGGAGTTTCCCCAAACAGAACTGTTGGCACCAACCCGGGACCTATACTCAAGTGCTGTAGAACAAGTTCTTCCTCCCCCAGGCACCATAGCACCAGGGTGTCACCAGCACCAACCACCTTGGCTGCTCTTCACACCAGCCGTGAGGCAATCCCACCAGCTTGCTGCTGGTAAATGTCACACTCCCCGAGCCTCAAGGAGGTCACTCCCTCACAAAGGGGCAGACAGGCCCATGACGGATCGCCAGCACCGGGTACCTACCGGTACCAGCCTCACGCGTGGTCCATTCCATGTGAAGCTCCCCTGCAGCCGGATTCCCACAGTTCTGAGGGGTCCAGGACCACCCCAACCTTACTTGTAAACCCAGATAGGGCTTTAAACCCCAGGCCATGGTCCTATAGGGAGGATACTGCAGCCCACTTTGACCTCCGCCACTATGCTACGGCGCACACAGATCTAGAGGTTGAGCCCATTGGGGGGCCAGGACCTCCTATTCAACCCAGTTAACAACTTGTCCAGATGCAATAGTGGTACCATTGCACCCTAGCGTGCAAAAGACCTTGCCAGAGATCGCTGGCAAACCCCTGCTTCTATTCCTCTGGTCTCTGATATAGCAGGCCTTAAATACTAGGTCCCACCGGAGGACTTCATCTTTTTAGTTCACCACCCGGTTCCAAGCTCCCAGCTGATGGAAGCCGCCTTAGGGTGTAGGAGCCAACCTCCCCAGATCCCATACCAAGATCCAGAGAGGTGAGAAGGCTGGACCTCATGGGCCAGAAGGTATACTCAACCTCCGAATCCCAGCTCTGGATTGCAAATCACCAGGTGCTGGTGGGAAGGTACACTTTAGATATCTGGGAGTCCTTGGGGAGATTCCAGGATCTCCTTCCCTAGGAGCACAGGGAGGACTATGACACCTACATAGAAGAGGGCATGCTAGCATCCCAGAACACACTTTTGGCTGCATGGGATGCTTCAGATACGGCAAGTCATGGTATAGCCTCAGCCCTCGTTATGAGACGTATAGCGTGGCTGCATGAGACAGACCTGCCTCAAGACATACAACAGGCTATTCAAGACCTCCCCTTCCAGGGACAGTCATTGTTTGTGGAGGAAACAGACCATCTGCTACATGGTGTGAGGGACCCCAGATCAACCCTCCGATCTCTGGGCATGCTCCCATCGCAGATGCCCAGTCGCCCTCCCAGCCTGCGCCAACACCAAGAATGCCAAAGGTACCAAGCAAAGCCTTCTCCACCATGTGAGAGGCAAGATCAGCCCTTCAGGGACCCAAGATCCCCTTCTGCATCAAGGACTTCCCCCTAAGTTGTCATGGCCCTTATCAGTGATGCCTCTCCTGGCACACCCACCTCCCCTCCCTGTTTTTTTTTTCACCCCATCCCTACCTCAGCAACCCCTCAGAAATCAGTGGCAGAAGCCCTACATTGGGGCCCACCCACAGCTAGGGGGTGGGGAGCGCCATCCTTAGGTTCCAAGAACCTCCCTTTCCCAAACCAGAAGGATAGATAGCCTACCCCAGGCACCCATATCCCTCTACGCTGTGGTGTTTTTCATCAGTCCTTGCCATCTCAGCTGACCAGTCCCAGGCCTGCAGACTTGGCTCTGGGCGTTTAAGTCAAATCACCCCCTCATTTTCTCCCGGGGTTTTTATACTTCCCTAACTATCCCTAGGGCACCTCCCTTGAGCCTGGGGTATATGGAATGCATTCAGGGTTCCCCTTCTTTGCCATTCCATCCATTCACTCATTCCTGGTGATCTGGACTCCAGTCACTTGAAATACTCATCTCATCCCATCACTCACCTAGAGTCAACTTCAACTCATTCTGGAGTCTCAGTCTCCATCACTTAGCTATCCAAACTGCGCCTACATGCACGACCTATCTTCCACCTGGCCCATCACAATCCTGTTCTCACAGATATCAGGACTGGATCGCAATGACCTCACTTGCTGGTCAATGGAGTACATTTCCAATGCCTCCTAGTCCTGCAACTGGAGATCTAGGGGTCCCTTTATCTGGAGCTTCCTTTACTCAAGAAAGAACAGGGCAACAGAAAATCCCCCAACCCCTCCTAACTATTCCTATGGACTAGCCGAGTTGCCCTGCCACCATGATCTTAAGGTGGCACCCACCCACAGTATGGGTATGGTAAAATTCCCCTCCCCCGTTAGGGAGACGGGTGACTGGTCTACCACTATCCTTTCAAATCACATAATTTCTAATAGTGGAGAACAGGGATCAAGGGACTCTGCTGCTAGCCCATCAAGCCACACAGGGACATACCCCCTTGTAGTGTTTTGGGGGAAATTATAATCCAATAATGAGAGGCAGCATATTCAGAGCTGTATAAGGAGTCTTTACTGAAAGAGAACTGAGAGAGAGGGAACCTGACAGACAGGTTTTCCTAGCACCTAAACAAGCCTCCCATTTATCACTATGAAAACCCCAATGATCCTAGGTAATCCAAAACACCATATATTCCTCCCCCTCTAATGAAAAAGCCCCCCCATCGGGCTGTGTATGTTTGCCACGAATCTGATGAATCGTCAAACGGTTGGGGAGTTGTAGTAAGTAAAGCCATGATGCCCTCTTGTTATTGTTTGTCTCTTCATTTGTACTTAACAGCAGGCAAATCAGCTTTCAGAATAGCCAGCTAGCCCTTAGGCAAACAGATCAGCTTTCAGTGTTACCACCCAACCCCCATACAAGCAGTAAATAAAAGTTTTGCTTCTTACATTGCATTCTGGTTTTCCATAGGTGCCAGGATTGTTGAGGATAGCCAGCTCCATCACCTATCTCATCCTCCGTCACCAGATGTGGAGTTTTAGGGGAGATTATAATCCAATAATGAGAGGCAGCATATTCAGAGCTGTGTAAGGAGTCTTTACTGAAAGAGAACTGAGAGAGAGGGAACCTGACAGACAGGTTTTCCTAGCACCTAAAGAACCCTCCCATTTATCACTATGACAACCCCAATGACCCTAGGTAAGTCCAAAACACCACACCCCCACAGGCCTTCCCCCCCCCCCCCCCCAACAATGCTCTCTACAAACCTTTTGGGGCTCCTTGACCCATAGGTAGGGATATCCTGTCAACTCCATTACAACGCTAAACTGCTTCAAGCATCTAAATCGTTGGGCCAGTCTGCCTTAGTGCCTTTACTCTTTGGGGGGAAAAAATCAACCATTGTCGTCAAGGAGGTAAGAACGATGGATCTCTCCCTCTCCCTTCCTGCTAGGGGTTCCGTCATCCCCCATACAAGAACTAAGGGCTTCAGGAAAGTTATTTTCAGTTAACTTCAGTGGGGCATCCCCAGCCCCAGGAATAACCTACAGAGGGATCTCCTTGTCTCATGTATCTCCCCGAAACCCTTATCTGCTGGGGCTAACACCTCATGTGGTGGTGTGTGCCACTGATGTCCGTGAACAATGCACTTTCTGCCGCGTGACTCACTGACGGACACATTTCCCTCTTCAGGACAGTAACCCCCCCCCCGGCTCCTCCACTCCCTTTTCCCCCTCACTCCTCAGGGAGCTAGGACTCTTAATGGTCACTTTCCCCATCTCTCCCTCACACTGACTATCAGGAAGTGGTCTAACACTCCCACCACCCTGAATAAAGGGGAAATCAAAGCACATACCCCGATCATAGTTCTAAAAAGGGACACCCCCTCACACAAACCAAGGCACATTCACAGGGAGTGATGAAATAGCCTCATGCATCCCTCAAGGGAGGCCATGGGATGCTGCTTGGCCCACTTCGGTGTCCTAACCTTATCCAGAAGTCAGGAGGGACTCCTACTGGCAGAGCTCCTAGCCCCTCTTTGCTCTATTTATCAGTTCTTATGCATATTGGAGGAGCCTTGGGAAACAAGAGGGTCATCTTCTGAATTGCTATGACCAATACTCTCCTTTATTCCCTATTTCTTGACTACCCTAGGTCTTAACTCCAGCGCCTAGGGGTTCCCTTGCGTTCTCCTGGTAGAGGTTCTCTGAGCTTATCGAGGGGAGGTATTAAATCACAGAACCCCTTTTTTGTTTCAGTACTCTGCCTCTGCTTGGTTTTTTTATTTCCCTCACTAATCCTAATGTCTAATACAGATATGACACCTATGTATAAACCATGTAATCAATTCCTAGCAGATTACACCCTTTCTACTGGTACCAAACATGAGGTATTGCAAACAGATTATTAAAGTCCTGTGCAGATACAAATCTTTGGATCTGCATCTGTAAGAAATGGTCTGCAGATATCTGTTGTATCCATAAATGTGGATATCCACGGATATCCATGGATTTGCAGGCTGCTACAGATTATTGCAAATATGAAATATCGTTACTATGAAAAACAATCATAAATGATCCCCTAATTCAGACAGCATCACAATCCCCTAAATCCAGACATCGTTACAAGAGTGTCAATTGCCAGGGCAGAGGGAGCACAGCTTGCCCTGCCACATTAGAATCTCTGCAAGGAGTTAGGCCCAGCTGCACTCACTGAGTGGAGCTCTTGAGTCCAGGCTGCGGTGGCTGGGAGGCCCCGGGCTTACCCTGGAGGAAGAGTGAGATGCCATGGGCAGGGGTCTGACACGCAGCAGGGGCTGTCCTGAGCCTGTTCCAAAGCTGCGGGATTCAAGACAGTATTTTTAAACTTTTATATCACGGCCCCTAACGTTCCAGGCTCACCAAGCTGGGGTGGAGGCAGACTGCTATAAATGCCCTTGGCTGCAAATACTTGCAGTTGCCTGTTTTGAACCAGCACAAGGGGAAGGAAGGGAGCAGCTCTGGTACCAATTGAGGGCAGTGGGGTGCAGGGTTCTCCCCTGAAAGTGAAATGGGGGCTATGTGATTCACAGGTTTAGCTACAGGTGGGCCTGGGTAAGCCAGGGTTTGCCTACATTGACAATAGACCCACCCAGTTGGCTGCTTGCTACACATGAAGTAAAGCGGTGCAGCTGCAATGTGGACACACTGCTGAGCTTGTTACTTGTTGTAACTTGTAACAAAGGTGGGCATTCAGGCAAGCTCCGCTATAGGCCAAACACGGACAGTGCTTCTGTTGCCAGGTAGAAAAAGTTATGCTTAGCTTCCAGCCTGGCAACTGCAGCATTCATCCTATCATGTCAGTTGCCTGAAGCAGGATGTTTACACCCAAGTTAATTGTAGGCCCTGCCAGAAAAATCAGTTCTGGCGATGCAACTGGTTTGAATTTGGAAGGGCATGAGGGCCGGGAGCATGAGGCAACGGCGAGCGGGACTGGCACAACCGTGCACCCTGACTGTGTTAGAATTTATCATGCTTTCAAGTGACATAAGGTAGTTGGTTCCTCAGGCCTCCTGTAAAGCATGACGTCTATGGTGCCTTGGTTTCTTCTGGTCATTCTGCATAGATCTGTTAAAGAACTTCTTGAACGCTCTCTTTGAATCAGGGGTGGCTTTGAAGCAGCCAGCACTTCATCCTCATGCTAGCCTTGTCAGCAGGCAGAAGAAGAATTCATTTGGAACACAAAATTCAGTTCCATGAGGAGAAAGAATAATGCATGGCTGCAGGAGTTGTGACTGGGAGGTGCACAAGCTGAATTCCTACATCCTCATCCCAGGAAAGAGCACAAAGATTGGCTTGAAGGCCTAGTGGTGATGGTGAAGTCCATGTCAAATCTTCATTTATTCATCATCTGACATTCTACCAAACATTTGAATTCTCTAATCTGTTCTGATCACAGGGCGAACTCAATGCTGGCAGTGCCTCACGCCACACAACCAGCAATGTTTTCTAAGACAGGCATCTGGACAAGCAACGCAGAAGGGGACAGAATCCAGGCTTCACTGTTGTAGATGTGTAAGACTCAAGCTTGGCCACTCATTCACTTGGCTGAACCAACACTTCTTGAACTTCTCACTGAAGGATTCAGTAGAAGCACCTTGTAAGGGAAATTGTATGTAATCTCTTCTGTAGGACGGTAAAAAAGGTGCTGAAGTGTAGGCCTCGTTGGAGCCGTGGGTTGCTATGGTAGTGGGGTCGTTTCTCTGGCAAGTCATGTATTTAAGTTTCTTTAACACGCGGCCTAGAGTTAATAGTTAAAGTGTGTTATCTCCCCTTTCTCATGCTTTTTCTCCTGACCATCTGGACAAGGAATGTAAGCTAAACTGTCCGTCTTTGTTCTAACTGAAAAGGGAGTATTACCTCCTATCTCCTGGTCACCCTTCTTGGCACCATAGCCTCACAAGAATGTAAGGTCAGCATCTCTAGGCAGAAATTAATGAGTTTGCAGGTACTGCGGCTGCCCAGGATAATGCAAATGATGTCAACAGTAAACAGAGGCAGGGATAATTATATGCATTCTTTAATCATTAATATGTATTTAATAATGTTAATGTAACCATATAAGGGTCTCTAAAACATTGTCAATCATGTAAGCATTATCATACTGTACTGGATAAAAGTGTTGTGATGCTGCCCCTCGGGGCTCTCTCTTGCACTCGAGTTGTTGGGGGGGCCTGCTCAGAGGGGCTAGCACTTCTTTGCTGCCCTCTGATGCAGTTCCTTTTGTTATTCAGCTGAATAATAAATCCTGAACCACACCTCGTTCTCTGCTAATTTGAGTCTCAGCTGGGAACGGGCCTTCATCACTGGGGAGGATCGGTGGTCTCTCTTTCCAGGTTGAGAGCCCTGATTAATTTGTCCCCCACAAATTTGGCGAGCCAGCCAGGAGTTACCCAGCTCACCCAGGAGGTGCTGCCATCCAGCCCCAACCCCGGCCAGCCAACAGATTGGGTGAGTTCACCTATGGGAACTTGGGGCAGGACTGTAGCTCCTTTGGGGCGATAAGGTGACTTCTTTGTTTGTTATTTTTGTGTGGTTCACATCTTTGTATGTCTTTGTGTATGTCTGTTTGTCATATCATAGGCCTGTCTTCTTGTGGTTTCACCACCCTTGGGTGACACAGGCTGTTCTAGTGTAACTGTCCCTCCAACTGCGGGGTGCACAGGACCGAGCAGTTGGTAATGCTGTATGGCAGAAATTTATGTCTCCATTCCCGCACAGTGAAACCACTCCTATCCCTTTGAACTCTGAATAGGTCTGCTGGTTTATCAGTAGTAGCCTAGAATTCCCCTTTCCAGGTTGGGGAATTGCTCCTGCCCTTTCCAGGTTGGGTGGGCTAGGCTAGATCTGTTTTGTGTTAAACCCAGAATTCTCCTTTCCAGGTTGGAGAATTTCTCCTGCCCTTTCCAGGCTGGGTAGGCTGCAGGTCCCCCGCTCTGTCTGAGGCAACTTAGAATTCTCCTTTCCAGGTTGGAGAATTGTTTTGGCCCTTTCCAGGTTGGGCGGACTAGGTTAAGCCAAGAAGGCAGGCTCTGGGAGGGGTGACTAGAAAGGGACGTCCGCCTAGGGTGAAAAATGGGATAGGGTCAGTCCATCCTGGAAAATAGTCCCCTAGGAAAAGTTTTGGTAAACTGGAGTCAACTCACGGGCACCGGGGTTTTAAAAAAAAAACAGAAGCTGATTGATCTTTGTCAAAAAAAAACTGGCCAAATTTATAATGGCCTCAATTAAAAGATTTAAATTTGAAAAACTTAAGGTACCTCAGGAAAATCCTTGAAAGTCTCCACCCTAAACAACTGAATTACTGGTATGTGTGGGCAGACATGCAGGACATGAAAGCCCGGCAGGCAACATTGGCAATGACAGCCTGCAAGATTCCTGTATCCCCTCCCTATCATCAGGCCAGTGCTCCGGACTCTGATGAATGGCACCCTAATGCCATGCCTCAGTCTCCGGAGCATTCTCAAGCTCGAGCAGTGCACTGTGAAGCACGTGGTCTAAGAATAATGGGGATAGGCAGAACTAAAATTGCTTTCCCCCTTTGTGTACTCCAGGGTACTATATGTATACTTACTTATTATGGGCCTGATTTTTGTTTGGTTTTATTTAAATGAAGTTGGTATACCAGGAATAATCATTTAAAGCAGTTTCTTAAAAAAAAATTTTTAAGGGGGCATAACCCCTATAAAACAGTAAAATAAGTATTTAAATTGGTATATACATAAAAAAAAATGTCTAAAAGGCACCAGAAATCAGTTGTCAGGAGTCTAAAGGACTCCCAGGACAAGCTAAAAACTCAGTTTAAAAGTTAAAAATTCCAAAATACTACTGGCCAGTCAAATTTGTTAAATAAACCCAGTGTAGTGATATGCTTGTAGAAGGTTGTGAATTTAGAAACTCCCTAGCATGGGCCATTGTTGTGTAAATTGGGAGACGTCCCCCAGAGTAGATTTAACATGGCTGCTCCCAGGTACACACCTGGATACCTGTCTGTATGATTAAAGTTCTATTCCTTACTCATTCTGTAGTATCATCTTTAATGAACCCTCAAGATCATTACATGGTGTCAGAAGATGGGGAATGAGTTTGGAAACTAAAAAGACTTGGAGGAAAATTCCTGCATTTGCACCTGAAAACAGCAAAACATCAGGGATCTCTGAAAACAAAGAAAGCCTTCAGCAAGTAAGTGTAAGCTCTAACAATGGATGTTTTACAGGCTCCTTCACCTCTCCAAATGTCTGGTAATGTTGCAGAAAACTGGCTAAAGTTTAAGCAGCGATTTCTGTTGTATTTGTCTGCCATTGGAGCACAGAACAAAGATGAAAACCAGAAATCATCTATATTTTTGCATGTTGTTGGGGAGGAGGCACTGGATGTATATAATAACTTTGAATTTCAAGATGGTGAAAGCATGAATTTAAACACTATACTGCCTAAGTTTGAGGAATATTGCTTGCCAAAAATGAATGTGACTTTTGAGAGGCATAGATTTTTTTACATGCATGCAAAAACCGGATAATACTATAGACCAATATGTTACAGAATTAAGGAAACTCAGTAAAAGCTGTAACTTTGGTGGCTTGGCAGAGTCTCTGATCAAAGACAGACTCATTTGTGGCATTACAAACAATGGATTAAGAGAGAGACTGCTCAGAGAGGGAGAGATCTCTTTGAATGAAACCCTTCAAATATGTAGGGCCACTGAAATGGTAAAAACACAAGTAAAAGAGCTGAATTCACCAGAAGGGACAGTGCATGCCCTTAGACAAACAGCATGTAGCCAGAGTGGTTCAAATCACAATGTGGAACCAAACTCTGCTATCAGGAAGACTGAGTCCAGACAGTCTTGTGGCAAGTGTGGATCACGGCATGGTCCCAAACAGTGTTTTGCCTATGGGAAACTCTGTCATAACTGTGGGAAACTTAATCATTTTGCAAACTGCTGCAGATCCCAAAGGCACAAAAATCAAGTGCATTTAGTTACTGACAGTGAGACTGAGGAGTGCTTTGTAGATGTACTGGGATCAAGCAAACCTAGTGAGAGGGACTGGATACTGCCTCTGTCAGTGAATGGAACAATCATTCCACTGAAACTAGACACAGGAGCTCAGGTTAACATTCTGTCTACACGAGATTATGGGAGACTGAGAATAAGACCCAAGCTGGGACCAACAAACATAAAAGTAACTGGGTATTCTGGAACAAATATACCTGTGCAGGGACGCTGCTTCGCTAGCGTTAACCATAAGAACACCATGTACAGGCTGCCTTTCATTGTAGTGCCACAGGAGGTGACACCAATTTTGGGCTTGGCCGCCTGTGAGAAACTGAATCTGGTAAAAAGGGTGCTCTCACTACAAGATAGGCCTGCATCTGGCTACGAGGCACTCCTTGAAGAATATCAGGACCTGTTTCAGGGATTGGGTTGCTTGCAAGGTGAACATACAATCCGCATAAACAAGCAGATCCCTCCAGTCATTCATCCATGTAGAAAGGTGCCATTTGCACTCCGTGATAAACTCAAGGCTGAGGTTGAAAGGATGGAAGCAATGAAAGTAATACAAAAAATAGAGGAGCTAACGGAATGGGTGAGCTCCCTAGTTATAGTGCAAAAAAGTAATGGCCAGCTACGCATATGCTTAGATCCCAGAGATCTCAACAGAGCTATACAAAGAGAACATTTCAAACTACCAACCAGAGAAGAGATTATGGCTCAGGTTGCAAATGCTCAATATTTCAGTAAATTGGATGCATCCTCTGGATTTTGGCAGCTAAAATTAACAGAGGAAAGCTCAAAATTATGCACATTTAATACTCCTTTCGGAAGATACAGATTTTTACGTTTACCTTTCAGCATAGCTTCAGCACCAGAGGTGTATCACAAAACTGTACACATGATCTATGAACATATTAGCAGCGTGGACACCTCCATGTATGACATCATTATCTGGGGCTCTACAAAAGAGGAGCATGATCGTCGGCTTCGGCAAGTGTTAGATGCAACTAGAGCCGCAAACCTCAAACTAAATAAGGACAAATGTATGTTAGGAGTTAGAGAACTGACTTTTATAGGGGACATTGTTTCTCATGAAGGTGTAAAACCGGATAAGAGGAAGATTTCAGCCATTGAAATGATGCCATGTCCCCAGTCAAAGAAAGATGTCCAACGGTTCCTGGGAATGGTTAACTATCTTGGAAAATTCATACCCAATCTTTCTGCCAAGTCGGCACCATTGAAACAACTCCTACAGGACAAAAATGAATGGTGCTGGGATGCTGCACAGGAGGAATCATGGAGAAGTTTAAAACAAGACTTGATACAGGAACCAGTATTGAAATTTTTTGCTCCAGAGAAGCCCATTAAAATTTCAGCAGATGCATCACAGTCGGGGTTGGGTGCTGTGATTTTACAAAAACATGAAGATTGCTGGCAACCTGTGGCATATGCATCCAAATCACTGACTGATGCAGAGACAAGATATGCACAGATTGAGAAGGAGCTTTTAGGAATCTTGTTTGCCTGTGAGAGATTCAATCAGTATATTTATGGACAGAGAGTGGAAGTTGAAACAGATCACAAGCCCTTGATTGCATTATTTAACAAACCACTAAATGACTGTACCTTAAGGATTCAAAGAATGATGATCAAATTGCAGAAATACAATTTACTGGTGACCTACACACCAGGCAAATTTATGTTCACTGCAGATGCACTTTCCAGAGCAGTACCAACTATGGTACCCGAGAAGACACTGGAAACAGAAGTGCAAGCCTATGTAGATATGATTGTGAGTGCAAATCCCATAACTAACAGAAGACTGCAACGCATAAGAGAAGAGACTGAGAAAGATGAATCTTTGGGACTCCTCAAAGAGGTGATAATTAAAGGATGGCCTGAAATAATAAGTAGTTGCGCTCTAAGTATAAGAGACTATTGGAACTGCAGGCATGAACTGACTGTGGTAGATGGGGTGATTTTCAAAGGTGGTAAGGTTGTAATACCACGGAGCCTCCGAAAAGAAATGTTACAGAAGATTCATGAAGGTCACTTAGGAATTGAGAAGTGCAAAGAACGAGCACGAGACGTCATGTATTGGCCGCGGATCAACCATGACATTACCAATGTGGTAAAAAACTGCTTTTCGTGCTTGAAATACAGGCCATGCCAACAGGCAGAGACACTGAGACCCCATCCTGTTCCACAGAGACCTTACGAGACGGTAGGTGTGGATTTATTTACCTGGCGTTCCAAGGATTACTTAATAGTCACTGATTATTACTCTTTATATCCAGAAATTTGCACACTGAACAGTACTAATAGTAATTCAGTGATCACTGGCATGAAAGGAATTTTCTCCAGACATGGAATTCCTGACGAGGTCTTCAGTGATAATGGGCCACAATTTTCAAGTGCAGAATTCAGGCAATTTGCCTTAGATTGGGATTTTCTTCATGGAACTTCCAGTCCCAATTATCCCCAATCAAACGGACTGGTGGAAAGGTCTATACAGACAGTAAAGAACCTGATGAAAAAGACTTTTGAAAGTGGAGGTGATCTGTATACAGCATTGCTGGTCTACCGAAGTACACCCCTGGAGAATGGCTTTTCTCCAGCTCAGCTGTTAATGGGAAGAAGGATCAGATCTAACTTACCTATTACTGATAAATTGCTGCAATCTAAGAACAATGCTAACATTCGGAAGATGAAAGAAAACCAGAAGTGGAAGCAGAAATATTATTTTGATAGAAGGGCTCGTGATCTTCCATCCCTTAACCCAGGTGATAGAGTGTGCCTGAGGAATCACTCTTCTAATACCTGGGGACAAAGAGGTACTATTAAAAAACAGCTGCATCCACGGTCTTACGTGGTCCACACAGATCAAGGGGACACATTTCGACGTAATCAACGGGATCTACGACTTAGTCCAGAAAGTTCCAACACCATGGAAGTTGCGGTAGATTCTGGCATGCGTCCCCTTACTGATCCGATATCTTCAGCACATGGTAATGAAACCGTCAGGGAACAAGAGAATTCAGACCTGAACGAAGGACCAGTACTGAGAAGATCTAATCGAGTCATCAAACGTCCAGAAAGACTCATAGAGACTTGCTAGGATATGTAAGGGAAGTGGGTGGTAAAGACTCACTTGAGAGTGATGTGCTAGTAACCTCTCCTCTCTAGGTAGTTCAGATTCTGGATTTATGGACTGTCCTTCTGCATGTTTTTTTTTAGATAGCTGTTATGTGTTGTTAGATGTTAGTGCATGTATTATTAGCTAGCTTTTATATGTATCTAACTGTTTGCTTCTTTTCCTTAGGGGGGAAGATGTAGTGATATGCTTGTAGAAGGTTGTGAATTTAGAGACTCCCTAGCATGGGCCATTGTTGTGTAAATTGGGAGACGTGCCCCAGAGTAGATTTAACATGGCTGCTCCCAGGTACACACCTGGATACCTGTCTGTATGATTAAAGTTCTATTCCTTACTCATTCTGTAGTATCATCTTTAATGAACCCTCAAGATCATTACACCCAGTACACCTCAAATGCCATTGTTATCCCCTAGCTTAAGCAATAAGCCCAGGTTCTTGTTTTCTTGGCAAAGGTGCATGCCCTGTGCTGTGGAATCGGGACCTAAAACTTGTAACAGTAGTGATGTGAAAAAAAAAGGGTTAACAACTGAGGATGAAAAGCTGAAACAGGCTGTTATCAGAGCACTTCTGAAAAAAAACTCCTTACTGGCTGTGCTTTTGAAAGCCATCCAGCAAAAAAAAAGCCAGCAAGAAAGAGGGGGTTGCAGTAATAATCCACCCTTGCTGCCCTCCACAAAACCACCACCCCACCATGTCCCAAGTAAAAGTTCGGGCCCTGATTGCATCAAACGGGAACCCTAAAATGTGCAACGAAAATGTGTAAAATTTCAGCAATAATGGTAAGGGTATGAAAAAAAAAAGAAGCTGAGCCAGGGGATCATCCTGCAAAGGACATCTGACCCCTAGTTACAAATGAAGCTAAGAGACTATCTGGCGTGGCCCCTGAACAGGTACAGATCATGCAATCTGGTTATTTTGTGACTGCAATTTGATGTGATTAATGTAAATATTAATATTGGTATAATTTTGGTTGTCTTTTGTAATGTAAGCAAGGTGCAAAATCAGAAGCCAGACTCCCACAACACTGATGGGTGACACTTAAACCAGTCTCCCAATCAGTAATACAGCAAGCTTCTTGTAGTAACCTTGGGGAGGAAGGGGTTAACACCCTCGTCAGTGAGTCCCAGGGGAGCCAAGAGGAACCAAGCACAATTTTTGGAACTGGAGCAGCAGCCCTGCCTGTTCCTCTTTGGTGGCAGCAGGGCTCTGGGAAGGATCAAGAGGAGGCCAGACAGAGGCCTGAGGAAGGATCCAGTGACATCCTTACCAAAGATAAGCTCAAGTTTGTAACTGACCAGGCATGAGAAGAACAGGAAACATTTAACTAGATGTAGTCAGGGTGTTTCTTTGTTTTGTTTTGGTTTTGGATTTCTCTGTGCTGAGCACATGTACCCCTTCCCACTACCCTGTAACTACCTATGTTAAATCCCAGAGAAGCAACTCTGTGTTCTTATCTGTTCTTTTTAATTAAAGATTTTACTCTTTTAAAGTAAGCTCTGGTTCTATGTCCTGAAAGGCAAAAGGTTTGTGTGCATGCTTGTCAGACTGCACAGCAAACTACTAAAGGGGATTCTGACCCATTTCCAGCTGATATCCCAGCTGGGGTTCAATCACTCTCCAGAGGGTGGAATAATAGCAATTGAGTCTACCTCACAGGAAGGAATTCCCAAGTGCACCTTCCTGGGTTTTCAAGAGGTTTTTGTGTGTGAGTGGCGGCAGCAGTACCACTCCAAGGCCAGGAAATTGATAGTTTTGGAGAGTTTTAAGACAAGGGTCTAAGGCCAGTGGGTTTTAAGGCCTTGCAGGACCCACCTTCTGCACTCAGAGTGGGGAAACAGTCTTGACATTTCTGAGTCCCCACACCAATAATCATGAAGCATAATAAAACAGAAACAGCCCCCTTTCTTGCACTTTGGCTCCTCTAGTCCCCATCTAGCCACTGGGTCTCTTAAAGAAATAGGTCTCCTGACCACAAAGGGCCAGCCACATCACCCAGAACAATATAGGCTTGGATCTTAACCAAAATATCATGCTGCCAGCCAATCCTTTAGTAACAACAACTAAAGGTTTAATATAAAAGGAAAAGAAACAAAGTATGTGAGATTTAAAGGGTCAAAGGGAATCACATACTTACGAATGATCTAAAGTCCATAGAAAGCAAGTCCTTAAAACTCCTGTAGTTTGCAGGTTAGCTCCACTCCTCTGGTGTGCACCCAGCAGCAGCAGCAGCACTTGGGTGGGTCTCAGTCCTTTGTTCAGTCCCAGGAGGATAGTTCCAGAGGGGGGTGTTGGTTGCAGACAGACTGAAGACTGAGGACTAAAGACAAGATGGAGATGGGGCTCCAGCCTTTTGTGACACTGTTTGGGTCTAGGGGACTGTTATGATTATTTTTCATATTACTATTTCACATTTGCAATAATCCAGATGTGATATAGCATGTTTGGTGTCAATAGAAAGGCAGTAATCTGCCAAGAATGACGATACGGTTTGTATGCAGGTATCATGTCTGTATTAGAAATCTGTTTTTATGTGTGTTCTAAGTGATTTGATTTTAAGGCATTCCCAGACTGGCTGTCTGGAAAAACATTATCTTCCTGGTGGCCCCTCAAGGCAATTCCCAGTTGAAGTGGACCTAGGAGGAAACCTGTTTGGTGAGTCACCCAAGCTGACCATGTGACTCAACTCCATTTTGATTTGGCAAGGACTCTGAGAGCATGGGGAAAGCCAAAGGTGATAAAAGGCCATAGCCCATTCTCCATTTTGTCTTTAGTTTCTAGCCTGTCTGCAACCAACACCCCCTTCTGGAACTAGCCTCCTGGGACTGAACAAAGGACTGAGACCCACCCAGCTACTGCTGCTGCTGGGCGCACACCAGAGGAGTGGGACTAATCTGCAAACTACTGGATCTTCAAGGATTTGTTTTCAGTGGACTCTAAATCATTTGTATCTATGTGATTCACTTTGACCCTTTAACATCTCTCATATTGTTTCTTTTCCTTTTATATTAAACCTTTAGTTGTAGTTGCTAAAGGATTGGCTGGCAGCATGGTAATTTGGGTAAGATCCAAACCTATATTGTTCTGGGTGATGTGGCTGGCCCTTTGGGGTCAGGACAACCTATTTCTTTAAGAGCTGCAGTGGCTAGAAGAGGACCAGAGAAGCTGATGTGCAATAAAGGGCACTGTTTCTGTTCTATTATGCCTGGTGATGACCAGAGTGGGGTACTGGAAGCATGTTTTGTGACTGACTGGGAGACTGGTTTAAGTACTACCCATCAGTGGTTTGAGGGTTTGGCCCCTGGTTTTGCAGCTTGCCCTGATTTTCGTACATTCAGAAGGTTATCCCAGGAGGCCCAGGTCACATCTTTTATCACCCTTTGGCCCTCCCCCTGCTCTCAGGGTCCTTGCTAAATCAAAATGGAGTTGAGTCACATGGTCAGTTTGGGTGACTCGCCGAACAGGTTTCCTTCTAGTCCCACTTCAACTGGGAGTTCCCTTGATGGTTCATTGGTTTTGCAGACACCCAGTTTGGGAATGCCTTAAAATCAAATCTTTTGGAATACACATAAAAACAAACAGATTTCTAATTTGTAATACAGGCATGATACCTACCTATAAATCATATAATCATTCTTAGCATGTTACACCCTTTCTATTGACACCAAACACAGTATCTCCCATATGGATTATTGCAGATAGGAAATATTAACCTGAAAGATAACCATAAATAGTCCCCTCGAACCAGACAGCGTCACAACTTAATACTTGGTGGCCACTTACAGCGGCACAGTTATCAGCCACATATGCATCTTTTCTGAATGTGATGAGAGTTCTTCACTTCTGCAGCTGCCACGTCTTCCATAGTCATACCATGTGCTTCTAACCAGTAAGCTGAGTTTCTTCCAGAAAGACAGCGAGTATTTTCCGGTCTTGTTCAGAGCCAGTGTCCAACTTCAGGACTAACAAGTGAGAATGCACTTAACATTGGCCTCCAGTTTGCTATGTGTGGTATCTCTCGGTTAACTAGAATTTATGATGCAAGAGCCATGTTTATTTCCATTCGCTGCATTGTGTCTCCTGCAGTAACAGTCTCATTAAACTTGTCTAAAATTTGCTTCAATGGTGACTGGCTCACATGACTTTCTGCCTGTCGATGAAGGCAAGAGGTGTGATGGTTTATAGTCTTTGCATGTAGGTTGTCAGTTTTGGCTTCGCTGATCAGTCTGGCAAACCAAGCATCTCCAGGTTTACTATATAAATGCATGGCACACCCACTTTTTGAACACTGCCTGCAGTTCTTGACCCATACTTTTTTACCTTGCTGATAAGCATACTGTGGGAGGCTGTATCAAAAGCTACATCACATCCACTGCTGTCCCCACATCCACAGAGCCAATCATCACATCATATAAGGCAAACAGATGGTTAGGCGTGACTTGCCCGTGGTGAATCTATGCTGACTGCTCCTGATCACCTCCTTCTCTTCCATGTGCCTCAAAATGGGTTCCTTGAGGATCTGGTCCATGATTTTTCTAGAAACTAAAGTGAGGCTAACAATCCTATAGTTCACCAGCTCTTTCTTTTCCAGAGATGGGCACTATATTTACCCTCTTCCAATTGCTTTCCCCAGTGGGCATGGGTTTTTCAGAGATAACGGCCAATGATTTTGCAGTCACATCTGCCAACTCCTGCAGCACTCTAGGGTGCATTGCATCTCACCCCATGGTTTTGTGCCTGTCACACTTCCCTAATAGTCCTGAGCCCACTTGTTCAGTGTTGAGGATTGCTTCCCTCCAGGCCATTTGGTGTAGCCCAGTGCAGTAGTCTGAGGGCTGCCTTTGTCTGTGAAGACCAAGGCCAAAAAAAGGCATTGAGGACTTCAGCTTTTTCCATGTCATCTGTCACTGGGTTGCCTCCCCCACCCTGTAAGGGGCCTTGTCATGTGTGACACAATGGACTATGAGCTGTGTAACTTTCCTGTTCCCTTTGGCTATGTAATTATGTAGTTTGGTGCAAAATGTGCTATGCAAGGTTCCCTTTAAAATGCTCTGCTGTATTACTATGGTATCACGTTTCCTACAGCACCGTGTGTGTACAGATGTGAAGCATGTTACATGGCTCAGACCATCAGGACTATCTCTCAGCACAGAGGCTGGAGAAGTGCATGACAAAGGCACTGCAAACAGAGCTCCCTGGCTTAGGTGGCACAAAGAGACAAACAACAGGTCAGAGGAGGTGGAGTCTCCTTCCTTATCTGAACAGAGATGAGCACCTGGCTGGAAGGAGGCCCAAGGCAGGGGCAGGATTTGAAAACAAGTACATGCCTTTGGAATGGTTAAGGCTTTTGCCACAGAAATGCTGTCTTGAAAAACAGTCTCAAGAGATTGGGCCTATCTCCATGACCAGGAGGACCAAGACTGGCTGACCACCACCAGCAGCCAGTCTTGTGGGTAAGACTGAGGAGCATAAACAAGGAAGTAATCCTGGATGGCATTTGTCAAGGCTGTTCCCCACTCTGACACTCTGAGTGCAGAAAGTGGGGGCCTGCTACAGGCCTTAAAAGCCAATGGCCTTAAAGCCTGCCCTTAAAACTCTCCAAGGCCTCCAATTCCTGGTCTTGGAGTGGTATCACTGCCACCATCCAAATGCAAGGAAAAAAAAAAACCACATCTTGAAAACCCAGGAAGGCGCACTTGGGAATTCCTGCCTGTGAGGTACTTGCAATCACTTTATTCCTCTCTCAGGAAAATGACTGAACTCCAGCTGCAATATGAGCTGGAACTGGAACAGAGTCCCCTTTAGTAGCTGCCTGTGCAGTCTGAGGCACATGCACACAAACCTCTTGCCCTTCCAGGACACAGAACCAGAACTTACTTAAAAGGTAAAATCTTTAATTAAAAAGAACAGATAAAAGACACAGAGAGTTGCTTCTCTGGGAATTAACTTAGGTAGTTATGGGGGAAGGGGTACATGTGCTCAGCACAGAGAAATCCAAAAACAAACCCAAAACAAAGAAAATACCCTGACTGCATCTAAATAAACATTCCCTGTTCTACCAACGCCTGGTCAGTAACAAACTTAACTGATCTTTGGTAAGGATGTTGCTGGATTCTTCCCCAGGCCCCTCTGGCCTCCTCCTGATCCCTCCAGGAGCTCGGCTGCATCTAAACAGGAAACAGGCAAAGCTGCAGTTCCCATTCAAAAAGCTGTGCTTTGTTCCTATTGGCTGTCCTGGGACTCACTGACCAGAGTGTTAACCCCTTCCTCCCAAAGGGTTACTATAGCATTGTTAGATTAGGATACGATTTACATCTTTTATTTGCCTGTGGTAACTTCTGACTTCTTTATTAAATGATTTTGCATTGATTTGCTATATACTAACTTAAAATAATGTTCTATTCAATAAATTATTGTTTGTTTCATCTAAAGATGTATGAACTTTAGAGGGTGTAAATGAGTGAGGCTGGGTCTCTCTGTTTCTTTGATAAACAGGCAAACAAGGGTCTCTGAGCATACAGCTAGACTCCACAAAAGGCAGCACTGAATCACCACACCTGCTTCTCCTGGATGTGTTTACACTGCCTCAGCCCCCCACCACCTGTGTGCCCCTCCAACGCCCCCCCCAATACCATTAGAATTACCTAGTCTGACCCCCAGCTTATCACGTTGCTCCTTCAGCAAGTCATCTCGGCAGGCACAGCCTGCCTCCTTGGTCCCAGACAGGTACCCTCACTCTGGCCCTCAGGTGGGTCTGGGACTCCCGAGTCAGACTCTGCTTCAGGGCAGCTCTCCAGCCAGCCCATCCGTGTCCCCACACCAGTGGGAAGACAGGGCAGGTGCAGATGTGAAAAGGTTCCTCAAGGTTTATTAAATGATAGCAAACCAGCTACAAGCAAAGAAGGCCAACAGGGCAAGTTAAAAGAGCAGCACCCAGTGGCTGGGCCCAGGGCACTTGTGGGCCCCAGCAGCGGCTGCAACTCTGCTCTGTGGGGAAAGATGGTGCCCGCCAATCAGCTCCAGCTTCCCCAGGCCCCGACAGGTACCCACGGGCTTGGACCGTTAGGCAGGAGCACTGGGCAACTTGCAGTCTCACCCCCCCCCCAGTTGGGGGTACAGTGCTCGCTGCCCCAGGCACTGCCACCCCTCAGCACTTGGAGGGTCTGTGAGGCTTCTTGTCCTGGCTGGGGTGGCAGAAGACGCCAACAAGGATGGAGACATCTTTGGGGAGGTGGGTGTTACCCAGGCCTCCTGGGGTAACTGTCTGAATTTGCCAAAATCAGAGCAAGCTGCAAAAAACAGGGGCCAAATCCCCAAAACACTGATGGGGGGTACTTAAACCAGTCTCCCAAATACTAACAAAACATGCTTCTGATTCCTCAGAACAGAAAAGAAACAAGGTCATCACCCATGACATCTCCTGTTAGCCTAAGAGAAGTTTCCCACTTAATCACAGGGAGTTGGGGTACAGAGCTATGGGGTTACCTGCACAGCTGTCTGGAAGCGCCCCCCCCCGAAGGCATGCAGCATTGCACACACCTCCTGCAGGCAGAAGAGCACCTCGTCCTCACAGTAGAAGTCACTCAGCAAGGCCATGGTCTGGCGCAGTCGGTCCAATGCCACCTGCGCCATACCCAGCTCTACCTCCGCCAGCTGCAGGAAGAGCTCCAGCTGACCCACACCCAGTGCTGGCAGGCTGCTCTGGGCCCCCACCAGGTGCTCCAACCCCAGCTCCTGCTCCTGGATCCTGGCAGGAGGGAGGGCAGCCCATCAGCTCCAGGACCCCCACCCAGGCTTCATTCCCAGCCCCTCAGGACACGAACCCATCTGGGCTCCAGCCCTGCCCTGGAGAGACCCAAGAGCTGGCCCCCAACACCCAAGGGCAGAGGGAAGAGGCAGGGGGCTCACTGGGACACAGGCCCCACATGCTGGAGTTTGCTTGGGAAATCCAGCAGGCTCCCCTCCTTCCACTCATCTTCCTGGGGAGAGACAGAGTAGACTCCCAGCCCCTCCCCTCCATATCTCCCCCCGGTCCCCCCCACAAACCCCACCCTACCGCCCCTTCCCGCCCCCGCCCCCTTTTAAAAACCCCCACCCCCTCGGCATCCAGCACCCCCCCCCCCCCAACCCCACACTTCCAAGAGCGCAGCTCTTCTCCCTCAGCCCTCAGGGCCTTGCCACCTCACCCACTGCACTGCCGAAGGCATAAAGCACCCATCCCAACACTGGGCCCTCTTCCCCCCATACAGTAACACACACCTGCCCCCAACACTACGGCCCATGTGATGGAAAAAGTGGGAATAGTTGGAAACATCTTTAGGAAGCCTGTGCACTGCATTGTTAGCCAGTGGGGGGAAGGACCGTTTGCCCTCCACGCAAGCAAAGACGCAGGGGTGATACCGTCATTGCCTCAGGCTCCATACTGTGCTCAAAGGGGCCACACACACAAAACTCACATTGCCTGCAGATTTTTAATCCCCGCACACCCACAGATTTTTGTGGGAGAGGCACAGCAATTGCACCTTTTGCCCATGAGTGGACACTGTGGTGCAGAAGAATGGGCAGAGCAGCCAGCCATGGGGAGGCAGGGGGTAGAGGCTGTGTCTCACAGCGCCCTCTCCGCAGGGCCAGGGCAGACGTGATGGGCGGGGGGCAGAGCAGGGCACCCAGACTGCTGGGGGAGTGTCACAGCCTGGGGTTCAGACGGGCTGGGGGGGGACGACACAGATGGGGCAGGGGCACAGGAACTAGCAGGGTGATAGCATTGATCTGGAGGGGCTGGATGGGAGTGCGGGGCAGTGATACACCGCATGCAGGGACAGGTGGCTCAGTGGGGGTGCAGGACACATGGAGACAGGGGGAGGGACAGGAACCCACTGGGGAGTGGCAGATGTGCCTGTCTGAATGGGGGCAGCTCTTCCCCCAAGCTGTCCTGCCCCAGGCTCCTGCCCATCACTTACTCCCTGAATCCTTCTGCCCCTTTACCCTGGGGTGGGAAAGACACCCGTGCATGGCAGTGCCAAGTAACTGGTCTCAGCCCTGAACTAACACAACCAGGAAGGAGCCTGCCTGGCCAGTCCAGACCAACTGATGACAGTGTTGAAAACCCATGATCAAGCCTGGCCCATCCAGACCAACTTGTGACAGTGTTCAGAACCCCCAATCAGGCCACAGTTACTGGCATGACTGGCCAGGGATGGGTGGGAAAGGGGGGGTGTTGGAGAAGTCAAACAAGCAGACTTTTGCACAATTGGGAAGTGTTTGCCAGGGTGTGGTGTGGGGGTACAGAATCCCCCCAGGAACATCAATGGCACGTCTCAGCAGACCATGACATATCCCCCAGTCGCTGGACACTGGTACCTAGCAACCGATGGCTGGAGGGACGAGAATCTGCCGCTCCAGCAAGAGGCTGTGCAGCATTTCCCTGGCTCAGAGCAAACAGCCAGAGGGCTGAGGTGTGGCCAGGTATCCGGAGCTGGGAGCAGCCAGGATCTCCCCTGCTACCAGACATGCAGAACCAGAGCTACAGGGTCCCTCCAGCTTGGCTGGGTGCTGCCCACCCACACGGTCGCTGCTCAGGGGTTCCCCACAGCCTCTTTGTGCCAACAACTCCTAACCCCCCTGGGTGTCCAGCCATGCTACCTGCCGAGGGGGACACATCTCCCCGGGGTCTGTTGCCAGGCTTCACTGAGTGTGGCTTGTGGAGGAGCACGGGGGCAGGGGGCTGAAGGAGCCAAGCTCTGTCCCAAGAGGCTGGGAGGCAGTGTAACTTGCCCAGTGGTCTGGGACAGTGAAGGTGCCAGAGACAAGTTCAAAGCTGGGGCATAGCGCTGATCCAAGTGCAACAGCACCCTCTGAGCCCCAGCAGCTGGCTGGATCTCCTTCCCCACTCACCATTGCTATGATGTGCAGCAGATCCACACCTGGCTGGTTGGCCTTGGTATCCACCAGCCGGAGGAGAGATGCCATCTGGAAGCCTGCCGCACATCCTGCATAGCCACCCTGATGAGTAAAGTACACTCCATGGAGAGAGGTGCCCTGGGCTCCCACCCTCCATCTAACCATTAGACTCCGCTCCCTGGTGAGAGCTGAGATGGAACCCAGGAGTCCTGACTGCCAGCGCCCAGCTGTAACCACTAGACCCCACTCGTCTGACAGA
This sequence comes from Podocnemis expansa, assembly GCA_007922195.1. Taxonomy (NCBI): domain Eukaryota; kingdom Metazoa; phylum Chordata; order Testudines; family Podocnemididae; genus Podocnemis; species Podocnemis expansa. The sequence goes on from ML682089.1 coordinate 325,641, forward strand.
GCTCCCCATCCCCATGATCTAACTGCTAGACCCTGCTCCCTTGCCTGGATCTTCATTTGGGCGGCTCCAGAGGTGCAGGCAGACCAAGGAGGGGAAGGACTGGGCTGGCCACAGGCCGCTGGCAGGATCTGGCGGCAGGGCTTGCACCATAGGATGGAGTGGGAGCTTTCCATAACATTTGGTAGGAATGCTGTGTGCCTCACTTTCCCTGTGTGCTGCATGGTTAATCAAATGGGGTGGAAGGAAGAGGTGCTCTCTGTGCAACGACCCAGGCTGGAAGACAGCTGCCCATCTGTTCTTGGCAGCCAGATCCCAGAAAGCCACAGCCCCTTGCCCAGTCCCTCTGCAGCGCGCTCACCAAGTTCATATAGTTCCTGGCTTGGTGGATGATGACGTGCAGCCCCTCACACCCCAGCAGCTCTGGAGAGAAGGATGGGCAAGGTGAGAGGGGGCTCTGCCCTAGGGGCCCAGCCATGCCCAGCCCTCCTGGCACACAGCACCTCCAGTACACACCCAGAGCTGCCTCTATCAGGATCTGGATCGCAGACTTGAGAGAGCTGAGCTGGGGGAAGAACTCCTCCTTTAGGGCCAGCAGCTCCAGGCACCGGGCGTAGCTGGGGGAGGCAGAACAGGTGAGCGGTCCCAGCCCCCAGAGCGCGAATGCGAGCCAGGCCATGGAATCCAGCTTAGCCAAGGTGGGGCTCCCCTGAGACCCTCTTCCATGGCTGGGGGCTGGTCCCAGACACATGGCCCCAGGCCAGAGGAGACAGGTGTCCATAGTCCTGCCCACAGGAGCAGCTTTGCCAAGCCAAGGTACTAACGCAGGCTCCCCAGGGACACAGACCCACCCCACCTGGGCTGGAGCAACCTGGATCGCTTACATCCGTGGCCCAGGCCTTGGTCATGCTACCTTTACCCAGCACACTCCAGGGCCAGGAGAGAGCAGGGATTTGGGGGACCCAGGAATGACACACCTGGTGGGGGAGGGAGGGGCAGTGCCCAGCCCCCACTGCAGGGAAAGCCGGGAGGCTGGGGCCACTGGGCCGGTCACCAGTCTGGGCCCTGGCACAAGAGAGAAAGTTCAGGGTCAGTGAGCACAAGGGAGACAAGCAGCAGCTAGGGCAGCGGTTCCCAACCTTTTCTCTGCTGTGGCACACCTTGATACCTTCAAATATTTGGAGGCACACCACTATTAAAAAACTCACGAATATTCAAATTAAGTCAAATTACTTATGAATATTCATGAACAATGGCACAGTGTTTCAGAAATGCTCCTATGTGGGGTAATAGGGGTAGAAGAGCAGGGGTGACAAAACACAGGAGGTCAGGAGTCGTGTGCAGTGGCAGGAGTGAGTCTGGAGAGCAGAGCAGGGCAGGGGTGGCAAAAGAGGAGAGAGGAAGGGAGAACAAGCGTGGCTTTGTGGGGGGACAGGGGGGACCCTGGGGGTGGAAAGGTAGGACAGGGGAGCATGGCACAGCATCCATTTCCCCCTTCTCTGCAGTGGCTCCCTGCCACCCAGGGCAAATTCTCACCCCACTGCCGTTCCCTCCTACCCCAGTAGGTCCTGTCCTCCCCTCCCCCAGCCCCCTGTGATGGGCCCTCTCATCACTGCAGAGCCCAGAACTAGGCCTCCAGCCCCCAGCTATACCCACCCCCACAGCCACCCCACTCCCCAGCTACACCCCCCCCACCCAAACAAACACCCGAGAACCCCAGCTACACACCCTTTGCTAGACAGCCACTCCCACCCACCTCTGCTACACACACACACACACACACACACACACACACACACACACACACACACCTGCCCCACACAACCCTCTGCAGCCCTCTCCCCCCTAAAGCCCTTACCTGGGCTGTTTGGGGGCTGGCTGACACAAGCTGCTCCACCCTGCAGGGGGAGCTTCACACACTCCCAGCCTCCCCCAGCTCTCTGCTGGCTGGGCTTAAGGTGGAGCCACCTGAATGGTGCATTTGGGTGGCTCCTGCTATTTTTAGGGGGCCCCCTGGAACTCCCCATACTAGTGCCTCTACTTCTTCTATTTTCAGGGGGGCCAGAATGCTGCCTGCCTAAAAATAGGGGCCCTCCAAACTGTGTTCCAGTGCCTTCCCCCTTACTTTAACCCCTGCCTTTTCCCAACCCTGCACAGCTCAGGTGGCTGGGCTGAGCAGGGAGGGGACTTTAACTCCAGCTCTCAGGCATGCTCACAGCGCACTTTGGGTGTTTCCACAGCACACCAGTTAGGAACCACTGGTCTAGGGGACTGTTTATGATTATTTTTCATATTGATCTTTCATATTTACAATTATCCATATGTGATATGTCATGTTTGTTATCAATAGAAAGGCCATAATTTGCTAGGAATGATTATATGATTTGTATGTAGGTATCATGCCTGTATTGGAGATTAGAAATCTATTTGTTTTTATGGGTGTTCCAAGTTGTTTGAGCTAAAGCAATCCCAGACTGCGTGTGTGCAAACTATTGTCATACTGATGGCCCATCAGGAGGGGACTCCCAGCTACAGTGGGCCCAGGAGGAAACCTGTTTGACAAGTTAACTAGGCTGACCATGTGGCCCACCTCCATTTTGATCTGGCAAGGACTCAGATAAAAGGCAGGGGACCCATCTCCATTTTGTCTTTAGTCTTCAGTCTCTGGTCTATCTGCAACCAACACCTGTCTCTGGAACTATTCTTCTGGGACTGAACAAAGGACTGAGACCAACCCAGCTGCTGCTGCTGCTGCTGCTGCTGGGTGCACACCAGAGGAGTGGCACTAATCTGCAAACTACAGGATCTTCAAGGATTTGTTTTCAGTGGACTCTAAATCATTTGTATGTATGTGATTCACTTTGACCCTTTTAACATCTCTCATAAGCAATGTTCCCTGTAATTTGTTATAGGCTCTGTGCGCAAAAAAATTCTTTTGTGCAAATTTTCAGAACCAGTGTCCAAATTTGTGCATACTCCAGTGAGTATGGTCAAATTTGTGAGTGTAACAAAGCAAGTCTGTATGATGCAAATAATATCTAAATTTTATTTTGATATGGTGATGGAAATGATTTTATAAATTACAAAACCATATTTGAAACATGCTACTTGAAACCGCTTTCTGAAAGTGGCATAAAAATATTAGCAATGTTTAATTTTTTGTGCAGGCTTTATTTTGTTGTGTGCATGGGTTTCAAGAACTGTGTGTGCGTGCACACGCGCACAGCTTAGAGGGAACATAGCTCATAAGTAGCTTGTTTTCTGTTTATATTAAACCTTTAGTTGTAGTTACTAAAGGATTGGCTGGCAGCATGGTATTTTGGGTAAGATCCAAGCCTATATTGTCCTGGATGATATGGCTGGCCCTTTGGGGTCAGGAGAACCTGTCTCTTTAAGAGACCCAGTGGCTAGAGGGGACTGTAAGATCTGATGTGCAGGAAGGGGGCTGTTTCTATTTTATTATGCATGGAGATGACCGGAGTGGTTAGTCAAAAACATGTTTTGTTACTGACTGAGGGCTGGTTTAAGTAGCCTGGTTTTGCAGCTTGCCCTGATTTTGGCACATTCAGGTTATCCCAGGAGGCCTGGGTCACATGGGGAACCGAAGGGATGGCAGCTGTAGCCTCGAGACCAGCACCCTGGCCTCAGGTGTCTGCCAGCTGCCCACCCGGACTCCCTGCCAATCCCCGGGCCTCAGTACCCCCCCCAGCCTCCCACAGGGCAGCCCCCCCACCCTCAGCCCCCCCCCCAGAGCCCCCTGATCTCAACCTCCACCCCCAGGGGTCTCTGCCAGCTCCCTAACCTCAACCCCTGCCCCACACCAGCCATGCCAGGCATCATTTGGGCCCCCTCCATGGCGAACTTCTCCCAAAGCCAGACTTGCTGGCCTGAAATTGGGCTCCAGCAGTATGCTGCAGCTTCACCCCAACCCCACGACAACCAGATGCCCCCCCATCCAGCCCCCCCCGATACCCCCCACCTCTTGAACTGCTTCAGAAACACCTCCAGATTCAGGATTTTCTTTGAGTCCAGGACAGAGACCTGGGGGGGGGGGCAACAGGGTGAACCAGTGGGGCAGAAGCATAGACCGGCAAGTGGAGGAGCCGGGCAAAGCCAAGGCGTTGCCCTACCTCCGGGGCAGGGGGGGGGCCTGGCACAGCAGGCTGGGGGGAGGGAGAGGCCTCATCTAGTGGCAGGGCCAGGGCTCAGCCCTAGCAGCGTGCAGTCTGAGTACATGCGGGGGGCCCATGCCCATCAACATCTGGGCGACCTACAGGACAAAGCAGAGGCAGCGCTCCAATGCCAGGCCCTGGGCAGAGAACAGAAGGTGCAGGAAGCCCAAGGGCCCAGCTGCGGCACAGCCGGGATCCTGCCGGGGGAGACACCTGCTCAACTGTCTTGACCCCGGCCCACCTGGCCGTGGTGCCAGCCCAGCAGCGAGTGCCCTCACAAGCCCCCGTCTGGCGGTTCCCAGAATAGGTGCTCCAGGTGCCACACATCTAGGGAAATGGCATCATGTGGGCTACTGGCCATTCACACCGTGCAGTGCCCATGCGCCCATTTTGCTGGGATTGGCACCCAGCAGAAGCTGCGCAACTTGGTGCGGCACCGAGCAGGCTCCAGCACACCCCTCTGGGGCAAGGATCAGCAGGGGCAGGAAAGCAGAGAGGTGGGGCCAAGGCTGGAGGCAGGAACCACAGGCAGGGGTGGCAGCAGAGTGGGGCCAAGACTAGGGGGTGCAGGAGCCCCAGGGGATTTGGGGGGGCAAAGCTGGGGGGGGAGGCTGGAGCAGGACCCCCAAGTGGGGAGTTAGGGGGCCCAGGCAGGGATAAGGCAGAATCCTTTGTAGACGGGCTCCCAAGGGTCACCCCAGCTATGGAAGGAGGCTGCTGTGACTGATCCATGGGAGGACACTGAGCAGGCCCCAGGGACCCCAGGCCCTGCAAAGAAAGGAGGGATTAACACAGCACAGGGGGGACTCCCCTGTCCCCAGGGACCAGCCAGACCCCAGAGTGCCCCAGGAGTGACCCCCCAGAATTTAGGGAACACAGCCCAGCCCAAGGCACAAGAAAGGCCCCAGAGCCCCACGCCCAGCCCCTCAGCAGCTCCCCCCTCCCCCAGCAACACCCTGGGGTAGAGCTTTCCCCCAGGACTCCCCTCCTCACGCACACCTGGGGCTCCACATTTATTGCTTTGCCCAGCCAGGCTCAATGGGGAACAGCTGGGCAGGCCCTGCCCCACAGACGGAGCAGAGTGTGTATGTTGGGGGGGGGGTATGGGCTATTCCCCAAGCCTGGCATCTCGGCAGCGAGGATGGGAGCTCTGGTTGCGGACGAGGAGGCATGGGCCATGCAGGGGGTGGAGCTAGATGCCAGGACGCCTGGGTTCCAGCATTGATGGTGCAGGCTGGGCCCCACCCCAGCTGTGTGCTGGGCTCTACCCTGGCTGGGGGCAGGGGTTCAGATCGGTCTGTAACAGGCTCCTTTCCTCTTCATTCTTTGTCCTGCCCCCCCCCCCCCCCGTTTTTCAGTCAACTCTTCTTTTCTGTCAGGCCATTAATGAAAGATGTGAAATAGCAGGGCCTCACCTCGCTGGACACATGCACTCCATCATTCCCCTTCCACAACTACATTTTGAAAGCAAGTTGTTAGCCAGTTTTAAATCCATTTAATGTTCATCTTAATATGCAGAATCAAGGTGAGAAAAATCTTTTATTGGGCCAACTTTTGTTGGTGACACACAGGCTTTCCAGCAACAGAGATAGTACCTCACCCGTGTTATTGAGTATCCTTGGATCAATATGGCTACACCCTGCATACCACTGTGTTAACTTTGAATCACTGCAGTTTATTTAATCAAAAATGGCAGCTGGTACCAAGCCAAATGCCTTAGAGAAGTCCTGGAATTACGTCAGTTACTTTTATCAAACAAACTTGTCATTGCCTCGGAGAAAGCTATCAAGTTAGTTTGACAGGATCAATGGTCCATAAACCCGTGTTGATTTGCATTAATTACACTTCCCTCCTTTAATTCTCTATTAGTGAAGTCCAACCAGTTGCACCATTACCTTGGTCTGGATTGATGTCAGGTCTGTAATTACCCAGGCCATCTCCTTTACCTTTTTAAATATGTGTACTTTAGCTTTTGTCCAGTCTTCTGGAACATCTTTAGTGTTGAAATACAACATTAACAGCCCAGCAAGCTCTTCAGCCAGCTCTTTTAAAACTCTTGGACGCAAGTTCTCTGGACCCAATGATTTAAACACATCTAAGCGCAGGAGTGGCTATTCAATGTTCTCCAGAAGTACTGGAAGGCTGGAGGCCTTTCTTTGTAATCACAGCACCAATGAACTAAGAAGCAGTCATACCCTCACAGTCTACTGATATGGCATCCAAACAATGCCATATTTGGCTGTTAAGAAGACACTTCTACTCTAACAGTGCCCACCGTCACCAGCCAGAGCAGTGGTTTTCAAGCTTTTCCTTGGGACTCACCTGAAAAAAATCATTTATGACTGTGACCCAACAATTACAACACTGACAAATGCATTCCAGTCTTTTGGCAGCAGCAGCAGCAGGTGCTGTGACCCAGTGTCTGAGGGTCTGGGACCCAGAACTGGGTGCTGACCCATGGTTTGAAAACCACTCAGCTAGAAAAACAGCAACCAAATCTTAATGGTCCCTGCTTCTCTGTTGTTTACTGGTATAGGTTCTGGAGTTCTTTCACTGTTTATGGTCCCAGGTCCCCAATTCTGTCTTGTGTACTGGTATGAGTTTGGGGGTCCCTTAATTGTTTATGGTCCCTACTTCTCCTTGTGTACCAGTATGGGTTGCAGTCCTTTCACTGTTGATGGTCCCTACTCCCTACTTCCCTCTTGCGTACCAGTATGGATTCTGGGGTTCCTTTATTGTTTCTGTCTGTTGTATACCTAATTTTGCAAGATGTAAATCAACTAAGGTGACGGGGGTGGGATTGGTTAAAAGAGTGTGTCACAATGGGCTAGAGCTGGTGTTCACAATGCTTTAGTCTAAAGTGGTTGGTTAAGGAACAGCTAAGCAGGACCCAAGTTTAACAGTATGAACTGAGGTCTAAAAGGAAGTTCTTGGACCTTAACTCCAGGACATGGACCAAGATCAGAACTGCTGGACCACAGGTCCCTGTCCCCCATACCATGCAAGGCTGTTGGACCCTGACTGGCCACCAAGAAAGGTTCATCTGCCTGACTGGGAGTGGGGTGCATTGAACATCGGTTTCCGTAACTGTTTGTAAACAGAGGTTAAGGATATTTCTGTTGAAGACTTTCACTGATAAAAAGCACTGCAGATGACTCCCCTGAGCTCTGTAAAGTGGGTAAGAGTTGGTGCCTTTTGCCTGGAGCCCTTGGAAAGGGGGGGGCCTGAATTAACTGGGTTACACTAGGGGTCCATGGAGGGGCAAAGGTGGGGCACCCTCAAGTGTGCAGGTAACAGGATGGGTAGAATGGAAAGTGTGTCACCATGGCAATGTCACCCTTCCCCATCTTTGGCCCATTGAGTCGCTTTAGTACAGTGGTTCCCAGCCAGTGTGCCGTGAACAGCCCTGACAGCTGGGATTAAAGTTCCCGCCCTGCTCAGCCAAGCCACGTGGGCTGTGCAGGGCTGAGAAATGGGAGGGGTTAAAGTGAGGGGGGGGCCCCCTATTTTTAGGCAGGCAGCCTTCTGGCCCCCCTAAAAATAGAGGAAGGCACCAGAATGCAGAGTTCCAGGGGTCCCCCTAGAAACAGCAGGAGCAGCTGGAACACAGAGTTCCAGTGGCTCCACCTTAACCCAGCCCTAAGATTGCTGCCCGAGGCCGGGAGTGTGTGAATCTCCCCCCGGCAGGGTGGAGCAGCTCGTGTCAGCCAGCCTGCAAACAGCCAGGGTAAGGGCTTGGGGGGAGGCTGCTGGGGGTTGTGTGGGGTAGGGGGTATGTGTGTGTGTAGCAGAGGGTGTGTAGCTGGGGGCCGGAAGCCTAATTCTGGCCCCTGCAGTGATGAGAGGGTCCATCACAGGCAGCGGGGGGCTGGGGGAGGGGAGGACGGGGCCCACTGGGGTGGGAGGGAGCAGCAGTGGGGTAAGGATATGCCCTGGGTGGCAGAGAGGTGGGTGCTCCACCATGGTCTCCTACCCTACCTTCCCACTCCCCAGGTTCCCCCTGCCCCCCCCCGCACAAAGCCACTCCTGTTCTCCCTTCTTCTCTCGCCACCCTTGTGCTGTTCCCCACGTGGCTGCCCCTGCCCTGCTCTCCAGACTCACTCCTGACACTGCACATAACTCCTGACCTCCCATGTTTTGCCACCCCTGCTCTCCTACCCCTACTACCCCACATAGCAGCATTTCCGAAACACTGTGCCATGGTTTATGAATATTCATAAGTAATTTGATTTAATTTGAATATCGATGAGTTTTTAATGGTGGTGTGCCTCAAAAAATTTGAAAGTATGAAGGTGTGCCACAGCAGAGAAAAGGTTGGGAACCACTGCTTTAGTAACTCATTTCTGAGCCATTTGACATTCACCTTGGTCCCACATGCACCAGAGCTGGCACCAGCAACTAGGTTTGGGTCACCCCCTGACAGTGAGCCAGCATCCCCCTGTCCAATTCTGACGTCAGATGGGCCCATTCGATCAGTGAGGCCTACAGCCTACATAGCACCAGCCAGAGAGCCCACAGTCTAACCCGTGTCTGGTTAAAGCAACACACAAAGGTGCCCAGACTGGACCCGGAGGCAGCAGAGACAGAGAATCCTGACTGTGGCATTGAATTGCCTGCCCTGGGTCTGGCCTCACCTTTCAGCACCGACTTGATTCTGTCTGCACAAGTGAAATGAGCCCCTCATGCTCAGGGACACTGTGAAGGCCCTTCAACCCTGCAATCGTCCCCTCTTGATTGCCCTACAGATGAGATAGACAACTCACACTCCTCAGGGCTCTCGCTAGGGCACACTGTGCCTCTTCTCTGGCCCTCAATCACTGCTGTGGCTCTTTGGGGCCCCAGGCCTCTGCCGGTTCAGCATGGCTTTGAAATGTTGACACCAGAGCTGGATGCACTATTCCAGTACTGGTCTCCATGCGCCTGTGGAGGGCTGGCCACCACCCTGCTCCGCCTCATTCCTGTGGACGAAACCAAGCCTTGCAGCAGCTCTGTGCCACTGCCTAGCAGGGGTCAGGCCATGCTGCTTCTTTGTGCTGACTGCCACAACATTCAGTGGGCCTGCTCTGTGGGGGCCCCAAGCTGTTGGCATGGCCGCCATTCCAGGTCCCTGGCTGACCAGCACCGCATGTGGGTGGACTAAACACCATGCTCACCACATTGCACTGGGCAACAGGCCTGTTCCCTTTGCTGTTTATCACGCCACTGATGGGACTCAGCCACCCACAACAGCAGCACAGATTTCGTTTTCTTCTAACTCACCAGGCCCGCAACCAATCCCCATGGAACTGCCCCAGAACTACCCCTACCTGGTCATTGATTGGCAACAGGAAACAAGGACCTGGCTCCGTAAGACATGACCTTGACATCCAACCTCTGCTCCATTGCAGAATTCAAGTGATGTGTCTTGGCCCCGGGACTTGCAAATCACATTGCTCAGCCTGGATGTCAGAGTGACACCATGACTGCAGAGAAACAGGGCTCTCACACCACTCTGTTTGGGTGCACCCAATTGTGATGAGATGGGGGAATTTTCTGAGGGCTTCTTAGTTTCTCCACAACCTGCACAAGTGTTGGGTGGGTGCCTCAGTTTCCCAGTGCAGCATATTTACCAAGGTGGAGGGAAATGGGGTTCATTCTGCTGAGGACCAGGCATGACACACACACACCCCCCGCCGCCGGGGCCAGGACCCTTAATGGTGGGGTAGAGATGGGCACCTAGCACTGGTAAGTGGGAGGCCCATGCCACCTTCAAAATTGGCTGGTTCTGGCCTGAAACATGAGGACCCTGGGCCAGACAGCTGATTTCAGCAGAGGGGATGGGGACAAAGGACAAGAGAGTGGGACCTGGTGGCCTCTTGCCTGGGATAGGAGATGCCAGCCAGAAGAGGGGCTTTTGGGGAGGCTGACACAGGAGGAACAGCTGCGAGGGCCATGGCCTGAGACAGAGAAGCTGGAGCCACCGGCTGGGACCAGCTGTGCCTAGCCAAGAAGGGCACAGGACCTGGCTGGGGCAACCTAATGACCCTGACTCCCAGTAGAATGGGGGTGGAGCTGCCCCACGTTACTCCTCAGCTGCTTGCCCAGGTGCTCCTGTGGCTGAGGCCAGGCTGGCAGGCTGGGGAACTGAAGGAAAGGGCTCCTGCCAGCCTAGGGGCACCCGCCACAGCCCTGGATGGCAGCTCCTGGCTCTGCCCAGCCTGAGTCACCCACTGATCTTGAGCTGTTCCCCACAGTGCCTGGCTCATACACACCCTGGGTGACTTCGTACCCTTTATTCTGGACTCTACACACATGGGGATCGCAAAACCAGGGATTAAATTAGCAAGCGAAACAAACCACTTCTCCCAGGACAGAGAAGGGCCCAGTGCCCTGCCTGAGCTGGCAGAAGAGGGGCACAGTGTGCCTGTGGCAAGACAGGCCTGGCTGCCTCCACTGACACACGTGACCAACCCCAGCCAGCTCTGCTGGAGACCTTGTTCGCTGGCCTCCCACCAGTGCCAGGCAGCCAGCCGCAAAGCTGGCTGTGCTATTAACAGAGCCCCAGCTTAAATCACTCAGGGCATGATCCCTCCCGGGGGCACCGACCACGGTGTGGGGACCCCTGCCCAAGAGGAAGGCAAAGCTGACGCCTCTCTGCCCCCCAATGGCGGCAGCCCCCCCCCCCCCCCCAGGATCACTGCCGGGCCCTCCCTCCAGGGCACTGTCCCATGTATGTAAGGGGTAAAGCAGAGACTTGTCACAGCCTTGGGAGTGCAACATGGCCAGAGAGGGCTGGTGCTGTGCAAATGGAGACGCTGTGGCCAACAGGAGTGCAGGACCAAACAGCTTTGCCCCTGCAGCAGGGCAGTGCCCAGAGACTCCTCTGCCCCAGTGCAGGGGAGGAAGGGGCTGTAGTGTTTGTGTGGGGTGAGGGCAGGGGGCCGAGTGAAAGCAGCTAACCCCCAACCACCTCCCAGACAGACCAGAGACCAACTATGCCAGGTGATGGCAGGATGGGCTCAAGTTCACGAGCCAGAGCCAGGACAGAACCCAGGAGTCCTGGCTCCTCACCTCAACTCCGTTCCAATTACTGGACCCCACTCCTGCACAGGGACCAAGACAGAACCCAAGAGTCCTGCTGTTGCCCCCACTCCAAGAAAGAGGCTGCTTAGGTGGAGAAGGGGGTCACACTACCCCCCGAGAGGTTGGGGGGATGATGAACGAGGCCAATTGTCCTGCAGCTGTGCTGGGTGGGTGACTCGAGTGCTGCACCCGGGCTGGGGGGGTAGGTCACTAAGCCCCAGGGGCAGGTGCAGATGGGGAAGCGCTGCTGACAACCACCCAGCTGGGTCTCCAGAGTTCAGGGCCCCTTTCCAGCCTCCATCCTGGGCAGAGGGACCCCATTTAGCCAGCCAGGGCCCAGGCTGCAGGGCATCCCCAGGGGTCTCATCTCACATGCCCCAAGCTGCACAAGGCTCTGGCCAGGCCCCTGGGCTCACCACTTGCCCACAAGTGGCCTGGCCTGGGCCAGAGGTCACAGTTCAGGCCCAGGGCATCCCCGTGCACCCGCTCACTGCTCCTCCAGCCACGAGGGTTTCTCAGCACCTGGCGTCTTCAGCTTGATGTTGAACTGCCGCAGGGTCTGCGCCAGCTGTTGCTGGTTGCCCGCGAAGTAGGCGGAGATGGCGTTGTGGAAAAGCAGCAGCTGCTTGTGCATCACCTTGATCTGCAGGGAGGGGTGGATCAGGGGCTGACCCAAGGCAGCCCATGGCCCCCTCCCGGGGACAGGGTCACCGACACCCCGAACCCAGCGCCCAGCCTGCTCCCAACCCTGGTGGAACGAGGATCACTGGCATCCCCAACCCAGCGCCCCAGCCTGTTCCCACCCCCGGGGGCAAGGGTTACTGACACCCTGAACCCAGCATTCCAGCCTGCCCACCCCCACAGGAATCAAAACATCCCCAACCAGGTGCCCCAGCTTGAATCCACCACTGGCATCCTGGGTCATCAACTCCCCAGTGAAGCTGTGGGCAGTGGGGCTCACAGTGGAGCAGCCCAAGCCATAGACCGGCAAACGGATGGAGTGGCACCGGCACCACCCAGAGCAGAAAAGCCCAAGGCAGACACCTCAGTGAGGTCGCCGCCCCACCTTGTTCTCCTCCAGGAACTTGAGCTTGACAGCCACATCGGCGCGCAGTTTCTCGTACTTGTCCTTGTGGCTCTGGAAATGGATGTGGGCAGCATCGAGGCGGCACAGGGTGCTGGCATCCCGGGGGCCCATGCTCAGCTCCTCCAGGTCCGTGCGGTAGGCATCATACTCCAGTCTGTGGGAATGCAGGGTCAGAGCCAAGCAGCCACACTCCTCTGCCCCACAGGAGGACCGCAGCCTGGGAGCTCGCTGTGCTGGGCCGGCTCCAGTCTCTGCCTGCCCACCACTGCTCCCTTTAAGCTGTGTGCGTGTGTGTGTGCACACAGGTTATGAAACCCACTCATACAACAAAATAAAGTGTGTGCAAAAAAATTCAACAGTGCTAATATTAGCGCACACAATGAAATTTTTTGTGCACAGAAAGAAATTTTTTGCGCACTTAGCCTAAGAAAAATTAGAGGCAACATTGCTGCCCGCCCAGCTGTCGTTCACCTGCACCCCTTGCCTGCATTCCCCTGACCCCACCCACCTGTACAGCTACCTGCCCAGCTCATGCTAATCCACATTTGACCACTTATGATTTTAAATCATATCAGTATTTCATAATGACAACAATCCATAGGAGATCTACCATGTTGGGAATGATTATATGGTTTATGTGTAAGTGTCCTATCTGTAGCATAAGTAAGAAACATGGTTGCTACAGCTGTAGTTCAACTTATGTGATTCTGAGAAACTTCCCAGACAGAAATAAGTTTTTTTAAGAATAGAATAGAATCATAGGGTTAGAAGGGATCTCATGAGATCATTAATTCCAACCTCCTGGGGCTCGAACCCAGGACCTTCTGCATATTAAGTAGAGATAGGCAGGTTGTGGAATCTCCATCACAAGATGTTTTTAAGAGCAAGTTAGACAAGCACCTGTCAGGGATGGTTTAAGAGGGTACTCAGTCCTGACATGAGCGCAGGGGACTGGACCTGATAACCTCTCATGGTCCCTTCCAGTTTCTATGACATCCACAGTCACTGTCTCTTAATGGCCCATGAAAGGAACCACAGATACAGTGGGCCTAGAGAGAAACTTCAATGAGTCATCAGGACTCTGATCTCCACTTTGTTTGTGAAAAACTTCATACCCAGCATGGGAAAGGTCAGAGGTGATAAAAGCACCTGCACTCAAGCCCACTTTGCCTTCAGTCAACACCAGCCTCTGGATCTTTTCATCTGCGATGGGAAAAAGGACTGAGGCCCACCCAAGTACTGGGTGTCCACCTGAGTATCTATACAATCCTACAAACTCCAAATTCTGCAAGGACTGGCTTTACATGGACTCTCAATCATTTGTATGTATGCGATTTTAGTGGGAGTGGTCCTGCCTCTGGCAGGGGGTTGGACTAGATGACCTGTGAGGTCCCTTCCAAGCCTAGGATTCTATGATTCTATGATTCACTTTGACCCTTTAACATCTCTCATATTTTGTTTCTTTTCTTTCTATATTAAGCCTTTAAGTTGTAGTTACTAAAGGATTGGCTGGCAGTGTGGTATTTTGAGTAAGAGCCAAGCCTATATTGTAAAGGGTGCAGTGGCTGGCCCTTTGGAGTCAGGAGAAACCTTTTTGAGTAAAAATCCTGGAGTTTTAAGCAACTTTACCAGCCCCAATAGCTATCTGGGGACCAATGGCTGAAATGCAGTAAAGGGGCTGTTTGTATCCTCTTGGTGCTTCCTGAGAACCAGTGTGAGGAGTCAGAAGCAGGGTCTGTGGCTACTGGGAGTCTGGTTTCAATGCCACCCATCCGTCTTTAGAGTTTGGCTCTCAGTTCTGCAGCTTGCCCTGATCTTTGCAAATTCAGGTGTTTAGCCAAGGAGGCCTGGATCACACCACAGTCCTTGCCTACCTGCCCAACCTCACGCCCAGCACCACACCTCACTCACCTGGCCGTCTCATACTGCTTGACAGTCATGAGTGTGTCCTCCATGGTCTTGTTCACCAGTGTGTTGATGCTGGAGACGAAGAAGTTGACAGCCCCGAGCAGGGTCTCCCCATTCTTACACAGCAGCTTCTGCATCTCTGCATTGGAGCCAAACTCTTCCTAGGTAGGAAAGGGTGGGTCAGGGCCAGCAGGAAAGAGCTAGACCCCTTCTCCTGCTCTTGGACCTGTCTCCCCAGTGCCATGACCCGAGCTAGCATGCAGAGGCACTTCCCTAGCCCATGTTTACTCTCGCCCATGCATGGCAGGATGGTCAGTCCCCCATTCACACCAGCAGGGGGTGGCCCTCGTACCTGCAGCTCAGGGGATTTCTGGCTCAGGTCGGAGAAGGCATCAGCCAGGGCGTGCTGGGTCTGCACCAGGCTGTAGAAGTGGTGGGTAAGTGCCCGCGCCAGCTGTAGCACGCACTCATACTTCCGCTTAGTGTCCCGCAGCAGGTCAATCTGCGTCTCCAGCTCCAAGTCCACCGTGCGCGAGCCCCGGCCGAAGCGCTCTGAGATCAGCTGTTTGGTGCACTGCAGGGTGTGTGTGTGTCAGGGGCTCTCCCAGGCAGGGTCAGCCCCTGAATCACACACCAGCATTTTGAAGGGAAGTTCATGCAGGTTGTACTCCACCCAGCCCTTCCTCCACGGGATGGTCAGTCCCAACCCATTCCTCCGCAATTTGCACCTCTGTGGAGCTGCTGGTTCCCCCACCACACAACCCGTTCTTGCCCCCAACAGGGGTCCATTGCCACACTCCCAACCCATGGAAAAGGAGGTTCCTTCACCCAGGAAAGTCTTCGCTTCCCCAAAGCCCCAATGAGTGGCCCACTGCCTCGCCTGAAGGTGACTTACCTTGTATGTGTTGATGCCCCATTTCTTGACAATATCAAACTTCTCCACAGCGATTCCCCGGATGGCCTCATCCCCCGTCACTGTGGGGCTAGGGTGTGACTGGTGCAGTCCAGAGCCTGGAACACAACAGCCCCCAGGCACAGTGGTGAGACCCCTGCATCAAGACCCCACACTCAGCTGTGGGCCTCAGCTCCTAGGCCTTGTCACTGTCCCCGGGGCGGCTGCCTGACCATGCAGCAACCCTGCTCCCCACGTCTGAGCCCTGGGTTCCTCAGCAGTGTGGCCAAAGTGGCTGGGGTGCTGCCAGCTCTCCCACTTTCCTCTCCACCCTGACACTGGATTTCACTAAATCCCCAACTCTTGGAGTCCAGGGGACCCGAGGGATCATGGCTGTTGGCCAAAGTCAACCCTGCGTCGAGCTCAATCCCTGGGCCTCCTGGCTGTCAATACAAGCCTGAATTGTGACCTCGGTGGGTGCCATAGAGCAGGGGTCTCAAACTCAAATCACCATGAGGGCCGCATGAGGACTAGTATGTTAGCCCGAGGGCCACAGCACTGAAACATATTCATACAACAATATTGCAAATATCTGATAATGATACCGTCGTTGCGGGCCACAGGAAATAACTCTGGGGGCCACAAGTTTGAGATCACTGCCATAGAGCATACCACCCAGAGCGTGCACACACACACACACACACTGTGACCCTACCAGGCACTGCAGAGCAGGACCCCTCTTTGGCAGTATCATTGGTGGTCCCACTGTACACGCTCATGTCAACACCCCTTCCTCCCCCCCAGCAGAACCCCTGCCCCACACAACTACTTTTGTTAAGAGTCTTTGTGAGGACCCAGCTAGGCTATGAGCAAGATCTTTGTGGGGCACTGCCAGGGGGTTGCTGGACACTTCCCCTCCCCACATGGGTGGGCCAGAGGGCACAGAACAGGACAGAAGTGGGTAAAGAGAGTCCCATGCCCAAGGCACCACCCATCCCAGGAGCAGTACTGCTGTTGCCTGGTGCCCCTCCAGGTTCCAGTGATGTCAAGAGCAGGGGCGCTCCACATCCCCAGGGGCCCCCAGTCCTGCACCATGACAGAGGCAGGTACTGCAGGGCCAGCCCCGGGGTCAGGCCTTTGTGAGAGGGCAATTTCCCTGGCAGGAAAGGGACAGAGAGGCTGAGCCAAAGTGTGCACGTGGGCCCAGTCCAAGGGCAGGTGGCCCATGGAGGGGCCTGCGGTACCTGCGGGCGCATTGGCCTGGCTGGCGATCCGGCTGGCCGCAGAGTCACTGGGGGAGATGAATGGTCCGCGAGATGAATGAGATGTGACAGGGGAGCCTGGAAATGGAGAGGCTGGGCCGGGCAGCACCAGGTGAGGGAAGAGGGGAGAGCAGAGGTGGGCAATGAGTGATGGGGGCGGGGTGAACAAGGGGAACAGCAGGAGATGGGGTGAAGTGACTGTTAGAAGGTGGGGTGAGACACCTGGCTGTTGTTTGGCGACCCTCACTCCCAGAACTGTCCCTGGCGCTGTGCCCACCATCTGCTCATCACCACAGACCAGCCGCTCCCCCAAACCCAGCAAGTCCTGCTGGGTGGCAGGCTGAGTGCACAGCAGTTGACAAAGGCCCTTTGCACCTTGACCATCCTACTCTGCAGGACCAAGGAGCCCCCCTTGCTCTCCACAACCTAGCCAGTGGGAACCTACACCCCCTTTTCCCCTCCACGAGGAGCCATGCACTGAGTTCACTGGGCCAGGCACACTCAACTGCACCTGCTGGCCATGGAGAGCTGCACGGGGTGGGGATGGGGGGCAGACACCAGCACCCTTTGGCATGGGGCCATAGTAGGGGAGCTGTGCAGGAGGTGTGACACCAGCTCCTCCTTCCCTTGCTTCCATATATTAACCCACCCAGCCCGGGGCCTTGCACTCCCTCCTGTGCCAGCAGATGGCCGGCCATTGTCAGCCAGGCCTGCCAGGAAAGATAGAAGCTCAAGAGGGTCTAGTGTGCTCCCTACTGAGTCGGGACCACAATGGAGCCCAGAGTCCTGCCTTCTCACCCAGCAGCCCAGCCCCAGCACTACACCCACGGGGTCAGGAGGTGTGAGCTGCCCATGGGCCTTGCCCCTTTGACGCTGAGCCAGGGGATCACAGTGTCCAGCCAGGTCTGAAAGCATTAGTGGCAGGAGCCCCCACTAGCCAGTGCATGCGCAAAGCACCCAGAGGGTAGCAGACAGGTTAGCAGCCTGACAGTCCCTCCCTCCTCCACATTGGGCCCAGGCCCTCAGCCTTCTGATAGGCAGGGGGCGGGCAGCTTCCTGCACCAGCCAGTTAGTGAAGCCCCGAGAAGGTAAAACGGAGCCACCTTGTGCATGGAGGAGTCGCAGTCCTGGGAAAGAGGCGTTATACTGCACCGCAGGGCCTAGACAGAACCACACAATAGGGTCGCAGTGTGCGACATGCTCAGGGTGCCCCACTGCCTGCCCCCACAGAGATGCTCTGCCTTGTGAGTCACTCCTGGGGCTCGCACTGGGCATGGCCAGCAATAGCTAGTCCCTGCACCCCTAACTGGGCTCTCATCTCTCAAACCACCAGAGCCCTCGGGGGCTTGGCATTGGGTCTCAGCTGCTCACTTCTCCAGGGCTGCCTTGGGGGCCTGTTGGGGAGGGAGCTGGGCTAAGCAGCCCCCTAGACTTGAGAAGAGCCAGTTCCACTACCTTGGCAGAGAAGCAAGCAACGGAGAAGCTCTTGCCTTCCCTGAGATGCACCAGGCAGCCAGCAGCGGCGCTGTGCAGGCCAGAAGTGCTCCTGCCCCATAGAAGACCTTCCTCCTCCTTATCCCCACTGAGCTCTGGGGCTCCCATCCCAGACCCTGTAGCATGCCCCCCAAGGCCTGCAGGGCCCTTCACATGCCACACTCTTGCCGATGATGCCACAGCACACCACAGCTAGGACCAAGTGGGGAAAGACCAGTGCCTCCCAGGCTTTTCAGTGAGCCAGGACCCACCCCATGGCCCCTTACCTTTGACGGTGCTGGTGGGGATGATCCCCTCGGCAGTGCCCCCATAACCCCCCGACACAATGCTGGTCTCGTTCAGGTTGGGCCCCGACACCATCACCTGCTGCAGGTCCTGAAAAGGACAAGAGCAGAGTCCACAGTTGCTGGGGATGTGGCTCTGGGGCCACAATGAGCCCCTGGCATGGGGAGATTCAGCCCAAGGCAACCTCTCCCTGCTGCACGGAGCATACCAGCTCCTGTGGGCCAATGTAGGGATTTTCTCTAATATTTCTATGATGCCTGTGTGCCTCAGTTTCCCTTTACACTTTCATGGCTATCCAGTGGTGCAAAAAGGTCAACACTGTCACTATAGGAGCAGAGGAGACACTGGGTCTGGGTCAAATGAGTGGGTCATTATAGAAATGGTTGAAACTGAGCATATCCAGCGGGAGGGGAGGATAATCACCTCAGAATATTTTTAAAAAATGGCACGGGGGTGGCATGTCCATTAGGCAAGGATTTTCATAGAATCCCAGAAGATAAGGGTTGGAAGGGATCCCAGGAGGTATCTACTCCAAACCCTGTTCTAAGGAGGACCAACCCCAAATAAACACCCAAGTCAGGGCTCTGTCAATTTTTAATGACTGTAAAATCAAGAGTTGTGCCATATCACTGGGATACTGCCAACATAGTTCCTTTTTTTAAGAAAGGGGGAAAACAGGATCCAGATGTGACACTGTACAGGCTTAGGGGACAATTCAGATCAATATTTCATAACTGCAATAATCCATATGAGCTATGTCATGTTTGGTACTCACAGGAAGGTCATGATCTGCTGGGAATGATTATGTGGTTTGTGTGTAGGTGTCATATCTATATTAGAAGTTAGGAATGTGTTTTGTTATACTGCATTCCAATTTATGTGATTCTAGGAAACTCCACACAAGATGGCTGCAGTCAGTCTCCTTAATGGCTATTAAAGGAACCACAGGTACAACAGACCTAGGGAGAAACCTGCTCAGTTAAGTCACCCGCATGGACCATGTGACTTAACTTCAATTTGGTTTGTAAAAATTCCACACAGCATGGGGAAGGGGAGAGATGATAAAAGGCAGCAGCCCCAACTGCATTTTGTCTTCAGTTTCCAGTTTCCAACCAACACCCATCTCTGGAACTATTCATCTGCAACTGGACAAAGGACTGAGGCCCACCCAGGCATTGGGCATCTACCAGAGGAACTGGATGAAGTTGGAAACTTCAGATTTTTCCAAGGACTTGCTTTATATGGTGACAATTTCCCAAGGGGTAGCCATGTTAGACTGTGTACCGCAAAAACAAGATTCCTGGGGCGCCTTAAAGATTAACGAATTTCTTCAGGCATAAGCTTTTGTGAGTTCCAAGTCACTTTGTCAGATGCATCTGAAGAAGTGGCTTGGAGCCCATGAAAACTTATGCCTGTAGAAATTTGTTAGTCTTTTCAGGACTCTCACTGATTTTGCTTTATCACCTGTATGTATGTGATTCACTTTAATCTTTTAACACTGCTCATATTTTTTCTTAATTCTTCTTCCTTTTTTTTTTAACATTAAATCTTCAGTTTTAGTTACCAGACAATTGGTTGACAGCATGGTATTTTGGGTAAGAGCCAAACCTATATTGTTCTGAGTAATGTGACTGACCCTTGGGGGTAAAGAGATCCTATTTCTTTAAGAGACTATGTGGGAACCAGAGGAGCTGATGAGTAATAAGAGGAGCTGTTTCTATTTTGTTATGCTTTAAGATAACTGGTCTGGGGAATTAGAAGCATTATGTGCTACTGATTGGGAGTCTGGCTTAAGTGCCAACCCGTCAGGATTCAGAGAGTTTGGCTCTCAGTTTTGCTGTTTGCCCTGATTTTTGCATATTGAGGTTGTTATCCCAGGAGGCTGGGGTCATATTGGGTAACTACACGCCTATTAGTTTGATTTCAGCAGTATGAAAAGTGCTTGGGAAAAAAGTAAATTGTGCCACGTCAACCTGATCTCTTTCTTTGAGAAGGTAACACATTTCTTACACAAAGAGAATGCAGATAACAGAATTCTGAGACAAAGGGAATACAGGGGATGTAATTAACCTAGATTTCAGTAAGACAGTTGATACAGTTCCACATGGGGAATTATGTAAATTGGAAAAGATGGGGATTAATATGAAAATCAAAAGGTGGACACGGAACTCATTAAAGATGAGGCTGCAATGGGTCATATGGAAAGGTGAACTCTCAGGCTGGAGGGAGGTTTCTAGTGGAGTTCCTCAGGGATTCATCCCGGGACCAATCTTATATAAACTTTTTATACTGACTTTGGCACAAAAAGTGGGAATATGCTAATAAAGTTTGTGGATGAGACAAAGTTGGGAGATATTGCCAATGCGGAAAGGATCAGAATATCATAGGAAGATCTGGGTGACCATGTAACCTGCAGTAATAGATATAGGATGAAATTATACAGTGTTAAGTGCAAGGTCATGCATTTAGGAACTATTAACAAATTTTTTTGCTGTAAACTGGGAGTGCATCAGTTAGAAGGGACGGAGGAGGAGAAGGACCTGGGTGATCACAAGATGACTATGAGTCACCAATGTCATGTGACTGAAAAAAAATGGTAATGCGGTTCTGGGATGCGTCCAACCAGGTACTTCCAGTAGAGATAGAGAGTTGTTAGTACTGTTACACTAGGTGCTGGTGAGACCTCTTCTGGAATATTGTGTGCAGTTCTGGTCCACTGTGTTTAAGGAAGACAAATTCAAGTTGGAACAGCCGTAGAGAAGGGCTACAAGGATTATCCGTGAAATCGAAAAACCTGCCTCATGAGAGGAGGCTTAAGGAGCTTGGCTTGTTTAGCCTAACCAAAAGAAGGCTTAAGGGAGATATGATTATTTATAAATACTTCAGAGGGATAAAAACCAGGGAGGGAGAGAAATTATTTAAGTTCAGCGCCAATGCAAACACAAGAACAAATGGATATAAACTGGTCCTCAACATGTTTAGACTTAAAATTATCCTCAGGTTTCTAACCACCAGAGGAATGAGGTTCTGGACTAGTCACCTAAGGTAAGCCATGGGGACAAGAAACTTAGCTGGCTTCAAGACTGAGCTGGGGAAGTTTCTGGAAGAGATGGGATGATGGGACAGCCTAGTTTGGCAACTGACTGATCTCTGACTACTAGAGGTAAACATACCCAGTGGCCTGTGATAGGATGAGCTCTGAATTACTACAGAGAATTTTTTCCAGGTGTCTGGCCACAGAGTCTTGCCCACACGCTCAGGGTTATGCCAGATTTGTGGTCAGGAAGGTATCGTCCCCCAGAGCAGACTGGGAGAGGTCCCGCTGGTTTTTCACTTTCCCCTGTAAGCATGGGGCATGAGTCACTTGCTGGTGGATTCTCTGTACTTTGAAGTCTTTAAACCATGATTTGAAGACCTCAGTAACTCATTCCTAATTTACGGGGTCTATTATGGAGCGGGGGGATGAGCTTCTGTGGCCTGCATCATGCAGGAGGTCAGCCCAGAATACTATATTCTCTGACTTCAAGTCTAACAGAAAACCCAGAGACAATGAGACAGCCTCTCTAACTCCCCACGTGACTGCCAACAGTTAAAACAGGATGCTGGACCAGATCAGTGCTTTTGAACTTGGGGGAGCCCAAGTGAAAAAAATAATTTATGTAGGTGACCCAACAATTACATCTTTGAGCAATGCATTCCAGTCTTTCGGTGGCTGCAGTAGGAGGCACAGGAACCCAGTACCTGAGGGTCTATGATCAGTAGCGGGTTGTGACCCATGGTTTGAAAACCACTGGGCTAGACGACCTCTGAGTGCCCTTCTATGAACGCCTGGCAGTGACGAAGTGGGGATGTTTTTAATGTTTTCTCTGAACGTGTGTGCACCTCCCTTTCCCCCCATTACTCATGTTTCAGTGATAGGGCCAGGGTGTGATCTCTGCAGAGACCACGAGCAGGCAGTGGGGCCCCTGGCCACAGACAGCAGCCAGGACCCCTCTCTCAGAAGCCAGGAGGCACGGGTTGAGGGGGGCTGAAACAAAGAGGTGAAGGTCAGGTGGCTGCCTGGCTTGGGAAAGAGAGTGGTCAGGGAAGAGGAGGAGCCCAGGGAGCAGGCAGTACCTAGGAATGGAGGCCACAGTGCTCCCCAGAATGAGAGTTGTTGAGACTTCTTGACTTCCGCACTGACAAGTTCTGAGCTGTGCTAAGCTCCCATCCCTGACTCCCACACTGACCGGAAGTGCTCTGACTGCAAGGTGGGTGCCTGGTCCTTCAGGGGCATGTAGGGCTCCCCAGGGAGTTCAGGGCAGAACAGGGTCCCCAGTGTACCGCTGGCAGAGCTGGGAGGCGCCAAAGCCCTGGTGGGAATGAGGACAGAAGAGAGGTCCACTCAAGTTTCCTGCTGACCTGCCCACAAGGAGCCCCAGGGGCCAAGCCTGAATACTCCCGCACAGGCTACACAACACAGCCCTGCTGGAGGACGAGAGGAGGGAGGTGGCCAGAACAAGAGCTGCCCCTAGGAACAACTCCACCGCCTTCACCTGGAGCTGATAAAGACAAGATAGCTGAGGTAATATCAATCATTGGTCCAACGTCTGATTGCAAGAGAGGCTTTCAAGACACACACAGCTTTTCTTCCAAGTCTGGACTGACACTGGCATCCACTGTGCCTGTGTCGCTGGCTTGGACTGAGACTGGCATCCATTGCACTGGTGTGACTGGCCTGGACCGAGATGGCATCCATTGTACCATGGGACACTGTCTGGATTTAAGGGACCATTTGTGATACTATTTCATAACTGCCTTAATCTACAGGAACTCTGCCATCTTTGATATCAAAAGAAAAGTTATAATTAACTAGGAATGATTATATGGTTTATGTGTAAATGCCATTACTGTAGTAGAAGTTAGGAATACGTTTGTTATATCTGTGCTTCAACTTATGTGATTCTGGGAAACAACTCAGACTGGATGTCTACAGCAGTGGTTCCCGACCTTTTCAGTAACACAGCACACTTCAATGAGACAGACAATTGCATGGCACACCCACTTTTTTTAGCTGAATTAACTGCTTATAAACATCACATTTACTTACAATTACTGTGGTTGTGGTCTTACTAAAGAGGTTTGCAACCTCGTGCATACAACAAGCTAAAGAATGGTGGGTTACCTGCAGTAACCATCCTTCTTCAAGATCGGCTGCTTATCATTCTGTTATAGGTGTCTACGTGCCACAGTGCACAGTTGGCTGGAAGACTTTTGCCCTAGTCTGTCAGTGCAGGTCAGTGGCCAACGCCCCCTCTGTGCCATGTAACGTGGCTATATATATGACCCTGCCCCTTCCCCTCTCCAGTCCTTTCTTTTTGCCAACGCCAGGTAGTGGAAATGGAGGGTAGGGATCAGAATGTATGTGAGCAGCCGATCTCGAAGAAAGACAGTCACTGTAGGTAACCCACCATTCTCCTTTGAGTGCTGCTCACATCATTCTGTTACAGGTGACTGCTAGCCATACCCACGATGGTGGGCGGAGTTAATGTTTCCCCACTTTGAGGACAGCCCTGCCCAAAGCGGCATCATCTTGTGCCTGTTGGACAATTGGGTAGTGCATCATAAAGGTGCGTACTGACGACCACGTTGCTGCTCTGCAGATCTCCTGTATTGGGACCTGCACGAGGAAGGCTGTCATAGATGCTTACGTTCTCGTTAAGTGTGCCCTGACCCTCCCAGGGAGTGGCGCGTTTGACCTTCTATAACAGTCTTTAACACAGATCACTATCCAAGCCAAAATACACTGTGCTGTCATTGGCTGGCCTCCTTTCTGTTCTGCGATCACCACAAATAATTGGGATGTTTTGCAAAACACATGTGTACAATCAATATAGGTCAGGAGGGCTTCCCTGACATCTAAGGTGTGCCATCTTCTCTGGTTCTCCTGTGGATCAGGGAAGAACACCAGGAGACAGATATCCTGATTCAGGTGGAATGGGGAGACCACCTTAGGAAGAAAGGCCAGATGTGGACATCATAGCACCCTGTCCACAAAGAATCTCGTACACATAGGTTTGGAGGAAAGGGCCTTTAGCTCTGAGACCCATCTAGCTGAAGTTACAGCTACCAAGAAGGCAACCTTCCAAGATAGGACCAACAGAGTGCATGAGTCTATGGGCTCAAATGGTGGTTCTGTTAGACTGTGAAGCATCACACTTAAGTCCCATTGCGGTGTACATCACTGGGTTGTGGGTAGATCCTCTCAACCCCCTTTTAGGAACCTAGTGGTAGGAGGATGGGAAAAAACTGGAACCCCATCCACAGTCTCTCGTAGGGCCGAGATTGCCATCAAGTGGACTTTAAGAGAGGAGGTTGACAGGCCTTCCTTTTTTAAATCTAGGAGGTAGTCAAGTATGAGGTGGATTGGGGCTGATTCCGGACACCCCCTTTTTTCCAGACCAGAAGGACAACCATTTTCATTTAGCAGTGTAGGCAGACCTCATGGAGAGTCTTCTACTCCCAATTAATATCCTTTGGACCCTTTCTGAGCACCACCTCTCAGTCTCATTTAACCAAGCGGCCTCCAAGCTGTTAGGTGTAGGATGCACAGATCTGGGTGACACAGGCAGCTGGAGTCCTGTGTCATCAGGTCCACCCGATATTGGAGGCGAACTGGGGTAGCTATTGATAAGTCCTGTAGGAATGAATACCAGGGCTGCCTGGGCAAGGCCAGAGCTATCACTTTATGTTTGCTCTGTCCCTCCTCATCTTTATCAGGACCCTGTGGATGAGTGGACTTGGGGGGAACATGTATAGTCATGCCCCCCCCCCCCCTTATATCAGAAAGGCATCCGACAGGGAGCCCCATCCCTGTTCCCTGAGTGAACAGAACTGAGAGCATTTTTGATTCCGATATGTTGCGAATAAATCTATCTGGGGCGTGCCCCAAAGACCGAAAATGTACTTCATTACCTCCAAGAGCAGAGTCCACTCGTGGTGTGAGAGGAATTCCCTGCTCAGCGAGTCTGCTCTGTCTTTGTTTGACCCAGGGAGATCAGCTGCTGCTGGGCTAAATTGTACACCAGGGCTAGTTCCCAAAGGCTGAAAGCTTCCTTGCACAGTGCAGGGGAGCATCCCCCACCCAAATGTTCATGTAAAGCATTGCTGCTGGGCAGTCTGTTAGGATCTGTACCGTTTTCCCTTTCACTATGTCCAGGAAGGCCCAGCATGCTAGTTGAATTGCCCTCAGCTCTTTTACATTGATGTGAAGTTGGCTGTCCTCGATTGACTAAGTCCCTTGTGTGGACAGGCCCCCTGAGATATGAACTCTCCCACCAAGATTCGAGGTGCCGGTGATAAGGGTCACTGATCGGTTGGCAGTCTTGAAAGGGACCCACCCTCCCCCAAAGGCAAAGCGAGGGTCCCGCCCTATCTCTAGCGTTGCCAGGACCCTGGGGGGGGGCGGGGAATGGAAACCACTCTGTTCAGCGCCATGTCAACTTGGGTGAAACACCATGGCTAGCCAAAGCTGGAAAGGTCTCATTCTCAGGCGGGCCATTATTACTGATGCAGAAGCTGCCAGGGGCCCAGTAGTGGAGGCAGCATCTGGCTGTGGTGATCGGAGTCTTGTGGAACTCTGAAATGATGGTGCACATGGACTGAAACCTTGACAGGGGCAGGTATGGTCTCCTTTTTATTGAGTCCAAGAGAGCCCCTATGAACTTTATCCTCCTTTTTTGGGGACAGCTTCGACTTTTCCAGTTTATGCAGAGCCCTAACCTTCTGTACCAGCTGTCTGGTTACCCAGACGCTGTGGTGCACCTGGTGTTTGGACCTTCCCCTTATTAACCACTCTTAGGTATGGGTATATTCTTATGCTGCCTTTCCTTAGGTGGGCCACCACAGCCACCATGCACTTGGTGAACAGCCTGGGGGCCAGGGATAGGTCAAAGGGTAATCGGGTGAATTGGAAGCGTCCCCCACCCCCAACGCAAAGCAGAGGAATCTTCTGTGTTCTTGTCTTATAGCTACATGAAAGTAAGTGTCTTTGAGGTCATGGGCTGCAAACCAGTCCCTGGAGTTTAAGGCCAGGATCATTTGTGACAAGGAAACCATGCAGAACTTTATTTTCCTTAAGTGCCTGTTCAAGGCCCTGAGGTCCAAGACGGATCACAGATCGCCATTTGGTTTAGGGACCAGGAAGTAATGGGAGTAGAACCCTTTCCCCTGGTCTTTTCCTTTCTATTGCCCCTAAGGATAGCACTATTCCACATTGCTGTCACAGCAAAAATGTGTGTGATCGGTCCCTGAGTTTGGAATGAGGGGGCAGTTTTCTGTCCCGAGGCTTGGAGCTAAACTGGATGGAGTAGCCCCTGGACACTGTTTCCAGCATCCAATGGTCTGATGTGATGATGTCCCACTGATGGAAGAAAGGGCCTAGATGGTTCCCAAACCATGAGGGCTGGTAGGTGGGTGTGGTGTCGTCTTTCAGCAAGAATTCAAAATCTCTGCCTTTGGTTGGGTGAGCGGGAGCTGCCTGCCCTTGGTGGAGTGTTTGGCTGCTTCCTTGAGGACTAGAGCGTCTCCCTCTCTGACCTCTGTCTCTGTCTGGACCCCCATAACGGTGCCAAGATGGTTGGTAGGATCTCTGGCGCAGCCCTTGCTGCTGCTGCTGCTGGGACTTTTGGGCCCGGAAGGAGCACCTGGCCACCTGTGGCATGTACTTGCCCAAAGATTTTAGAGTGGCCCTTGAGTGCTTCATCCTGTGCAGCCTGGAGTCCACAGACAAACAGCACAGGGCCTTCAAAAGGAAGGTCTTGAATGACCCATTGCATTTGAGGAGACAGGCCAGACCCCTGAAGCCAGGCAGTCCTTCCCATGGCAATTGCTGATGCCACACTGTAGCTAGCTGTGTCTGATGCATCCCAAGATGTCATCAGGGCATTGTGAGAGGCTAGAAGGCCCTGCTCCACCACAGTCTCGTAGTCCCTGAGGTATTCACGAGGGACCAGATCGCAGAAGCACTCCATGGATTTCCATAGATTGCAAATGTATCACCAGATTAACACCTGGTGGTTGGCAATACGGAGCTGGAGGGGTGAGGTGGGCTAGATCATTTTACCAAAGAGGTCCAATTTCTTGGCCTGTCTTTCGGTGTGGAAGCTGGTTATCCCTGCCTCTCTCTTTGGTTCACCACATCCCTCACTAGGGAATCAGGCATGGGATGAGTGAACAGAAACCCAAACTTATCCACCGGAATGTGGTATTTACTTTCTGCAGTTTGAGACACTGGAGGGATTGACAAGGATGTCTGCCAGCAGGCCCTGGCAATCTTGCATACCCCTTTGTGGAGGGGAATGGTGACTCTGGCAGGAGGGCCCACGTCAAAGAGGGGGTCAAAGTCCTACCTGACCACCTCTATTTGTAAATTTAGGTTCATCACCCACGTGCCACAAGAGGTCTTGGTGGTCACGGGGGTTGTCCCTGTGTGCCAGAGGTCCCTGGTAAGCAGCCTTGTCTGGGAAGGAAAATGATAAGACCCTCAAGGTACTGTGCCTGAAGTAACCAGTGTTGGGGTTGAACTCCTAGTTGGAGGCCCCCAGGGAATGAGAGGCTCTAGAGGGAGGTGGTTTGGAAGAGCCTGGTATTGTGGGCTCATCATGTGCTGGCCAGTCTGATCACTGATTAGACCAGTTCCTGAATGAGCACAGTGCCAAGTCATGCTGTGCTGAGGAAAGGCCTCTGTCGTGTTGGTGCCAGTCGGAGCTGCACTGATGGCTTCAAGAATGTCGCTCACCTCTAGTCGGTGCTGTGGAGGGAGAGCGGGCCGGCGTTAGTGCTGAGACCTCCAGTGCTGAGAAGGCTGTCCGTGAACCCCCACCTTCTGGAGGCATCAGGGTCCATTTTTGGAGCAACTTCCCTGCTGTTTTGGAGGCCAACAGTGTCAGTACCAGTGACGATGGGGATCGATGGTGCCAACTCTCAGTGCCAGAGGAGTCAGCTGAGTTGGACTTGACCTTGCGCATCGAGAGGCCTGCGAGTGTGGGATAGAACACTTCAGAGAGGACTCTGGGAAGAAGGTAGGATACTCCCCTTCTTCCTCCTGCTCCGGCTCTGAAGGCAGAGGTGTTGGAGAAGTCTCCAGTGCCAGAGTAGCCCTTTGAGGTGATGAAGAAGGGCTTCTATCATCCCCCGTGTATCTAGCCAGCAAAGTGTCCCACTCTGTGATTGCCCAGGCCCTGGATAGGAAGGCCGGCTTGCCCTTAGACTTTTTGGGCATAGGAGGAATGGGGGTCAGGAGCTGCAACAGGGCCTTTCCTGCCTCCA
This sequence comes from Podocnemis expansa, assembly GCA_007922195.1. Classification (NCBI taxonomy): domain Eukaryota; kingdom Metazoa; phylum Chordata; order Testudines; family Podocnemididae; genus Podocnemis; species Podocnemis expansa. Next base: position 354,108 of record ML682089.1, read on the forward strand.
AGGCCTCCAGTGTCGATGGCACGGGCAACTCCTTGCCCTTTCCCCAGTGTGGGGGCAGCGGAGGTGAACTTGAACAGCACTGGTACAGTACAGGTGCCTAGTCTGATCCTGAGCGGGATTTCTTTGGCTCCCCTGGGGAGTGGCACCAAGAAAGCTCCAGTGTGGACTGGGCACGTGGTGCCACTGTGGCTTTTGGGTCGGCTGCAGGGCCATACTACGCAGCCTTTGCTCCCTGCCTTTTTGGGTTCTTCATCTGAAGGAGCGGCAGATGGAGCATGTGTCTACTCAGTGAGACTCTCCCAGGCTCTTCAGGCACTTCTCGTTAGGGTCACTCAACGGGAAGGCCTTGCCACAGCCCATGCATGATTTAAAGCCAGGCATAGTTGAAGGCAATCCAGTATGGTGTTCAATCTCCGGACGCTGGATGGGCTCAGTAGTGCTACCAGATCACGGAGGAGTAACAGAGACGAATAAATCTTCTAGACTGAACACAAACCGATAAAGACAAATGCTTGCACAAGTGCAAGGACAGGCTGCTCTGGTACTGTTGCTGAAGGTGGAAAAAAAGGAACTTGAGAGAGGAAGGGGCAGGGGCAGGCTCACATATATAGCAATGGTATCAGCACAGAGGGGCATTGGCCACTAACCCTGCACTGACAGACTAGGGCAAAAGCTTTCCAACCAACTGCATGCTGCGGCACGTGGACACCTGTAACAGAATGATGTGAGCAACACTTGAAGAAGAAGGATCAAATAAAAATGATTTTCTCCCATGAAGGCTCATGTGAAAAATAAATGTTAGTCTTAAAGTGTCACACAACTCCTTGTTGTTTTTTTTTTTGCTGGACTACACTAACACAGCTACCCCTTTGGAAACAGAAAGGCTGTAATTTTCTAAGAATGATTCTGTGGTTTATATGTAGGCATCACGCCTGTATTAGAAATCTATTTGTTTTTATGTGTGTTCCAAGTGATTTGATTTTAAGGCATTCCCAGACTGGGTGTCTGCAAAAACATCCTCCTCCTGATGGCCCATCAAGGGAACTCCCAGCTGGAGTGGGCCTAAGATGAAGCCTGTTCAGCCAGTCATCCAGGCTGACCATGTGACTCAACTCCATTTTGATTTGGCAAGGACCCTGGGAGGGGCCGAAGGGTGACAAAAGGCTGGAGCTCCATCTCCATCTTGTCTTTAGTCTACAGTCTGCAACTTGCAATCAAGACTCTCCTCTGGAACTATTCTTCTGGGACTGAACCCCACCCAGGGGCTGGGTGCATACCAGAGTAGTTGGGCTAATCTGCAAACTACAGATACTTCAAGGACTTGCTTTCCTTGGACTCCAAATCAATTGTCTGTATGTGATTCACTCTGACCCTTTAACATCTCTCATATTTTGTTTGTTTTCCTTTTATATTAAACCTTTAGTTGCAGTTACTAAAGGATTGGCTGGCAGCATGGTAATTTGCTTAAGATCTAAGGCTATACTGTTCTGGGTGGTGTGGCTGGCCCTTTGGGGTCAGGTGAACCTATTTCTGTAAGAGACCCAGTGGCTAGATGGGGACCAGAGAAGCTGATGTGCAGTAAAGGAGGCTGTTTCCATTTTCTTGTGCATGGTGATGACTGTTGTGGGGAATCAGAAGCATGTTTTGTTACTTACTGGGAGACTGGTTTAAGTACCACCCATTTATGGTCTGGGGCGGGGGGGGGGGGGGGTCTGGCCCTTGGTTTTCCAGCTTGCCCCGATTTTTGCACATTCAGGGGGTTATCCCAGGAGGCCCGGGTCACTCATGGCATCTCAGTTTTGCCTTTTGGCCAACTGAGTTTAGAATGTTCACATTTTAGAATCGAAAGACCAATACATTGCTTGTAATTTGACAATTAATTTTCACAAGTTTGATGAGTTGCAATTGGATAGAACGTTATTTAAGATGAAAGGATGTTCATTTTGCATTGACTTTCGTTATCTTTGTACAAAATTTTACAGCACACTTGGACAGTTCTTATTGCACACTAGCTGAAAAACACTGTTCTACAGTCATTGTCTCCTTAATGATCCATTAAGGGAACCACAGGTACAATGGGCCTAGGGAGAAGCCTGCTGAGTGAATCACCCGGACTGACTATGTGGCTCAGCTCCATTTTAATTGGTAAAAACTCCACACAGGATGGGGAAGGCCCTAGGTGATAAAAGGCAGCAGCCTCACCTCTGCAACTGGACAATGGACTGAGGCCCACCCAGGTGCTCAGCGTCCACCAGAGGAACTCAAAAGGGATGCAAACTCCAAATTCTTCCAAGGACTTGCTTTGAACAAACTCTGAATCATTTGTATGTATGCGATTCACTTTGACCTTTTAACATCTCTCATAGTTCTGTTCTTTTCTTTTTATAGTAAATCTTTAGCTTTAGTTATTAAAGAATGGGTTGAAGTGTGGTATTTTGGGTAAGGTTCATGCCTATAATATTTTGAGTAATGCAGCTGGTTTGGGATTCAAATGAAACTCAAGAAAGGAATGGTTCTAAATCTGTGCCTGCTAGGGGTAATGACTTGCCCATAGAAGAAGCTACCCCAATTTCCAGAAGTTTGTCTGGAAACAGCCATGTGTGCTGGTACAAGGAGGAGTGGATTTCAAGCTGTTTGAATGTCGAGAATAGCAGTTTATTTGCTGAGGGAGAGTCTGTCTCTAGTCTTCTGTCTGAGGAGCAGACAGAAAATGAAACACCTTTCAGTCCATGCTGAGTGTTTTTTATATTAATATGTCATATCTGCAATAATTCATAAGTGATGTGCGATGTTCGGTACCGATAGAAATGTTGTAATCTGTTGGCAATATAAACTATAGAAATATTCCTAAATTCCAAAGGGATGGCCATGTTAGTCTAGTTCAGGAAAAGAAGCAAGGAGTCCTGTGGCACGTAAAGACTAACAAATGTATTTATTGCATGAGCTTTCTTGGGAGAAAATCCTACTTCATCTGACGAAGTGGGATTTTCTCCCACAATAGCTCATGCAATAAATAAATTTGTTAGTCTTTACGTGCCACAGGACTCCTTGCTTCTTATTGTTTGCATGTAGGTGTCATATCTGTATTAGAAGTTAAGAATATATCTACTCTATTTGTGTTCCAAGTTATTTGATTCTGGGACACTCCCAGAATGGATGCTCGCAACCACTGTCTCCTTACTGGCCCATTAAGGAAGCTCCCAGCGACAGTGGGCGCAGGGAGAAACTGCTGAGCCACTAGGACTTGCCAGTGTGACTCAACTCCATTTTGATTTGCAAAGATTCTACACAGCATGGGGAAGGACAGAGGTGACAAAAGGCAGCGGCATCAACACCATTTGGTATTCAGCCTCCAGCCTGCAAACAACACTCACCTCTAGAACTATTCTTCTGTGACTGAACAAAAGAATGATTCCCACTCAGCTTGGGGTGCCTACCAGAGGTATTGGACCAACCTGAAATCTCCAAATTCTAAGGGCTTGCTTTCTATGGACCCTAAATCATTTGTAGGTATGTGATTCACTTTGACACTTTAACATCTTATTTTGTTTCTTTTCTTTTCATATTAAACTTTTAGTTTTGGTTATTAAAGGATTAGCTGGCAGCATGGTATTTTGGGTAAGATTCAAGCCTGTACTGTTCTGGGGGATGTGGCTGGCCCTTTGGGGTCAGGAGAACCTATTTCTTTAAGAGACCCAGTGGCTAGGTGAGGACCAGAAGAGCTGGTGTGGAATAAAGGGGGCTGTTTCTATTTTGTTGCTTCATGACAACTGGTATGGTGAATGAGAGGCATATTTTGTGACTGACTGGGAGTCTGGTTCATGTACCACCCTTTGGTATTTGGCGACTTTGGCTCTTGGTTTTGCAGCCTGCCCTGATTAATGCACATTCGGGGGCATGGGTCACATCAAGATTAATCCCTTTTTGCAGCACCCAGCACCAGCTTGTTTGTTGAGAGATTTATTTCAGGTTTTAACTGCCAGAGTTTTTGAAAAGTGAATGACTTCACTGACTTGATTTTAGGAAGATCTAGAGTGGACACCTTGGAAAAGGTGCCAGGTGGAGTGGAAGTTAATGATAAGCTTAAACAGCTGGTAAACTAGTGACTGTGCTTGATCAACATATTGGAGAGACAGAGATTTTAAATCCATAACGCTAACTCTGAGTGGACAGATAAGATCTCAGGATCAGGGGGAAAATTGGGCAGTTGACACTACAGAGCAAGACAGCTATACAATCAAGCTCTTGGACACGCAAGGGGAAGCAGACCAGCTTTTTCCTTTCAGTGCCTTGGAAATACCTTGTAGTCTCTTAGTGGACTCATGTATCTGAGGCCATATGGAGTGAGAGCTTCGGAACTGAACATAAGAACCCTGTTTGTGAGATATTAGTTTGGATATTTAGTATATCTGTGAGATGGAGTCCAAACTTGAAATTGGCCATAGTTGAAAATTTGGAAATTATTAAGCACGCTAGTGCAGTGGTTTTCAAACTTAGGGTCAGGACCCAGCACTGGCTAGCAGTGTCCCCTGCTGCTACCACCAAAAGACTGAAATGCATGGCTCAAGGGTGTAATTGTTGGTTCATGGGCATAAATTATTTTTTTCAACTTGGTCCTGAGGAAAAAAGTTTGAAAACCACTAAGCTAGTGTGTAGTTTAATGAAATTTACCTGACCGACTATGGTGGGAAGACCTGCCCAGACTCAGAGCTGTTAGCATGGGAGACACCAAGCCAGACAATGAATCATGTTACCAGAGAGCCCAGGTTTCAAATATCCAGGGAAGACAAAGGAAAAAAAGAAGCTTTATCCTGTGAGTGTGTGAGGCTGGGGTTAACCCTGAAATTTCTAAACTCCAAGGATGTAATTAAACTAACAAAAACCTGTGTTACCACGACCACTGAGGCAAACCAAAAACAACTGGTTAAGAGTTAAAAATCCAAGAAGGCGTTGAACAAACTGCCACACCCATTGAAGATGTAATAAAATTGTTTGTAAAACACACTCTTGTGCTGACGATGTACATATTCATTCTGATGTTGACTCTTACAATTGATTTGTTGCCAAGGAATGGAAAACATACCGTGTGCCTGATATTTGGTAAAATCTTTTGAGCCTTACCACAATCTGTAATGTGTAAAACATTGTGAACCCTGTCAGATGATGCATCCAGCAGGGTCTAGGTGACACCTTTTCTGCATCAATTTTGCATGGGGGGGGGGGCATGACACTGTCCATGGACCATTTGTGATACTATTTCATATTAATATTTCATAATTGCAATAGGGGGTCTGCCACGTCTGGTGCCAACGGAAACATTATAATTTGCCAGGAATGATTAAATGATGTGGGGAACCAGAAGCATGTTCTGTTAATGCTCGGGGGTCTGACAATGCCTGTCATCAGGGTTCAGAGAGTCTGGCTCTCATTTTTGCAGGTTGCTCTGATTTTTGCATATTCAGGTGGTTATCCTAGGATGAGGTAGGCAACCCCCTGGCACATGTGCCGACAGTGGCACGAGAGCCCATTCAGAGTGGCACACGGCACCCTCTGCAATGCCCAGAAACTGTGGCTCCTGCCACTGAAAGCCATTCCGGTCAGCTTCTTTCATGGGCAGCTGGGGAGCAGAGGGTTCCCACCATACCCATATTCCAGGCATGGTGCGGAAAGATTCCTGGAGCAGGACCCCCCTGTATCCAATCTGCACCAGAAGGAAGCCGCCCAGAGAGACTTTCAGTGGGAGGAGTGGCAATTTCCGTGGCACTGCAGAGGGTGCCATGTGTTGCTTTGAATGGGTTTGGGTGCCACTGTCAGCACACATGCTGGGGGTTGCCTACCCCTGGCCTTATTGGGTGTGGTGAGCATTGTATGCTTAGTGTGTGTATTGTTTTGGTAATTGGTGATAAATGGAGAATAAGGACATTACGGTGTAAGGCTCCTTCCCGGTAAAAGATCCTGCAACCCCACAGAGAATTACAGCCAGAGCCCTAAGGCTTCAGAAATGTGGGGGATGGGGGAGGGACAGACTTCACTTAAGCAGGCTACACTCGGAGCCTTACAGTTTGGGAATGGGTGACCCTGAGCCCTAAGCTGTGACTTGGGTAAGTGTAAGTGCCTTTCCCCTGGAGCCCTGTGGACTGGGAAAGGGTGTGGGGTGCCTTAACATGGTTATACCTTGAGCCCTATGGATCTGGGTAAAGGTGGGTTGCCCTAGTGTGTGAGTAACAGAAGCCTGGAGGCCATGGGCCTGCCCCAGTAGATTTGGGGTCAGCATCCTCCTCCAAGGGACTAACTTCAGACTGGACATAGACCAGACGTGATGGCATCTGTCCTCTCGATCAGCTCACTACGTTCAGTCCTCTCCTGACACCTCCATCCAGGACAATTCCTCAGACCTTTCACATAACAAGCACAGTTCATGTGCAAGAATCTCCCCACTTCCTCTCCAGTGAAGGCTGCCACTAAGAATTCATTTCACTTCTCAATGGTGTTATCTCGCTTGAGTGCCCTTTAACACCCCGATTGCCCACTGTGTGTCCTTAGCCAGTTGCCCTTCAACTGCATGCTTGGCCTGCATTCTACTTAGGCACTTCACTCACCAGGGTTTATGTTCCTGTCTTCCTCAGCAGAATCTGACTTCCAGTTTTTGAAGAACCTCTTTTACTTTGCTGTTTAGCTGTGGTGTACATTCACACTCCAAGCAGTCTGCAGGCATTTCCCTCTGGTGACCATTGCTTCTCATTCACATTAACTAGGACACTCATTTTTGTCTAGTTTCCACTTCTAAATGCAAGTTACTATGGCAGGTTTCTTTGGTACTTCCCACTACAAGATTGCTACACTGCAGTCCCTGCCACCCTATCACACAATGTAGTTACGTTCATCTGCTGGATCAGATCCTGTGCTCACGCAGACGAAATCAAGAACTGCCCCACCCTGGGATGCTCCAAGACCAGCTGCTCTAAGAAAGTCACTTAATGTGTCTAAAAATTGTATTTTCCACACTTTCTTGAGGTGACAGTCAATCTGGTTGAAACCTCCCTTCTCCCCACTGTAATCTTCCTGAGTATTTCATAGTCGCCATTGCCCCCCTGCTCAGGCAGCCACTAGCATAGTCCTACTGCTAGTCTTGTTATAGCAAAGATGGAATGCCTTTCCATAGCAGTCTAGGGCAGTGGTTCGCAACCTTCCACAGTCACGACACACTTGGTGGCATATTGTGACCCAGCAGGATACGCCAACCCACTCTGCCCCACAGGCTGAACCCAGCCATCTCCCCAGCTCCCCGTGACACACTTACCACTGTGTTGTGACACAATAATGTGTCCTCACACAGTGGTTGAGAACTCTGATCTATGGCACAGCTTGAGTCATTCTATTTGACCTCATGCTTTCTTCCACATACCCCGTCCCTCCCCCTCCAACACCACCTACTCTGTCAATGCCCCTAGACCATGCTCTTCTAGCTTAACATACCCCGTCACGCATACCTAGCCCAGCTCCATCGCTACCAGCCCCCTGACATGTCCACCTAGCCCACAGCCCCCCGTCCTATCTCCCCAAAACATCCATGTAGCCCAGCACCACCGCCTCCAACCTAGCCTGGCCCCGGTCCTGACCACAGCCTCCCACCTGTCTAGCCCATCCCCTGATCCCTGCACCACCCTGACACGCACCTGCTCCAGGCCATCATCCTCTGGCAGGCTGCCGGCGTCCCCATTGCCATTGATGGGGATTTCCATTGTGGCAGCTTTGCTCATGAGCCCATCTGTCATCGTCACAATCTGCAAAGACAGGGAGATGCTGAGAGCCCACCAGCAGGCTGGTCCCCGTCAAGGCTCCACTGCCTAATCCCCAGGCATTGGTTCGCCTGCCTTCCCTGCAAGACGCTGTCCTGGTTGGATCCAGTCCACTGAGGAGCTCCTCTGGTACCCAGCCTGTTCCCCCCACCTCCAGACCGGGACACAGATTTATCCTCTCCCCCACACAACGCCAATGCCTGAGAACAGCCCACAGTACCCTGGGCTCCCGTCTGTCCACAGCCTCTTCGCAGGAGGCCTGGTTCTGCCAGGACACAGACTACTCCTCTGGCACAGCTGGCAGGCCAGGGGCAGCAGTAGCACACCACAGACCCCATGCACTGCTCAGACATTTCAAATCCATCATTTCCCAGCTCCACGCTCTGGGGGCTTCCTGCAGGTCATAGGCAGGGTAACAGAGTCAGCTCCACAGTCTCCTGTCCCCCAGGCAGAACAGCCAGCTGAGCACGTCCCATGCTCCAGAGATCCCAACTGGCCACCGGCCAGGGGCATCTTTGTGGTTATGCCAGGCTGCTGCCTGCACTCCGAGATTCCCTTCCCCTCTCCAGGAGCCTGCTGGAAAGCCTCACAGCCATCCAGCCAGATCCCTGCTTGGCTGTCGCCCCGCACCTGCCAATCACACCCGATAAGGAGCTCAGCTGAAAACAATGGGCCCTGTGTGTGCAGGCTCAGAAACCTCCTGCCTGCCCACGTGGCAGCTGCATATACCTGCTGAGCCCCTGCCTCAACTCACGAGGGGGCAGGGCAGTCACTAGAAACCACCCCTCAACCCCACCCTGGGCAAGGAACATCTGGAGCCTGGACCCCACACTGCTTAGCCACCTCCATGGCTTGGGAGCGCCCCAGGGCTGGAGTTACTTGCTCCAGGCCCAAAGCAGCACAGTGAGACTAGGGGGGACCTGGGCTCCAGGACACGCCCCAGGCTCCTAGCAGAGACAGTACTGTGGCTGTTACTCACCCCACAGGCTCCTAGCAGAGACAGTACTGTGGCTGTTACTCACCCCACAGGCTCCTAGCAGAGACAGTACTGTGGCTGTTACTCACCCCACAGACAGCCCAGCAGAAGAAGCTGAGTCCCCCCTGTTCCCAGGGCTGCGTCCTGCCCAATGCTGGAGCTCCCTGAGAGTCAGCCTGAGTCCCTCCACCCCCAAAAGGAGCTCCTGCACATCGCCTTTCTGAAGTGCTGGGGCTCACCTCCCACAGAGATCCTGGACAAGAAAGGAGTCCTGTGGCAGTTTTAAAGACTAGCAAATTTATTTATCACATGAGCTTTTGTGGGAGAAAATTCCACTTCATCAGATGCTTGAAGATGGGGAACTTATAGAATGGCTCAAGCAATAAATAGATGTTTTAGTCTTTAAAAGTGCCACAGGACTCCTTGTTTGTTTTGCTGGACTAGACTGACATGACTACCCCTCAGAGAGATTCTGGAATCACCCAGGTTCCCACTTGGTTCCTGGGTCTAGTGTCAGTGAGTTCCACAGGCCAACCATGTGCTGGGTTGAGAAGCATTCCTTTGCTCCCTACCAGTTTCAGTGCCTCTTTGTGCGGGGAAGATGGGGTGGACTGGGTGGAATTGGGTGCACCCAGCTCATCTAAAGCAGGGGTGTCAAACTTATTTTCTATGGGGGACCAGATTTGACTTAATGTTCTTCAAGTGGGCCATACATACCATAAATCTAAAAACTAACTAGGGCACTCTCGCAGCTTCGCAGAGCACTGTGCATGCAAGACTGCACTCTGCAACACCACTCTTGCTCTCTGTTAGGGAGAGTGTTCTCCTGCCGAGCGCTGCCACAGGCCAGATGGAAGAGGTTCACAGGCCAAATCTGGTGCCCATGTTTGAAGGCAGCAGCTCTCCCCCCAACAGGGTGCGCACTCCCACCCCACTTTGGGGCCGTAGCCCCCCCACCTCAGACCATCTCCTGAGTTCTCCAGCACCTGCTGCTCCTCAGAGGGGGGAGGGTGGCAGGCTTCCTAGGAGACACCTGGCCTTCGCAGTTGAGCAGCTCTTGGCTCAGTGCCCAGGGAGCTGGTGCCAACAGCCACGTCCCCAAGACTGCAGGAGATCTCTCTGACCTGTGCCACGAACACGGAGTACTCTGGCAGGGGTTATGGTGGCGTGGCAGGCACTACCGTTACTCCGGAAAGCAGTGACCAGGAATGAAGACAGCATGTACAGGGAGAAACCAAGGCACAACCTTGTCTTCACGTCTGCCCTGCATGCTGGGGAAAGCCAAGGCACTGAGACCCAGCGAAGCAAAACCAGAAGCCTGGGCCCAGCTGGTCTCCACAGTGGGGAGGGCCACCTGGGGGTGACAACACCAGCCCTTGTGCATGGAGGGCTCGGAAGCTGGGACAGCCGAGCTGGCGGAGCGCCGAATTCTAGCCCCGTCCTACCCACCAGCCCGTCAGCTCTGGCCCCCAGCACAAAGGCAGGCAGGCAGGCAGGCAGGCAGGCAGCAGGCACTCCTGGGCGCCAAGCCCCGGCCTGCCCAGACCGGTCAGTGCACATTCCACGACAGGCAGCGCCAGCTCCGTTACCTTCCCCGGGCCCCACTCGCCTGGAATTCCTGCTCCGCCGCAGGCTAGGCTGAGGGTGCTAGCGATCAGAACCAGGCACATGTCTGCCGCTCCCAAGAGCTTGGCTTCCCGACTCAGAGACTTTAAGGTCAGAAAGAACTGATATGATCGATTGGTCTGACCTTCTGCGCCGTACCGGCGACAGAACGTCACCCAGCCGTTCCGGCAATAAGCCTCCATCGGATGACCCAGTTATTAAAGTCCTCAACTTCAAGGTGCAGAGAATCCACCAGCAAGTGACCCACGCCCTGTGCTACAGAGGAAGACGAAAAATCCCCAGAAAATTCCCTCCGGACCCCAGAGATGGCGATCAGTGAGCACCTGGGCAGGACTCACCAGTCAGACACCCAGAAATCAGTCTCTGTCACAACCCAAACCACGACCCAGCCATCCCATCGGCAGGTCTACCACCAGCAGCCAAACTAGACCTGGAAAAGTGCCACAGGACTCCTTGCTTGTTAGGATGCTCCACTGCACCATCCCCTCCACGAGTTTATGAAACCAGCCGGGCTTCGTGCCGCCACTGCCCCCCCGGGAGGCTGCTGCAGAAGCGCACAGCACAGGGGGACGTGCACCGGAGAAGCCGGGGGGGGGGGGCATCCACTCAGCCCCTGCCGAGCCCCGGGGCCCCAGGCAGCTTCTCCTCCAGGCCGCAGCTGGGCCAGGCGGGCGGGCGGCTCCGAGCAGGACGCGCCCTCCCGACCCAGCACGGCCCAGGCGTCGCCCTGCCCCGCGCGCCCGCCTCGCCACGGTCGCCGCGGCCACCGGCCCCCACCTGTCCCGGCACCGCCGGGTCACCAGCGCCGGCGGCTCCGGCCTCGGCTCCGCTTCGGCCCCGGGACAGCCCGGAAACTACGTCGGCCTGAGCGGGGGTCGCGGAAAGGGCGGACGGAAGTGACGACATCGCCAGCGACGGAAGCCGCTCGTGCGGCTTGAGCCGGCAAGGGCCGGGAGAGGAGGGCGGAAGTGACGTGACCCAACCGCGCGCGCTGCTCGGACTGGCCGGGGCGCAGGAGGCGGGCGGAAGTGAGCCTGTCACGGGCGGAAGGGGCGCGCGGGCGGCCGGGGATGGAGGCGCAGGGGGAGCAGCAGCAGCTTCGCAATGTCAGTCGGGCTGGGGGCTGGAGTCCCAGGAGGGGGCCGGCTGGGGGGCTGGGGCGGGAGTCCCGAGAGGGGGCCTGGGGGGCAGGAGTCCGGGGGGGGCCGGCTGGGGGGCAGGAGTAGGGGGGGCTGGCTGGGGGGCAGGAGTATGGGGGGGGCCGGCTGTCTGGCTGGAGTCTCAGGAGGGGCTGGCTGGGGGGGGGCGGGAGCCCGGGGGGGGCTGGCTGGGGGGGCAGGAGCGGGAGTCCCGAGAGGGGGCCTGGGGGGCAGGAGTCCGGGGGGGGCCGGCTGGGGGGCAGGAGTATGGGGGGGCCGGCTGGGGGGCAGAAGTCCAGGGGGGCCGGCTGGGCATGGGGGCCCGTGGATGCGGCAGTGCCGCAGATTCAGGGTCTAAACCATCTCTTGTAGCTGCGGGATTTCCTGCTGGTCTACAACAGGATGACGGAGCTCTGCTTCCTGCGCTGTGTCTCCAACCTCAACTACCGGGCACTCACCGGGGAGGAGGTATGTGGCGAACCCGCCTCAGTTCCTCCAAAGCGGTGGGGGAGCTCCCAACAGACTGCAGCTGGCAAGCTCCTTGTCTCCACCCCATGCACTCTGAGCATGCCTGTGGAGGGTGGCAGGGATGCCTTTGGGGAGGGGCCCAGGTGCTGGGCACTGGGGGGAGGTCTGGGTACCAATGGGAAGCTGCTCCCCATGTCTCACAGACTGTAAGGTCAGACGGGACAAACACTATCATCTAGTCCAGGGGTTTGCAATCTGCTGCTCTGTGGCTGCCTGCTTGCAGTTTCAGACTCCAGGCCCCCCGTCATCAGGGGACGCTGCAGGGGGCTGCTCCTGGTTCCAGGCTCCCCCCAACCCCACCAGGCTCCCCTGGGGCAGGCGCTCTGGCCCAGCTTCTAGCTGCCCTACCAGCAGGCTACACTCGTTGCAGCTGTCAAAACACTTGGTTGTTGAAAGAGGGACATTGAAAAATGGCTCTTCTTATCTTTTGGGTTGCCGACCCCAGTCTAGTCTTATGTCCTGCGTGTTGCTGGCCAGAGAACCTTTTCTCCACTCCTGTAAAAGATACCTAACCTATGACTGAGTCAGTGAAGTCCCCAGGTTATGGTTTGAAGACTTCATGGTATGGTGACCTGTAGGACACACTACAGGGGAAAGCAAAAAGCCCCCAAGGCCTGTGTCAGTCTGCCCTGGGCAAAATCCCCTCCTGATCCCAAATATGGGAATCAGCTAATCCCTGAGTATATGAGCAAGAGTCGCCTTCCAGACACCCAAAAAAGAATTCTCTGCACCCGCTCAGAACCCACCCCATTGAACATCCCATCATAGGCCCTTTGTGTAGTCAAAGATTGGGCAGTTCCCTCGTACTGTCCCCCCATAAACTTACCCAGCTGGGTTTTCCCCCCTGCTGTCCTTGGTAGGCCAGTCCAGAACATCTCTCCTCTGATTATTAGAGACCTTGCTCTAATTTCAAGTCTGAATGTCTTGATGGCCAGTTTCTACCTATTAGTTCTTGTTTACATTGGCTGTGAACTGAAGTAATTGCTATGCCTCTAATCTGATTATAGAGAGCAATTGTATCACGCCTCAGCATGCTTTTGTGACATCTGTGCCTTCATCCCTGCAGGAGGCCTGCCTGGACAGCTGTGCCGGGAAGCTCGTTCACTCCAACCACCGCCTGATGGGGGCCTACATGCGACTCATGCCCTCCATTGTGCAGCGCCGCATTTCTGACTATGAGGCCACTGCAGCCCAGGTGGCTCTGGGCTCCAGCCCTCAGGAGGTCCCTGCAGCGCTGCCAGCACCAGCTCACTCTGACACTCACCCTGACCTGCCGGTGGCTGCTCCAGAGAATGCCCCAGAGAGTGGCAGCTAGTGCCTGGATGCCTCCGTGGTTCGCCAGTCCCCCGTGGCATGCAGCTGTGGTGGGCTGGATGGTGGTGCCCTGAACTGAAAAGAAGGGTGATAAACAATCTCTCTGGGGCATTGTAGCTGCACTCTGGACTGGGCCTTGCCATGCTGTGGCTGGTGCTGATTGGCATTCCCTCAGCAGTATCAGCATCAGAACTAACCCATCCGGGGCTGCCAGCCACGGCCTGGGCTCCCAGCCTCAGAGCCACTGTAGCTGCTGCAGGATTTGGGCCAGGCCAGCAGCCTGCTCCTGGTCAGAGAGCAGCAAGGGTGGGACCTTGCAGCCACTTGGTCCCATTGCCCTCTCTCCCTAGGGCTGGACTACCTGGAATACCTCTTGCTCCCTGCCTGTCAGGCTGTAGTTGGAGCAGCTGCTCTGCAATAGGTTCTCCTGCCTCCAGGTTTTGCTATTTCCTGTCACAAATAAATCCGTCTCCCTGGGGTCTCCAGATATGCAGGATGGTTTGGGCAGGGAACAGCCTGTCAGCTCCCTATGGGGGGGTGCCCAGGTGCTGGAAGGGCCCTGGCAGCTATCCCTGTCACTGTCTGTACTGCATCTCTCCCTGGCTCTTGTGTGAGTCTCCATCCCCTGTCTGCAGGAGCACAAGATAGCAGAGACTCCCTGGGTGTACCTGGCAGCCCCACACCCTGGTCCTTGCCCTTGGGCTCTGTTGCTTTGTTTTGACACTGAATCAGGGGTGACCTCGAACCCCTTGCCCTGCTTCCCAGGGGCTGGGAGATGGGTTACCCTAAGAAGAGGGGCTCAGCCCAGGTTCCTGTACAGCAGGGAATGGAGCTTGTTTGGCCTCACAGGAGTCAGGGAAGCATCCTGCACCTTCCTGAGGCAAGACTCCCAGGAACTTCTCATGGGGAAAACTTTTGTCCTCTATGCCCGCACCAGTGCCACAGTGCTGCAGCCTTGTCAGGGATTTACAGGGCCTCATCCCGGCTTCCAACCAGTCCCCTCCGAGTTAGCATGTCACACCCTTCCTGTGGGCTGCACAGCCACAGTGCCCAGCCGGTCTCAGCTCAGAGATTGTCTCCACGGCACATGACACGTCTGCTATGGGGCAAGGCAGCAGTTTCAGACCAAGGGGCAGCACCTGGAGATGGTGCGGGAGAAATCCTAGGTTTAGGTAAAGCAGGCTTAGGACAGAATCCCTATTGGAGGGTTTCATGGCCAAAGCACCATCTATTGCTTTCTGTCTGGATCTGCTCTGCACAGCTGCCCCCTACCAGCTGTCTGCTCAGACCAGCCCTCTTTGGTCACAGTCTTTGCACTTTGCCTCCCTGGAGAGGGTTGGAGGAAGTTACCTCCTCTTGGTTGTCCCAGGAGTGAAGTCCTGATGGTGCAGTGCTTGCACCTGCCATCGTCCATGTAGCACCTTCCATTCCTGGGTGCAGATTTCAGCCAGGGCTCATTAGCTGGTTCCACTGCAGGTAGCATTGTTCTCGGTTCCCTTGGACCCAGAGAAATGCTGTCTCCTCGCTCCGTTGGGCAGCTGTTGCAAGTGGGTGGGACAGAGCTGTATGCAAGTAATAAAGCTGCCATGGCATGGTTCCAGCAGTTCAACACACAGAGGGAGGAGCCGCCAGGCCCTGGAACACACCCCTCTTGCTCTAAACCATCAGCATGGGCCAGGAGCTGGGGAAAGCCAGAGCCCTTTGAGAGAGAGGCTCCCATAGGAGGCTCTACCTGGAGCTGGAGCTTCCAGTTCCCGGGTTTCCCTACATGATGTGGAGAAAAGCTGCTTACAGAGCAGACAGGCAAGGGGTGGGACCTGTACACGTCCCAGGAAGCCATGGCCCAGAGAAGTCTCTTTGGAGCAGTTGGTCTGTGGGTGTGTATGGTGGGCAAGTGAGAGTGAAGTTTCCAGGTGACTGAGCATGTAGTTAGTACTGCTGCTCAGTGTAGGACTGGCCCCAGCCTCAGTTCCCCTGTGATGCCATCTGGAATAGGTTCCTCACACAGAAAATGATGGACCCTGCTCTCTTTGCTTGTGTGTGTGGCGCAGTGCCTAGCTCCCCACTCTGTTTGCTTCCTGAGCCATGTGCCAATCAAGATTGTCAGATCCTTCAGAGTGGAAATGTACAGGAAAAAATAGCTGGAGGGGAGCCTGTTCCTGAAGACAGTAGAGCATTGGGGATGTGACCCGGGCCCCTGGGATAACCCTCTGAATGTGCCAAAATCAGGGCAAGCTGCAAAAACCTGGGGCCAAGCCCCTAAACCACTGAAGGGTTGTACTTAAACCAGTTTCCCAGTCAGCAACAAAACACGCTTTGATTCCCCACTCTGGTCATCATCAAGCATAACAGAATAGAAACAGCCACCTTACTGACCCCAGTCAGCCACATCACCCAGAACAATATAGGTTTGGATCTTACCCAACATACCACACTGCCAGCTAATCCTTTAGTAACTACAACTAAAGGGTTAATATAAAATGAAAAGAAACAAAATAGGAGAGATGTTAAAGGGTCAAAGTGAATCACATACATACAAATAATTTAGAGTCACAGAAGGCAAGTCCTTGTAGAATCTGTAGTTTACAGATTAGTCCTGTTCCTCTGGTATGTGCCCAGCACCTGGGTGGGCCTCAGTCCTTTGTTCAGTGGCACGAGAATAGTTCTGGGGGGGGGGGGAGGAGTTTGCAGGCAGAGGGAAGACTGAAAACTAAAGAAAATGGAGATGGGGCTATTGCCTTTATCACTTTTTGCTCTCCCACACTCTCAGAGTCCTTGCCAGATCAAAATGGAGTTGAGTCACATGGTCAGACTGGGTGACTGACTGAACAGGTTTCTTTCTAGGCCTGCTTCAGCAGGGAGTCCCTTTAATCACTGGGCCATTAGGAGGACAATAGTTTTGCAGATACCCAGTCTGGGATTGCTTGGAATACAAATATAACAAATACATTCCTAATATCTTGTACAGATATGCTACCTACATATAGACCATATAATCATTCCTAGCAGATTACAACTTTTCTATTGATACCAAACATGGTATATTACATATGGATTATTGCAAACATGAAACACTAATATAAAATATAACCATAAACAATCCCCTAGACCCAGACAGCGTCACAGGGGATACATGAGATTTCAGCCATCCGGCTGTAAAATGCTGAACGCCTTGGGGTAAGCATTGCACTGAGAGACATGGAAGTATCTAATAGAGGAAGTTGAGGTTCAAGAAGGTGTGATGTGGTCTCATATAATTAGTTTTCTCCAGTACCTTTGCTTGCTATTGGCCTCTTCACACTGGCCAGCAAGCTTTCTCTTGCTTTCCCTGAGATCATACCTAAGTCCTGCATGTTAAATGGTGCTGTGGGCTAGGATGTCATGCTGCTTTGGGACCAGTGAGTCCAGTTAGTGCTCAGCTCTGGGAAGATGCTCTGCAGGTGGGAGCTGCTGGAGGGACTTCATTTGCTGACCCACAGCTTGAGGGTGAACTGTCTTGGCCTGAGGAGAGTTCTTGGGTTGTCTGTGATGGTTGGGTGGGGGGGCTGACCTGAGGTGGGCACAGATGGTTTCCTCAGCAATGGGTACCCTTGGGAGCATCACAGCCACAAGCCAGCTTCGATCACCTGCTTGTTAGCTTTCAGACAAGTCACTCTGACCTGTGCTTTCTACCAGGTTGCTCCTTGCAAGGGGAGCGGCTCCCTGCACACACCCACAAGGCTGCCTCTGCCACCAGCCCCACCTGGAGATGCTGGTGTAGCAGGATTCTGTTCAGCCTGGCACACCATTATCCAGCTGTCCAGTTGGTGCCACCTGTTGTCTCTACCCTACGCTTAAATGGTGTGATGTGTCCTCCTATAACCTGGACTGGTGTTTAGCTGTGGCACCCCAGTTCCTCTCTCTTGGGCTCTGACTTACCCCTGTTCTACAGCCCCCCACCACCAAACACCCCCAGGCCAAGATGCAACCGGAGGAACTGCTGTCTTGTAGGGTTCAATGTGTTCCATTGCAAGCTCGTTTACACTTGTCAGTTTATCAAAGAAATTGTTATGCACCAGCTCTGTCATTCCAAGTGAGGTCTCTGCACTCCCTCACTCCACACAAACTGCTTTAGATAAAACAAATGTATTGACGGTATGATTTTAAGTGAGTCCAAGTCAGATTAATACAAATGGTTATTAAATCAAGAAGTTAATCACAGACAAATAAAAAAAACCTCATAAACTAAAGTTGCAGTCTGTTTTCAGCTTAGTATGCAGGTTGGCTGTGATGTGTTTTGCAGCCTGTTAATGTGGTACTGGATAAGGGGGGGCTGAGGGAGAGCAGAATGCATGGCAGCATTTCCTGAAGAAAGCACCCAAAGTGATGCTGGAATTTCAGGCCATGTGAGGCAAGCAACCCTAGCAAACATCAACGAGCCAGCAAGTGTGACCACAAGGGTGCAGCCTGGGGCCTGTCTTGTATAATGTGTTTGCATCAATGGGGGGGGGGGGCAGCAAGAAGCAGATGAGTCCCGCCCTTGGTTTTGCAGGGGTTCAGGGTGCCCTGGTGCACAGAGGGCAGTAACACTTTTGTTTCCCTGCTCCAGGCCAGCTTGGCATGAGATGGAGCTGCTGAGGGAGCAGCTGCAGCAGTCCAGCCACCCATAGACAGCTCCTGCCCTTCTCTTTGCATCTCAGCCCTTGCACTGTGCCCGCCCCTGGGCAACCAGGAGCTGCCCTTCAGTGCCCAGTGCTGCTCCCTGTGACCAAGTGGGAATTTTCTGTGCTAGTTATATTAACCCTCCACGCACATGCCTCTGTTTCTAGCTGTACTTCATGTGTTACGGCTGTTCCTGGCTGGGGCAGTGCAGGGCCGGAGGTGTGGCCTGGGTGCCAGCTCACCGGAGTGCAGTGAAGCGGGGTGCTGAGGGGGTGGTTGGCAGCCATCTAAAGGCTCAAAAGCAATGGGTGCCCCAAGGCCCAGACCTCCCATCCTTAGCAAGTAACGAGCAGTGGGGGCTGAGCACAGACCTGGCCTGGCTGCAGAGCCAGGATCAAGGGGGACCAGCAGAGAGAAGGAGAGGCCACTGCAAAAGGCTGGTAGCTCTCCCCTGCCCCGACCCAGAGGTCAGAGAAAGACAGAGGGATGCTTATGGCCAGGGCCGTAACCACGGTGGGGCAAAAGGGGCAAGGCCCCGGGGTGAATGGTTTTACAGGGCACCAAAACCATGCTCACACAGATAGGTCCTGGCAGCAAAGAAGTGGAAAGTACTGTGCTCTGTTCCTCTGCAGACAGGCGTTTGTGCTAGCCTGATAGGTTAGGTATTCCCCTGCCAGAAATGGTGGGTTAGTTGCCTGTGACCGTTCTTCTTCGAGATGGGCTGCTTGGATTCATTCAGAAATAGGTGTCTCCATGCCGGAGTGCATGATTGGTCAGAACTTTTTGTCCTAGCCTTCAGAAGAGGACAGGTGGCCACTGCCCCCCACGCCACCCCATGGCTATATATGTGGCTGCTTCCTGGCCCCTTCCCAGTTCCTAGGAGTCACCAACTCCAGATGCGGGGACAGGGGGAGGGCTCTGAATGGATCTGAGCAGCCCATCTCAAAGAAGGACAGTTACTGGCAAGTAACCCACCATTCTTCTTCGAGAGCTGCTCGGATACATGCAGAAGTAGTTGACTGCTAGCCATGCTGACGGATGGCGGGTGGAGTTGGCTCTTCTGCCTTCAGCACAGCATATCTCCAACTTGGGTAGTTGCCCAACGAGCAAGGTCCTCGAGGTTTAAGGGATCGACCAAAGGACTGTCATCCAGGCAAGGGTAACCTGGGATTGCAGGACCTAGCCCTAACCCAGTAGAGAGAAGTAGGCCCAGGTTGTCTGAGCACCAGTTGTCACAACTGTGCAGGAGCGCCTGAGGTCACCTTACGCATAAACATGATATCAACACATCGTGGCTATAGCCAAGGAATGCGCCTCTAACTACTCTTCCTAAGAGCGTATTGGCAGAGGTATGAAAGTGCCAGAGGGGTTAGTGTTCTGGTAGCAACATGAGTAAACATACTTCCTACAGGGAAAGGGACCCTAGGGTTATTGGGCTGGGAGTGGTAGGCACTGACACTGCAATAAGGTAGACCGTGTTTCACTCGGTTGGGTAGTGTAGAGCATTGGTTCCCAACCAGTGTGCCGGGGCACACTGGTGTGCCGTGGGAACACCCAAAGTGTGCCACGAGCATGCCTGAGAGCTGGAGTTAAAGTTCCCTCCCTTCTCAGCCCAGCCACCTGGGTTGTGCAGGGTTGGGAAAATGCAGGGGTTAAAGTAAGGGGGAAGGCACGGGAACACAGTTCTGGGCTCCCTATTTTTAGGCAGACAGCATTCTGGCCCCCTAAAAATAGAGGAAGGCACTAGAATGGGGAGTTCCACGGGTTCCCCCTAAAAATAGCAGGAGCAGCCCAAACACACTGTTCAGGTGGCTCTACCTTAAACCTGGCTCCACCCAGCAGAGAGCTGCAGGAGGATGTGAGTGTGTGAATCTCGCCCTGCAGGCAGAGAAGCTTGTGTCAGCCAGTCTGCAAACAGCCCAGGTGTGGTGTTTTGGACTACCTAGGGTCACTGGGGTTGCCATAGTGATAAATGGGAGAGTCGTTGAGGTGTTAGGAAGACCTGCCTGTCTCCTCTCTGTCTCTCAGTTCTCTTTTAATAAAGACTTCTTATACAGCTCTGAATATGCTGTCCTCCTTATTGGATTATAATCTCCCTTAAAACTCTACACCAGGCAAGGGCTTTTTGGGGTGGGGGCTACTGGGTGTTGTGTGGGGCAGGTGTGTGTGTGTGTATTTCCAAAGGGATAGCCGTGTTAGTCTAGTCCAGCAAAACAAACAAACAAATAAACAAGGCGTAGTGTGGCACCTTAAGACTAACAGATTTATTTTTTGCATGAGCTTTTGTGGGAGAAAATCCCTCTTCATCAAAGGTGGGTGGGAGTGGATGTGTAGCAGAGGGTGTGTGGCTGGGATTGTGGGGTGGCTGGTTGTTTGGGGGTGTGTGTAACTGGGGTAGGGTGGGGTGGCTGTGGGCAGGGTGTAGCTGGAGGTTGGAGGGTCCATCACAGGCAGAAAGGGGCTGGGGGAGGGGAGGATGGGACCCACTGATGCGGGAAGGAGCAGCAGTGGGGTGAGGATTTGCCCTGGGTGGCAGGGAGCCAGAGTAGAAAAGGGGGAAGTGAGTGCTGTAACATGCTCCCCTGCCCTACCTTCCCACTCCCCAGGTTCTCCCTGTCCCACCCCACAAAGCCATGCTTGTTCTCCCTTCCTCTCTCCTCTCTTGCCACCCTTGTGCTGTTCCCCATATGGCTCCCCTTGTCGTCTTTTGCCACCCCTGCCCTACTCTGCCCCCCACACTCGCTCCTGCCACTGCACACGACTCCTGATCTCCCCTGTTTTGCTACCCCTGCTCTGCTATCCCTATTACTCTACATAGCAGCATTGCCAAAACACTGTGCCACAGTTCATGAATATTCATAAGTAATTTAAGTTAATTTGAATATTTATAAGTTTTTTAATGATGGTGTGCCTTGAAAAATTTGAAGGTCTCAAGGTGTGCCACAGCAGAGAAAAGGTTGGGAACCACTGGTGTAGAGTACTTGCGGCCCATGAGCCTGATGGGAACATGAATCTGGTGCACCTGGCATCCGAAGAAGGGATGGACGACCAGAAGTGGTTAGGGACTAGGAGAATTACTTCGTCCTAGATAGAAAGGTGGAAGCGTGAGTAGCCGGAGGCGGCAGCTGACGACCTGATACAGCATATTTGGAAATGAAGCACCCGGATTGGTATGGGAAAGGGAAGGTGTCTAACCCACCCAACAGCCTTATACGGGCAGACCAGGAAGGAACTTTTGTGAACTTGATGAATATATCCCATGCCTATGTGAGTATATTGATGATGTTGTGGCGTTCCTTGTTGAAGAGGACTGTCAGCATCGGTAGCCTTGTGAAGAAACAAGGGAGTGATATCATCATTTCCCTCCTTTCCTTCCTGAGTTCAGCGGGTGGCACATGGCTGAAGGAGTAAAGGGGTGAAGGGATAATTGCAATGAAGCGGCACCCAAGTGTAGGCTCAGCAGTACGGTAAACCGGGGTGCCAGATCTCCATGGCCTAGGGGATTAGGCTGGCATTGGCTTACATGACCTGGTACCACTGGAGAGAGAGTCCAACTGGTGTCGTACCGACCTTAGGCCTGACGATGCACAGAGGTGTAAGTCAGGATTGGGGCTCCTGAAGGAAGGGCCCTTAGGGGGAAAGCAGGTTATATGGGAGGAGGGAGCAGTGTCCTCCGTGGGAATAGTGCTAAGGTCAGCCACCCAAAGGCACACATCCTGCCATCTCTTCAAGAGACTTTGATTTATCTGAAGTGTCTAGTATGAGCATGCTACTGTTGTTGTTAGATCTTACCCTGAGAGTGAATTCCATCAGGGAACAGCTAGCTCCCGAATTTCCAGTGCCTGGACGGAGTCTCAGGACAGGCATCATATGAAGTCTATCCAGTGAGAAAGACCCCTAGAAGTTTCCCAGGATGGGAGCATAAAACAAGTAGCGATTACTAGGGCTAGAGGACCTTTGGAACATGATGGGGAAGAGGGAGTTGTACCCTGAGGACACCCAGATAAGGTTGTCCCGGAGCTCGGTTGAGGTGACCACCGCACTATGATTATCCCCAGGGGAGGAGCTACGAGAGGGGCCCTGCTAGTTAGATAAGGCGATGACTGGTACCAGACTAGTACCCCGCCTTCAGGAGTGGTCTGCAGACCATACTGGTGGGGCCCAGCCAGGGGTGCCCTTCACAGGTCTTGGACTCTTGACTCTGAGGATCAAGACATCTAGTCTTCCCGCTGAACTGACCAGGCAACTTTGACTGCGAGACTGGAGGGGAGGACAGAAGGATGAGTGTGTTCAGCTCTGACCGAGTGACAAGGGGTGGGAGAGGAACATCAGAATCATTACCTTATCTCCTCTGATGGCCATGGCCCGAGCATCTCAATTTAAGCGGGAGGGAATGGGTACATTAAAGGTGGGGAGAATGAGGAGGGAAAAGTAATACTGGTCCCCTCGTCAAAAAGAACCCAGTGTATGGACGTTCAGTCTTCACACCACATTCCGGGTAGCTGTGAATGACGGGACCTTAGGGGAAAGAGGAGCCACTGTTCGTAGGGTAGGTAGAAACGAGACGGGGGCCCAATTGGTGTGACCCCTCAGCAAGTTGTTCACCACACTGTGAACCAAGTGGTAGTAGCGAGTGTAGGAGTTTCATTGCCGGCATGGTTCCTGTGAGTGAGCTATCAAAGGCCTGCATCCCTAGACAGCCTCCGGCCTGCACGTCTGGTACCTGACAGGCAGAAGCGAGATGCCTGTTCTATGGGTTCAGGAAGGGATTGCCGTATCCAAAGCCGGAGGCACATACCTCAGGATCTTGGATGGGGTCGATCAGACGCGAGCTATGTTTAGTCCAGACCCAGTAACAATTGGAAAGGGGTTGGTTAGGGCAGCACATAGGAAGGATGGGGGGGATCCCCCCTGCTCCCCACTTTCGGGGCAGGGGGGGTGGAGGGAAAGAAACAAGGGTCAACAACTGAGTCTCCGACCACCCAGTTGGGGTGTGGTGGGGTGGTAGGACTCTGTCCATGGGGAAGCGTGCAGGAGTGACGCTCCCAGTATGGAAATAATCACAGTCAACGGGAGGGCCCTGTTTGGTTCAGAGTTGGAATTGACGGGTGATACACTCTTCAGTGTTCGGAGTGTGCTCCGTAAACCCTTATGTCTCCCAAAAGGGAAAAGAGCTGCCGCCCAAGGGGGGCGTTGTGTACGGGGTGTGATAGCACCCTTGGAGTAAAACCAACCTCAAAGGTATGTCCACAGGATTTTGGCTGCAGGTTCCCATGTGATTGCTATAAAGTCACCTCAGGTATTGGGGCTAAACCGCAGGAGTATGAATATATGTCCAACCTCAATCCTACTCAAAAGAAAAGAGGTTACTTAAACTCTGAACCATTTGTCCTCACCTGGAGGGAGAGGGAGAGGGAAAGGCAGAAGGCTGTCTGTCAGCTCCGAAAAATGGTACCGAGGCAGAGGGCAGTCCACGGCTGAGTTTGGATGGTTGACAGCATGGCTGTGAACGTAAACGGTAGTGCTAATTGACCAGTCGGGGTCCCTCGCCGCAGATGCATGGGGGAGAGCCTTGCCGGGAAGGTCCCCCAGGTGGGTTTCGGACTGAAGTTGTGGTGGTGAGGATTAAGTCCTCACGATTAACTAGTGTACGGGGGGGTGGTCAGTCAACTATGGGGCCTTATGGGGCTGGAGGACATGGAAGAGGCCCCATTGGGAGAAGACCGAGGTATTTTAACTCCCCACAGGGGTCATGAGCGGCCCCCAAGACGGCCGAGGTCTCCTGCAGAATGAGGGAGTTGCCCCTGAAGGGGAGATCAAGGGCCACCTGCTGAGAGGCTGGGGGCACTCTGGCTTCCCGAAGCCAAGCTGCACGGTGCAGGGTAACCGCTGAGCACTGTTCCCTCTAATGTGCGCGGCCATACGGCCGCGCATGTAAGAAACTCCTCCCTGCTCAGGGGTTTCCAGTTCCCGTGCACCGAGAGGGCCAGTCCAGCGGTGCAGTGCAGGACTGGTTGGGACAGGCCGGCAGAGCAGCTGAGGATCAGCCAGGGGAGTGGGGGCTGGGCTGGGCCTGAGGGTGGACCAGCTGAGCAGCTGGGGCCGGGCAGGCCCAGGCTGTCAAAGCTGCGGAGGTGGGGTGGGGACCAGGGCCAGGCCAGCAGAGCAGCTGGGGTGGGTGGGCCAGGGCCGGGCAGGGGCCGGCAGAGCTCCTGAAGATCGGCTGGGAGCTGGTCAGGCTCAGGGTTACCAAAAAAACCAAGGAGTTGTGTAGCACTTTAAGACTCCTCCTCTTTGCCCTGCCCTCCTCCGTGCTCCAGGCATTACAGCTGCAGTGCTACAAGTGGTTTTGCTTTGCTTTGTTGCTTTGGCTCCTCACCCCGGGCTTCTTTCCAGGCTCCAGCTCAGGTCCTCTCCTCTTTCCCTGCACCTGATTTTGGGGAAGGTTTGATCTTATTTTTTGGAGGGGTTGGGGCTTTTCTTCACCTTGATGGGGTCTCTGAAGTGCCCAGAGAGAAACCTGTGACTCCTTCTTTGCTTTCTGATTTGCTGTCCTGCTTGGCTTAAAGTTTCTGTGGAGGTTTGTTTCTCTAATGGCTGGGCTAAGCCAGATCTTTATTCCTGCTAATGAACCTTGGCTTTTGACAACAAATCTTTTGTTTAGAGGTCCAACAAAGTTCACTTTTGATTGTGAGGAGGTTTGAATCTGTAAGATTTTCCTTTTCCCAGTGTGATTTTTTTCAGTTTGTTTCTTCTTTCCAAGAAGAGATTAGTCCACTGCAGATGTATCCTTAAATTTTAGTAAGATACACAGATTTGCAAGTATCATCCATTCTAAAGTAGCTGCTGGGCTGGGCCTGATCCTATAGTTTAAATGAAGTCAGTGGGAAATTTGATGGAGTAAGGATTGCAATATTTGTCCCTTTGTTAGTTTATCAAATCATAGAAAACATGCAGCTTGTTTTTGCCTATATACTCTATGCTTATTTTTATTTTGGTACATTTAGGAAAAAACTGATCATTGCATTCAAGAATAGGTGCTGTCCTCTTGGGTGGAGCATTTGATAGTCACAAACACAGAATCATAGAATCATAGGGTTGAAAGGGACCCCACGAGGTCATCTAGTCCAACCCCCTGCCAAAAAAAGCAGGACCACTCCCATTAGATCATCCCAGTCAGTGTTTTGTCTAGCTGGGACTTGAACACCTCCAGAGATGGAGATTCCACGACCTCCCTAGGCAGCTTATTCCAATGCTTCACCACTCGCCTAGTAAGGAAGTTTTTCCTAATATCCAGCCTGGACCGCCCCAGCTGTAACTTGAAACCATTGCTTCTCGTTCTGCCCTCTGTTACTACCGAGAACAGTCGAGCTCCCTCCTCCTTGGAGCAACCCTTCAAGTAGTTGAAGGTTGCTATCAAATCCCCCCTCAGTCTTCTCTTCTGCAGACTAAATAAGCCTAGTTCCTTCAGTCTTTCTTCATAGGGCTTGTGCTCCAGCCCTTTGATCATTTTGGTTGCCCTCCTCTGGACTCTCTCTAATTTGTCCATGTCCTTTTTGTAGTGGGGAGCCCAAAACTGGACACAGTATTCCAGATGTGGCCTCACTAGTGCAGAATAGAGGGGAATGA
This sequence comes from Podocnemis expansa, assembly GCA_007922195.1. Lineage (NCBI taxonomy): Eukaryota > Metazoa > Chordata > Testudines > Podocnemididae > Podocnemis > Podocnemis expansa. The sequence goes on from ML682089.1 coordinate 379,760, forward strand.
TCACATCCCTCGATCTGCTGGTAACACTTCTTCTGATGCAGCCCAGTATGCCATTGGCCTTTTTGGCAGCAAGCGCACACTGCTGACTCATATCCAGCTTCCCATCCACCATGACTCCCAGGTCCTTTTCTCCAGTGCTGCTATTTAGCTGATCACTCCCCAGCCTGTAACAGTACATGGGGTTTTTTCGTCCCAAGTGCAGGATTTTACACTTGTCCTTGTTGAACCTCATGAGATTCCTCTTGGCCCACTGCTCCAATTTGTCTAGGTCTCCCTGAATCCTGTCCCTGCCCTCTAGGGTGTCTACCGTTCCCCCCAGTTTGGTATCATCTGCAAACTTACTAAGTGTGCAATCTATCCCATCATCCAGATCATTAATGAAAACATTGAACAGAACTGGCCCCAGGACCGACCCCTGGGGCACACCACTTGTTACTGCCTGCCAACTTGACATGGAGCCATTGATTCCTACACGCTGAAACCGTTGTTCTAGCCAGTTTTCTATCCACCTTACAGTCCATGCATCTAACACATACTTCCTTAATTTGCCAATGAGAATGCTGTGGGAAACCATATCAAAAGCCTTGCTAAAGTCAAGGTATATCACATCAACGGCTCTTCCCGCATCCACAAATCCAGTCATCTCATCATAGAAGGCGATGAGGTTGGTCAGGCATGATTTACCCTTGGTGAATCCATGCTGACTGTTCCTGATTACTCTATTTTCCTCCAAGTGTTTCAGGATGGATTCTTTGAGAAGCTGCTCCATGATTTTTCCAGGGATTGAGGTGAGGCTGACAGGTCTGTAATTCCCAGGATCATCCTTTTTGCCTTTCTTGAAGATAGGTACTATATTTGCTTTTTTCCAGTCCTCTGGCACTTCCCCTGTTCGCCACGAGTTTTCGAAGATAATGGCCAACGGTACTGCTATCTCATCAGCCAGCTCCCTCAGCACCCTCGGATGCAGTTCATCCGGCCCCATGGACTTGTGCACATCTAGTTTCTTTAAGCAGTCCCTAACCTGACCTTCTGTCACCAAGGGCCTCTCTTCTTCTCCCCAGTCTACCGTACCTAGTGTAGTGGGCTGGGAGCTGACCCTGCTTGTGAAAACTGAAGTAAAAAAAGCATTGAGCACTTCAGCTTTTTCCTCATCCTCTGTCACGAGGATGCCTGCCCCATTCAGTAAGGGACCTACACCATCCCTGATCCTCTTCTTGTTATTGATATACTTGTAGAACCCCTTCCTGTTATCCTTCACATCCCTTGCTAGTCGCAACTCCATTTGTCCTTTGGCCTTTCTGATTTTATCCCTGCAGTCCCGAGCAATGTCTTTATATGCCTCCTTAGTCATCTGTCCTAGCTTCCACTTCCTGTAAGCGTCCTTTTTATGCTTCAGCTCAGTGCAGAGCTCTCTGTTAAGCCACAGTGGGCGCCTTCCACATTTGCTGTGCTTTCTCCTTATCAGAATTGTATCTTCCTGTGCCCTTAGCAGGGTTTCTTTAAAATACACCCAACTCTCTTGGACGCCTTTCCCCTTCAGATCAGCCTCCCAAGGGATCCTGCCCATCAGTTCCCTGAGGGAGACAAAATCTGCTTTTCTGAAGTCCAGGGTCTGTGTTTTGCTTCTTTCCTTCTTTCCTTTAATCATCAACTTGAACTCAGTCATTTCATGGTCACTGCTACCCAGGCTGCCATTGACCTCTACTTCCCTGATAAATTCTTCTCTATTTGTGAGCAGCAGATCAAGAGGTGCAAGGCCCCTCGTTGGTTGCTCCAGCATTTGTACCAGGAAGTTGTCCTCAACACTCTCCAGAAACTTCCTGGATTGCCTGTGCACTGCTGTATTGGCCTTCCAGCAGATGTCAGGGTAATTGAAGTCCCCCATGAGAACCAGGGCCTGTGCTCTAGAAACTTCTGTTAGTTGTCCACAGAATGCCTCATCCACCTCCTCTTTCTGATCTGGTGGTCTGTAGCAGACACCTACCACAACATCCCCCTTGTTGCTCTCCCCTCTAAACTTAACCCACAGACTTTCAACTGGCTTGTTTCCACTTTCATAATGAAGCTCTGAGCAGTCATAGAGCTCCTTTACATATAGTGCTACTCCTCCCCCTCTTCTTCCCTGCCTGTCCTTCCTGAACAGTCTATACCCATCTATTGCAGAGCTCCAGTCATGCAAACTATCCCACCACGTCTCTGTTATCCCAATCATGTCATAGTTCTTTGTCTGCGCTAGTACTACCAATTCCTCCTGCTTGTTTCCCAGGCTCCTTGCATTTGTGTATAGGCACCTAAGATACCCAGCTGATTGCCCTACTTTCCCATTTTGATTTTCAATTCTATTGTATCTACCTCCCTGGATTTTCTTTTGGTGTTGACCTCCCCCACCTGCCTCAGGCATTAGGGCTTCATTAGAGCATCTAAGAAAGTTATTTGATTCCCCCCGCATGTTCCAATTATCCTCTCTTCTATCCCTGTAGTTACAGTCCCGGCACCCCCCAAGTTCCATCCCATCCCCCTGGTCTCCCACATAGTCACTTACCTGTGGGCTTTGGTCTCCTTCCCCCATCAGACCTAGTTTAAAGCCCTCCTCACTAGGTCAGCCAGTCTGCGTCCAAATACGCTCTTCCCCTTCCTCGAAAGATGGAGTCCATCTCTGCCTAGCAGTCCTTCTTCCTGAAACAGCAACCCATCTACTTCTACTCTGCCCCCCCGCCCCCAATTGATGTGTATTTCACATAAAAGCAAACAAAATGTCAACTGTCATAAAATAGATATATATCCATCTGTGGTTTATGGCGGACATAGTAGGATATGATGTCTCCAGAAATTTGCATTTTAGGTAAAAGGTTATGTTTCAGGCAGGTCTACACATAAAAACCAGCAGCTCTCATTTTTTCTGATTTCTCCTTTCCTGTGTGTATAAAATCTAAAGAGCTTGTCTGTGATTTTTTTTAAATACTGCACAGTGAGGCTCAAAACGGAGGCTAGACAGGGATTTCTGTACACTCTGCCTGCCCACCCCAGTTGTCAGCTAGTAACAGTGTTAGACCAAATGAGTGAGCACCCCCTATAGCCCCCCAAACATCCCCCTGCAAAATACCCCTAATTTCAAGTCATGGGGTGAATACTGCTGACATATTACTTTTCTTTTAGAAGCTAACACCTCAAATCCTGTTAGACTTCATGTAGTCAAGGGCCCCTCCCTCTGTGTGTCAAACAATGAGAGGGAATTCTGTGAAGGAGCTTACTGTGTTAAAACTGATTTTAATCTTGTCCATAATTACTACATTAAATTTATTGGAGGTGTGCTTCCGTTTGCAACTCACAATGTAAGAACATCAGTCTGGACAGGAGTTCTGCAGTGTGATTCTCTTTGCACCTTGATATAAACATTAAATACTTAGTTTTGTGACTCATTAAAGTGGTTGGCTTTATGGTTACTTTAATGTGAAGAGGAAAAATACTTACTTAAGCCATTCATTTGATATTCTTGAGCCTCTGTTCTTGCAATTAATCTCACGCTGTAACTAGGGGCTAGACAGATTTCTCTGGAGTTGGGTGATCAATGGGGCAAGCATTTTGGGGGGGGGGCATTGGCTGGGTGGATGAAGGGGGCCCAGGCGGAGCCCCAGATGTATATGTGTCCTCCAACATCCTCCTTTTTGTACTTCCCTGTCCTCGTTTCCATGCTTTGGTATCCGGTAACCCTAGTCTGGCAAAGCGGTTGAGGATTGGAGGGGGGGGGGGGGACAGGCCTTAACCATGGCCAAGGATCAACTGGGGGAGGGGGCAGGCTGGGAGAGCAGCTGAAGATGGGCAGGGGGCAGGCCTGAAGCCCCACTGAGGATTGACTGGGGGGGAGTTGCTAGCTATCCAAGGGCTCCTTTTTACCTTCATGTCCTTCCTCCCTCAGGCATTCTAAAAATAGGTGATTGTCCAGCCTTTTACTTCTGATAAGTAGACTGGGGGCCGGATGGGGACGGACACAGTGCTGGAACCCACAATCCTGATGTTAAGAGTTTGCTGCACAGATGCACACATGGAATAAAGAGCGGTTTATGGGGGGCGGGATCAAGGGGCAGTGGAGTACACAGTTATCCTTTATGCCTAGAAGTTTTTATATATGGATTCCCTGTAGCTCAGTTGGTAGAATAACAGATTTGTAATCACAGGATCAAGCCTTGGGTTGGGTTTTTTACCTTTTGGCCTGTTGCTCCAGAGGGAAGGGTTAAATTGGGAAAAAAATATATAGCAAACACTAATAAAATGAAGCAAAATAAAGTATACTGAGATCAAGATTACTAATAGTGATCAATTAAGTAAAACAAATAAAGGGTCACAATTGAACTGGCTAGGAACATTTTAGGACCATTCTTTTTTTAATTGTAAAATGGGCTGCTGTGCAAAATGAAAAATGAGAGGCAAGTTAATTGCTTTCACTTTAACTTTTTTATGTGCTTATTCATTTTGGAAAACCGACAAAGGCAGACAAACAGAACTGAAGAATTTGATGAGACAAAATGTCGCAAAGGCATTGAATACATTCAAATTATTAATAAAAAATTAAATAACTTATTAATTTTTCATTGTTCTATATTTTTCAATAATTTCCATCACATGAAGTTGCACAAAAATTTTATTCATAAAAAGATTTGCACACGGGTTCACAATTTTGCACACAAGCCATCAAACCTTAGAGGGAACATTGCCGCTGAGGCCATGGTGTAGGCTGCCATATCCACCGCTTCCCATGCTGACAAATGGAGGTCCTGAGAGGCTATTTTACCTTCCTCCAAGAAGGCATCATACTTTTCCCTGGCCTCTGGTAGCAGTAGATGTCTGAATCTGTTTATTGACTCCCACACGTCCGGCATGTATCTGCTTGTTAGGGCCTGATTGTTTGTGACCCGCAACTGGAAGGCTGAGGAGGAGTGTATTTCCGTCCCAGTAGCTCTAACTCCCTTGCATCCCTCGATGTTGGGAAGGGATTGCGGGGAGTCTGCCCTGGCCCTAAGGCTGCCTCCACCACAGCATGAGGTGGTACTGGGTAGTGGGGAGTGAGGGGAACTCTGACCCCGGGACCCTGTACTTGAGACCCGCCATATCTGAGACCGGGGAGGCCAGGTCCCAGTTGCTAGAGTGAAGCAGAACCGTGACCGGTTCTGCCAAGGAGAACACCGGGCCAAATAAAGCATCAGAGGGTGCCTCGGACAATTGGACCTCCATCCCCATGTGGGCTGAGATGCGGCGCAGGAGATCAAGATGCGCTGACAAATCGCCTGAAGAAGACGGTACAGGGTTTAAGGCTCTCCCTGGTGCCAGGAGTGGTACCGGTGTGGTCACAGAGGCCTCTTGTGGTGACTATTCGTGGGGGCAGTACCAGAAGGGCAATGGTGCTGAGACCCAGCACCAAGGCTGTTTAGAGCCCTTCGAAGCCCCTTCCCCTGGGTTGGAACAGGGGGAAGCATCTCGGGCCCCATGGGGGCAGTACCAGAGATGGCAGGGTGATATGCTGCTGCAGGGATGACTCTGTGGTACTGGGACCCAAGGGGGTGATGGGCTCTGGAGCTTTGGAGCCCATGGCAGGGAAGAAGACCAGCACCACTTGTGTTTGGCCCAGGCCTTTGACATGATGGCCGGCTTGCTCTTTCTAACCAGCGCTGGCAAGGGAGATGTAGGCAGCAGGAGGAGCGCCCTGGCAGCCTCCACTACCTCTGGAGTCGTCAGGATCAGCACCGACCCCAACTGGTCCCGGGGAGAGCCCCGTGCCGAGGACGCAGGGCTATGATGGTGCCGCAGTACCAGGGTGGAGTGCGACCAGTGCCGGGAAGAGCCCCGTGTCAGAGATGCAGGGCTGTGTCGGCTCTGCAGTACCGAGCTTGTCGTGCGGTCCCTCTCGGCACGGTGCCGGGCAGATTCCGGTGCTGAACTGGCATGTGGTGCTGCAGGAGGTCCCAAAGCCTCTGGGGAGAAGTGCCAAGCCTGCTCAGAGGCCAGGGCATGGCGTCTTTGCTCCCTGTCCTTCATTGTCCTCGCCTTGAAGGACAGACAGATGGAGCACGCGGTGACCATGTGGCTTTCACCCAGGCACCGGAGGCATTTCTCGTGGGGATCGTCCCGTGGGAAGGCTATCCCACATTCGGCACAGGGTTTGAACCTTGGCATGGCGGACAACAGAGTAGCGTGATGTTCCGGCCTGAGAGGGGAGACCTTCTTCAGTGGAACTAAGTCCACAAATAGGTGCTCCCACTCTGGTGAAAAGCTCATAAAGTGACTAAAGGACAGGCTGCTTGTGAAGCGCAAGGAGCAGGCAGTTCCACAACCCATGCCGAGGTGGAAGAAATGAAACTGGGGAGGGGCTGGGCAGCGGCCACATATATAGCCATGGGGTGGCGTGGGGGGCGTTGCTGCCTGCCCTCTTTTGACAAGCTAGGGCAAAAAGTTCTGACCAATCAGGCACTCTGGCATAGAGACACCTATTTCTGAATGTATCCAAGCAGTGCTCGAAGAAGAACTTATCTTGCTTAGTGATTTGCACTTCTTGGCTACTCTAAAGTCTTTTATTGTGTAAGCTGCCCAGGGGGCATGCAAATCACTAAGTGTCAGAGGCTGCCCTCAGCTAAGGCACACTCCCCTGCCCAGCTTGCTGAGACACAGAGTAGCTCCTCTCTCTGTTCCAGGGGAAGAGAAGAGGGCAATTTGAATCTCCCTCCAGGCAGGCAGCCTGTGCACATGGCAGAAAAAGCAAGGAGTCTTGCGGCACTTAAAGACTAACAGATTTATTTATCGCATGAACTTTTGTGGGAGAAAATCCCACTTCGTCAGACGCTGGCTCTGACTCAGTTTTGCTTCCCTGCTCACCAGCACAGGGGTTAGTATAAGGTACCAGGGCTCGGGAGGGAAAGGGAAGCTAGGAGGCGAGGCAAGTGGCATGCCACCCAGGGGGGCCCTGGGCTGGTGTGGTGCCCCAGGGACAAATCAGGGCCAGGGCAAGGGGTGAGGGGCTGGCAGAGAGACAGTTTGGGGTGAGAATCTGAGCAATACTGGGGGGTGAGTGAGTGAGTGAGAGACCCAGATGGGACAATAGCTGCCCAGCTGCAGTGATGTGGGCCACAGGGTGGGGAAGTGGGTGGCTTTGGGGCAGTAGGGGGTGGGGGGAACAGGTGGTTTTGGGAAATGGGGGGTGGACAGTTTTGTTCTGGGCTGGGGGTGGGGCCTAGGTGGGGCAATAGCCATTCAGGGTGGTTTTGAGCCAGGTAGGGCACTGAGTGGTGGGGTGATTTGGGGGGCAATAGCAGGGGGCTGTTTTGGGCCAGGTGGGGCAACAACAGAGAGAGAAGAAGTAACTCCAAGCTCCCTGTAATAGCTGAGAGAAGAGGTCGGTAGTGGGTTTTTGAGTTGGGGGGTGGCGGGGGCTGGAGCTGCTTTGGTTGTGTGAAACTCTCTCGAAGAGGCTGGGCTGCAGGTTGCTGGCTGTACCATGGGTGGGCTGGAAAGGTAAGAAGCAAGTGCCAGACTCCCTACGGTGGGTCTATGGAGTGTTTGAAATAACTCAGGTTTCCAGCAGAACTTTCATAAGAATAATTTTAAAAAGTTGTTTAAAAAATTACCTTTTCATAAAAATAAATACTGTGCAACATAAGTCCTCCTGGAACATGATGCTATGGGAAAAGAGACAGGGCTGGTGGAAGATGCTATTGAGAAGGTGGGGGGAGGAGGGTGAAGAGGGCAAGGAGTTGGGGTGGGTGTAGGAGATGAATGATGGGTTATTGTTGGGTTGGGTGGTTGGAGAAGTGAGTGATGGATGGAGAAATGGGATGGAGCCATGGCAGCTGGTACCTGGAGGAGACATGGAGGGATGGCATGGCTGGCTATAGTCATAGTCACTTACAAAGAGTCTTTCAAAAGGCATCAATTTCTTGAAGTGACTGCAAGAGCCCAAAGCCCTTGCACTTCCCGAGTCGGCCCGAGTGGCCCCAAGACACACAGAGGCAGAGGAGGTCACACACGCATATGCCTTTATTTACCTACCGGATCTGGTGGAGCAGTTCCCTAAGGAAGCTGGCTCCCCCAGGGTAACAATAACATGGGTTATATAGTGCAGTTTAGGGGAAGGGGGTCAGGTCTAAGGGATGCTGACACTGAGCCAATTACAAACCTGGATTTCAGGTTGTTTACCTTACATGGCTTGTCACTCCACCTGGTCTAAGTCTGGGCTGTTCCCTTATATGGGGTGTTACCTCATCTGCTGATCCATGGCCTATGTGACTGACCTCAGAGAGGGGGACAGGTGAGACGTGACCACCCTGGATCCCTGAAATGGTGTCTTAAGGCCCAAGATGGAGTTTGCTGACTTATGCCATCCCCTTCATGACTGATCTTCCTCTGTGGCTGGCCAATGGATCTGAGCAATGGGGACACATCCTGCCATTGATAGCTAGCAGGGCAGATCTTTCTGTTATTGCTACCAACAGACCCTGGCACCTAAGGCTCACAGCCTGCTATAATACAAAGGGGCAGCCATGTTAGTCTAGCTCAGTAAAACAAACAAACAAGGAGTCCTGTGGCACTTAAAGACTAACAAATTTATTTTTTGCATGAGCTTTCATGGGAGGAAAATCCCACCTCGTAGAATCCTTTCTCCTGAGCCACTACACACTTTCCTTAGACACCAAGACCCTTGTGTATGTGCATGCAGGTAGGAGGCTGATGTTAACAAAACTTGGCGGTTTTCTGCCAGGTCCTTTCTCAGCTGTGTTATGTTTCACGTATGAACAAAGAAGTGCTTTGTTAGATGAGTCTGCAGCTAGTCTCCTGCAGTGGTGAGGCAGGATGCTTTAAAAGCTTTCTTGATAAGACTGCTTAACACACACGTTACTCTAGCTGTCATATTTTAGGGGAACTGAATGGCTACGGAGAGGGGCAGTCAGTTACTGAACCTTTCACTTGTGGCTAGTTCAAATCTGGCTCAGATTAATAATGACGGAAGATTATGAAAGTGCTGTGTGGCGGTGGTATGTGAAAAGAATTGTTAGTCTTAATCCATTTCCTGATGGACAGACTTTTACAGCACCAGGACATAAACTAAGGGCAGAGAGAGCACTGGATGAATGGACCCTGGAGACTGAACTACTAAAGTTTGAGATCGAAAGGGGTACCTGTGTTAGTCTGTTGTAGAGAAACAGAGTCCTATGGCACTTTTATAGATTAACAGATTTATTTATTGCATGAGCTTTTGTGGGAGAAAAAATCCCACTTTCTCAGACACACTGAAAATGAAGCATCTGATGAAATGGGATTTTGTCCCTGTAGCAAAGAGATGTGGTCACCCTCTGGGAAAAGGCAGCTAAACCTGCAAAATGGCCAGAGGGCGGAGTCAGGAAGGGGCTGTTAGTCAGCCCGGAAGTGGAGGGGCGGGACAGGAAGTATAAAGGGAGAGGCAGGCAGCTCAGTTGAGGCCAGGGTGGTGGAGGGGAAGGCTGCAACTGTGCCTGCTCCTGACCCTGCACAGCCTAAGGGAGGAGCCGGGCCCTGGCAGCCTGAACCGGACCCGTTGGCCTGGCCAGGGCCACCCTGAGGCAGCGACTGGGGCCCCCTACCTGAACCCTGGGTCGTTCCCTGCCAGCTGGAGTGACCCCCAGGAGGGGGATTGATGAGGTGGCCAGAGCTGACACCGGATGGGGAGCCTGCACCCAAGCTACCTCGGAGGACCTGGAGGAGCTACCCCTAGCTGCTGAAGAGCCCAGTGCCTAGCCTACCCCATGTGATCTGGAGGAGCTACCCCTGGCTGATGAGGATCCTGCGCCAGCAACCCCCTCATGTGACCTGGAGGAGCTACCCCTCGCTGAGGAGCTGGACACACTTCCGGACTTGCCTCCACCTGATGAGGTCGAGGGCTTCTACAATGTACCCCTGGGCGACTACCTGGAGGAACTGGACAGCGAGGTATGGCTGAGATGAGGGCCCCAGGGTGGCCAGGGGGAAATCGAGGCTCAGGCCTCCACTGGGGGCCTTTGTGCTGAGGCAGCGTGTTGCGGCCCGGACCCCGCTGACCCCTATACGGAGGCCTCTGATGCTCTGCGGGCGGCGTGTTGCGGCCGGGACCCCGCTGACCCATGCACCGAAGCCTCCAGTACTCGGCGGTCAGTGTGTTGCGGCCCGGACCCTGCTGACCCAGGCCCCACAGCTCTAGCCCCCCTTGGGGACCTGAGCTGGGACACAGTGGAGTGGGAGGACCCCACACCTCCACTGATCCCATTACTCAGCACCAACCCCCTTCCCCAACTTGCAGCCCTTTTGGACGTGAGAGAGCCCTAAACCCCCACTCCTGAGACAGTGATACCCACTCATTGGACCCTGACTGAGGGACAAAAGACTAGGAGGCCCGCCCCACTCTGGGCGGGCCAAGCCCCTGCCTAGGGCAAGGGGACAAAGGACCGGGTGGTCTCGCCCAACAGGGGCTAGAGACCTGAGGGGAGGACGCCTCCTAACCAAGGGGGCACGGCCTTGCTACAGTCCCCAAAAAGCTCATGCAATAAATAAATCTTTAAAAGTGCTGCGGGACTCTGTATGTTTCTCTAAAGCAGGGGTCTCAAACAAGTGGCCTGTGTGCCGCATGTGGCCCGTAAAGCTATTTCCTGTGGCCCGCAATGACCCTATCATCACCAATATTTGCAATATTGTTGTATGAAAAGGTTGCAGTGATGCGGCCCTCAGACTACTGTACTAGCCCTCATGCGGCCCTCTACTAGTCCTCATGTGGCCTTTGTGGTGATTTGAGTTTGAGACCCTCTGCTCTAGTTTGAGAGTGTGCATATCTGTGTTGTACTGCAAGCAATAAATGCAGTTTTGTGTTCTTGTTGTCTCACTGGTTTCTGCTTGTGCAAAGTGTTCAATTACATATCACATCACCGTGTTGCACTGTGTTCAATTCTAGATCACATTTTATTTAATAATCACCTTGTTAATCACAGTACTTATTGTGTTATGCAGTGTTTGCTGGTTTGTGACAATTAATATAGACATAAATGTGATACAAAATTATAAATATTTTTATGGAGTGATAACCAATGCATATGGTACTGAGAAGTGGTTGCAAATGCCTAGCTGCACTGGGGCCCGCACATGCATAAAGGGGACATGGACAATACAGGAAGGTGGCCCAGAGATTAAGTGGGTTCTGGGCAGTGGTGGCTTTTGGGGCAGGCGAAGCAGGCGGCCACCTAGGGCCCCAAGCAACAAGGGGCCCCATCTTCAATTTGGTGGACGGAAATGAAAACATAGAAAAATATAGAAATTGTTCCCATCTAGCAGAGCTAGTAGGGCTGAAAGCCTAAGCACATTTCACTCTTGGCTTATAAGATCTGTGCTTCATCTGAAATGCAGATTTCACCATTCTCTGCCCAACACCTTCACACTGACATGCTAAAAAAGCAGGACCAAGCAATAGAGAGCATGACAGCAGGAACTTTTCCAGTAGCCTCAGCTTTTAATTCCTCAGTATGGCTGTTTATTTTGCCATTTTTTTTAAATTTTGTGAAATACTGCCTTTTTTCTTCTCTTTTTTTTACCTGTTCTTTTGCCTTTTCCTTTGACTTTGTGATGATTTTTTACTTTGGCTTTTTTTAGCTCAGGTTACCAGGTAGGTCCATACAGGCTGCTACCTCTAAATACTGTGCTTCCCTTAGGCAATCATTACATCTGTGTGTGATGTCTGTGCTGTATGTTTGCCTTTTGATAAGTAATTTTTTAGCTTCTTTTGTACTTACTATTTAATATTTTTGAGGGGGCCAGAGTCTTGAGTACTTCAGAGAATTTTATTGAAATATGGTGGTTTTCATTTATAGCTACATCTCAGAAGCTTCCTTTTCACTTATTTTTATTTATTATAATTATTCATATTAAATGCCTCTAGTGCACATAAACCCAAGCCTATATGAAAAATTTGTGAGATTTGAGTGCCAAAATTTTAAACATAGTATTTCAGTTATTTCTGAGCCATCATTGTTACCACTTCTTATTTATTAACTAATCCTCATACTTTTTTAAAAAAAATTAAATGTTCACTTTAACTTTGTAATTCAGCATTAGCTGATTTATGTTAAGTGAAAGATGATCAAGCTTCACGACGGGAAGATATCTAAAAATACCATAGCCAAGAATAACTTACGAGTTCTAGAGGGATAATCATGTTAGCTCGGTTCAGCAAAACACACAAGGAGTCCTGGGCGTGGGGGTGAAATGGGGTGCAGGGGGGACTCGGGCCACAGGCAAAGGTAGCCGCGGGGCCCCAGTCAGGAAGGGGCTGGTGCCGCCCCCCCCCCGCAGCAGAGCGACGCCGGCGCATCCCAATGACGTCATCAGGGGAGCGCAGCGGCACCGCCCCCTTCCGGCGCCCCTCAAATGCCGGCGCGCGCTGCGGCGCCTTCACCTCAGGCCGCCTGGGCCGGTGACGTCACACTAACCGCCGGGTATGCTGCCAGCCCGGGGCGGGCCGCCGGTGGGGCGGTGCCTGGCGGCTGCCGGCCGGGGGACCGTAGGGCTGCCCCGCCCCTGGCGGCGCCGCAGCGGGCCGGGCTGGGGCCGCGGCTGAGCCCCCGCCCCAGAGACGGGGAGGAGGGGACAGGTCTGGGGGCGGGTCCCGGGCGGTGACGCGCGAGGGGCGGGGCCAAGGCGAAGGCTCGGCCGTTGCTGGTTCCCGCCCAGCGCAACCGCCCGCCGCGGCCGTTAGTTGCCAAGGAGACGGGACAGCGGAGCCCGCCTTGCGTGAGTCTGGGGCCGGGTCCCGCCCCCTTCAACGGCTGCGGCCCCGCCCCCTGCCCCCGCCGCCGCCCCGTCAGCGTCCCCCATTGGCTGCCCGGTGCCCTCCCCCCCGCCGGCTCCGCCCCCAAAGCCCTCTGCCCTCCCCTCCCCCCCGGGGTCCCCCTCACTTACCGGCCTCCGGTGCCCCCGGGCCTCCCGCCCAGCTCCCCCAGCCGGCGCGCCTCACGCCCGCTGACTGGCATGCGGGTGAGCGGGGGTCTCAGGGGCGCGACCCTGCCGGCGGCGAGGCGGTGTGGCCCCACTGTGTTTTCAGGGGGAAGGCAGCCTGGCTTATTCGTTCCTCTTGCCCTTGGGCCAGGGCTGGTGGGATCAGGGAAAGCGTCTGATAGGTGAGGCTCGGGCTCCAGGAGCGGTACGTGGAAACAGCACGTACCTTTAGAGATCAAGGAAGTAGCAATTTGAAGGTAATGGATTGATTTACGAATCTATCCGCAAGGGTGTGAGGAACCGAGGGGCTAGCTTGCGAGCTGGCCTCTTCCCGCAAGCCAGACTCCTCAGCGCCCCATGAGCAATTGACATTCCTGGCCTGAACGGTCAGCGTACCGCTTCTCCTTTTTGGCTCTTCCGGGTGGTCCTTAAGCTCCTCTTGTATATCAGTTTCTTGGATCCAGTTGTCAGTGGCCAGCTTGGGGAGGCTGCTGGCAAGGCTGAGTGGAGGCAAGGGTGCAGTCTGTAATCTTCAAAGAAGGTACACTGCCCCATGGAGTGGGTGTTGGACAAGAACTGGGCAGAAGGAAGGAGAGAGAATCCGTTATGTTGGTAGCTGAAAAAATACCTTTGGTATTCCTCTGATACTTGGTTCACCCTTTCAGTCTGCCCTTCTCGCTAGGGTGGTATGCAGAGAAAGTAGAAATGCAATTGTCTGTTAGCTCGAGTGCTTCATTCCAGAAGTGAGAGACAAATTGCAGGCCTCTCCCTGAGGTGATATGGGCCAGAAGCCTCTGAAGACACACCTCATGGACCGCTCCAGTCAAGCTGTTTCATCTGCAGAGGGCAGGGAGGTTACAAGGTAGCTTTATGGTCAACACAGCTACAACAATTAAGACCACTATGTGGCCATCAGAGTCAGGGGATTCCTTTAGGAAGTCTATGGTGATCAAGGCCCAGGATCTAGGCAGGATCTGAAGGATACTAGTGTGCAGAGGAGCTTGACATGGGGAGTCTTGGGGTACACATACAGGTCCTAGAGTCAACATAGTCTATTGGCTTGCTTATGGGGACACCAAAAGAAACAGGAAGCCGTGTAAAATGCACAAGGAGTCCTATGGCACTTTTAAAGTCCCTCCAATGGAGTGTTGTGGCAGAGACAGAATGCTTCTAGCTGGGGAAATATATGCATGCGCATCAGTAGAGGATCCCATCCCATGTCGGGTAATGCATTTTAGTTCTGGCTCTTGTTTATAGAGGGTGTTCTATCACCTCCTTTCCCCGCAGTTTTCCCCGTGAAGTGGATTGGGGCGTGGCCTGCGACCAGGAGGTGTGGCCTCCAGGTAGGGAGTGGGGCCTGGGCGGTGCCCCGGGTCCTTTCCCGTTTCTGCTTTATTTTGCTCAGTGATGACCAGAGTGGGGGAATCAGGAGCATGTTTTGTTACTGACTGGGAGACTGGTTCAAGTACCACCCGTCAGTGGTTTGGGGGTTTGGCCCCTGGTTTTGCAGCTTGCCCTGGTTTTGGCACATTCAGAAGGTTATCCCAGGAGGCCCGGGTCACAAGGTGGTGGAATCTCGATGTTTGGAAACATTTAAGGCCCACTTAGACAAAACCCTGGCTGGGATGATTTAGTGGGAATGGTCCTGCTTTTAGCAGGGGGTTGTACTAGATGATCTCATGGGGTCCCTTCCAACCCTATGATTCTATGATTCTAAGTCCACGCCAAAAATGTTGCAGTTGGGCTGCCTCATTCCACTCAACAACAATTACAAGTGTGTGGAACTGGGCCGAGTGTGATGCAGCTATCCCCTACCTTTCCTATGGTGTGCTGTGTCACTGACACAGTATGATGAGGGTTGTCAAAAGTTGTGGCAAATGTTTTTAGGAAGGCCTTGCACTCCATGAACACTGCTCCAGCAAAGGGCGGGCACAATCCAGTGCTTCTCTGGCAAAGAAAATAGTCACTAGTCCCATCCTGGCCTGGTTCTTGGGATACCTTGGAGTGTCAGCGTAAGGAGGTGGCATTGGTTTGGGAATCCTTTAACTTGTGGAAGTTTCCATCAAAATGGTGGGCAATGGTACTACGGGCCCCTCTTCAGAAGGCAGTGGTCCAACCTGGAGCATTGAGTTCTTTTCCCAGGACCATGGCAGCTGCTCACGGCATGTTTGGTTTTTTGCTAAGAGCTGTGCTACTTGGGATCACAGCAGATAGTTCCTGGTTTGGAGTTGTGTGTAATCTGTTCCTAAAGATTCAGTGCTCCATGGTGTCTATGATAATAGTCCTAACCCTTCTGTAAGTTTGTTAAGGGGTTGGCATGGTCTGGACAAACTGTAGGGCTATGTCTACACTAGGAAAAGTTAGTTCAAATTTGTTCATTTGAGCTAATAAGTTTGAGTTTAGTTCACTAAACTCGAACTTATTAGTTCAAATTAACAACATGGACTAATTTGAACTAATGTGAGTTTGAATTAGTCCACTTTGTTAATTCAAACTACGAGCCCTTAGTTCAAATTTATTAAGTTCGATCTAAGGGTTAATCCTCATCTACGTTGTCCTTAGTTTGAACTATCTGGCAGGTCTTACTAGTTTGAACTAAGCTTTCATTAGTTCAAATTAAGGAATTCCTTAGTTCGAATGAATGAAAGCCTTGTGTAGACAGGTACTAAGTTAGTTTGAATTAAACCTCATTAATTCGACCTAACTTCAAGTGTAGACATACCCTAGGAGATCAGGACATTAGGTGATCTGGCTTAGTGGTCACAGCTGGGCTGGGGTCAACATGTCAGAGATGCTAGTCATTGAGCATGAGTCAGAGGAATGGCTAGAGCATGGTCAATAAGCAAGAGTCAGGCTGCAATCAGGAAGTAAGGTGAGGTCACTGCAGACTCCAGTCTGTAGGGTTAAATAGGGCACTTGGCCAACTGAAAGGCTGCAGGGCACTTTCATTCTAGGTCCTTTGGCAGCTCTTCCTGTGCCTCCTGCTCTCCGAAGAGCTCCCTGGCTGTACTTTGCATGGCCTCCTAGTGGCTGTGGGAACATCAGCTGTCCCAGGCTCCGCAAACCTAGTTTTAGTGAATCTAGTCCAGGGGTCTCAAATTCAAATCACCACAAGGGCTGCATGAGGACTAGTAAGTTAGCCTGAGGGCCACACCACTGAAACCTTTCCATACAATGATATTGCAAATATCACTAACAATAGGGTCATTGCGGGCCACAGGAAATAGCTTTAGGGGCTGCGTGTTTGAGACCCCAATCTAGTCCATGGAGCCTTATGCACACCACCAGTTTCCCCTCTCCTCCCTCTTGGATCTTTCCCATGGCCCCTATCACTTACAGCCTGTGCATCTGCTATTGCCCCCCATGACACAGCCTGACCTGCCTCTTTCCCACCCAATGGCATAGCCTAACCCCACTGTGGCATAATCTGTCCTCTCTGATCCCGCCCTGCCCCATGCTCTGGCTCTGCCCCCTTCCACATCCCTGGCATAGCCTGCCCACATTTTGCTCCTCCCTGTGCTTCCATGGCACCAAGGCTGACCTGGCTTTTGTCTTTAGCAGCTTTGTATGCCACAAGGTACCATGGAGACTTCCCCAACTCAGCCCAGTCTGTTCCCTCCTGCTACTGACCCAGGTAAGGGACTGTGTAATGGGTTCAGGAATGGGGGGAGCTCTTTCTTTGCAATCAGTGCTGGCCCCATTGCCCCAGGGTTTGCACTGGAGACCGTGGTGTGGGTGAGGTCAGAAGAGAACTTGGGAATATTTTCTCTGTTCTAGTGCCAAGTGTAAGAGTGGGCAAGAATGGTCATCAAACATGCAGAGTCCGTCTGCTGCACGGCCAGGGAGCCCACTGTCATGCCAGTAGCATAGTGAAGTTGCCAGTCTGAGGTCAGTCCCACAGATCTCTGAAGCAACCATGGCCATCCCTTTGCACATTGATGGAAAGTTTGAGACCATGATGTGCCAGGCTATTTTGTCCATGCTGGTAAAATGGCTGGAGAGCATGCATCAGTGCTTGCAAATGTGATGAGAGATTGACGGAAGTCCAGATCTACAAGATGGTGACACTTTGCACATAGTCAAACCACGTTGTACTCTGGATTTGGTGCTGACAGCACAGAAGGAATGCCTCTGGCCTTTCCTCAGGCCTTCGTCAGTGCAGAAGCTCCAGAAAATTCTTAGGTATATTGTCACAGTGAGCTCACTGCACATTCCAACTCCTCCTGAAGTCAGCTAACTGGAGTGTCCAGTCTGTATCCCAGGATCCTGTTGAAGCCGTGAGACACACATGGGCCATCCAGAATCACATACTTTGGAGGTTCCAGAGGGGTAGCCATGTTAGTCTAGTTCCACAAAACAAGCAAGGAGTTCTGTGGCACTTTTAAAGACTAACGAATGTATTTATCGCATGAGCTGTTGTGAAAGAAAATTCCACTTTGTCAGACACTTTGAAGATGGGGAACTTACAGTCAGAGCCATCCTTAGTGGAGGGTGAGATGGGTGACTGCCTCAGGTCCCATGATTCTGTGGGGCCCATGCTGTCCTCCTTTGAGCAAGGCAGCATGGGGCCCTTCACCACTGCCCCGCTGTCCCCTGCCCCTGCCCCGCTGCCTTTGGTGCAAAGCCAAAGGCAATGGTTGGGGGGTGGGCAGGAGTGTGGAACCTGACTGCTGAGCCAGCCCTCCCTCCCCCAGGGCATTGTGTTGTTTCAGGACTAAATAAGGACTTTGGATTTTTTTCTCATTACAACAGGTGATTTGACCTCATCTTCCTTTATATGCTGTTCCCCAGTGTTTGAATTGAAACTACTGCATTGATCTGCTGTTACATGACTTACAGAATGGGAAAAATAAATGCAGGGAAGTGTAAGTATCCCATCTTGAAAGCATCTGATGAAGTAGAATTTTCTCTCACGATAACTCATGCGATAAAAAAAAATTGTTAGGCTTTAAAATTGCCACAGGATTCCTTGTTTGTTATATGTAGGAGGGAATCTGAGGAGTCATGTGGTCCTTTAAGACTAACAGATTTATTTTTGGCATGAGCTTTTGTGGGAGAAAATCCCACTTCGTCAGATACTTCGAAGATGGGTGGACTTACAGAATGGAATGAAAATAAATGCAAGGGGGTGTAAAACGTAGGATCAGGAATCTGAGCCCTTACTATACTCCAGATGGGTGAGGCAGCATAAGGGGCTACAATAAGGGGGCTTCCTCAACCTGGGCTGAGCTCTTGCACACTTCCCTCAGTCCCCTGTCTTCCTCTCATGACTGTCCCTTTGCAGGTTGCAGAGAGCCCAGGAGCTCCCAGCCAGTGGAGCGTGGCTGGGCTTGGGGTGTCCGCCAGCGCCTTTCTGCCCAGCTCCAAGAGACAGGGAGGCCTGACCCCCGGCACTTGGACGCACTTGTGGCGGAGCTGATTGGTGTGTTTGCAAAGGTGCTGCAGAGGAGTAGACGCAGTGCCTGGCTGCACCTGCTGGAAGTCTTGCAGCTCCTTAGACCCTTCCGAGAGCATCTGTGTTGCCGAGAAGAGCTGCTGCCCTACCTGGAGAGCCTCTGTTACCGGTACCGCTGCAGTCGGGCCCTTGTGTCTGACCTTGATGTCCTGGGAGCCATAGAACAGGCCTTTGCCAAGGACCACTTGGAGCTGTGCTGCAGGGATCTAGCGTCCTCCACCAAGCTGCTCTCAGTTGACTCAGCGCCAGCCTTTGCACGGCAGCCCTGCCCCTTTATCTTAGGACAGGAGATAGAAGAACCAGTAGCCATGAGCCAGCCAGGCCCAGTGTCTCTTCAGGAGCTCCAGAGCTGTGTGGGTCTGGTAGGCATGGAGCTGGCTCAAGATGAGACCCAGTGGAAAAGCAGCCTGGGCCTCATGTCCCTAGCCCTTGGTACTGATGTGCCTATGAATTATTGCTGCACCGAGCTGAGGTAAGGGCTCCTTCCACCAAATCCTGACACCAAGCTCCAGCATCTTCCTAGTGTATGGGGTGCCCTGCTGGGTCACATGCTGGGGATACATCCTCCCAGAGTCCATGGGTCACTCACCCGCTCACCTCTTTGCTTTTACTCTACAGGGCCTTGGGGTGCTCCTGCAGTAATCCCTAGGGTCCATGGCCACTGGAGCAAAATGGCCTGCCTATTGGTGAGAGCAGATGGTGGTAGGGACAGTGGGCTGGGCTCTGGGGTTTGATTTCAGCTCTGGAAGCAGTGGAACTGGGGAGCCAGGAGTCTTAGTTGCTTTTCCTTGTCCCCACGGTATGATGGAATAATGGTAGGGATCCCCCGTGGGGAGTGAGTGTCTCTCCAGCAGTGGGACGATGGAAATCCCAGCATTGGAGGGAGCTGGCTCTGGGCTGGATACCATCTGCCTTGAGCTTGCACACCCATCATGTTTTCACTGCAGGCTTCTCCCAGATGCAGGCAGAGAGGCTGCAGTGTTTTCCTTCCAGGCAGCAGAAGGAGGAGGTGGTTTATCCTGGCAATCCCTGACGGGGATCCGGGTTGCTGAGATTTTTGTGAGGAACAGGCACCTGGGGAAAATCAGCTTTGCCTACCTCAACGTTGCCCCCAACAGACACTTCAGGTAACTGCTGTGACCCAGGCCTCCTGGGAAAACCTTCTGAATGTGCCAAAATCAGGGCAAGCTGCAAAACCAGCGGCCAAAACTCCAAACCACTGATGGGTGGTACTTAAACCAGTCTCCCAGTCAGTAACAAAACATGCTCCTGATTCCCCAACTCTGGTCATCAACGAGCATAACAAAATAGAAGCAGTCCCCTTACTGCACATCAGTTCCTACAGTCTCCTCTAGCCACTTGGGTCTCTTTACGAAATAGGTTCTCCTGACCCCAAGGGGCCAGCCACATCACCCAGAACAATATAGACCTGGATCTTACTCAAAATACCACGCTTCCAGCCAATCCTTTAGTAACCACAACTAAAGGTTTAATATAAAAAGAAAACAAGCTACATATGAGAGATGTTAAAGGGTCAAAGTGAATCACATATCTACAAATGATCTAGAGTCCATAGAAAACAAATCCTTGAAGATCCTGTAGTTTGCAGATTAGTCCCACTCCTCTGGTGTGCACCCAGCAGTAGCAGCAGCAGCAGCTGGGTGGGTCTCAGTCCTTTGTTCAGTCCCAGAAGAATAGTTCCAGAGACAGGTGTTGGTTGCTGATAGCCTGGAGACTAGCGACTAAAGACAAAATAGGGAATTGGCGATCGCCTTTTATCTCAGAGTCCTTGCAGATCAAAATGAAGGTGGGCCACATGGTCAGTCTGGGTAACTGGTCAAACAGGTTTCCTCTTGGGCCCACTGTAGTGGGAGTCCCCACCTGATGGACCATTAACAGGACAATAGTTTGCAGAGGCCCATTCTGGGATTGCCTCAGTTCAAACAACTTAAGATTCCTTGATTCTATTACAAATAGGATACCTATGTATAAATCACGTAATCAATCTTAGCATATTACAACCTTTCTATTGATACCGCACATGGCATATCACATATGGATTATTGCAAATATGAACTATCAATACAAAAAATAATCACACACAATCCCCTAGACCCAGACAGCATCACAACTGCTCCCCCCCACAAACTATCCCCAACGGGCTGCAGAGGATGGCCACCCTTCCTCAGACAGTGTCCGAAGAGGCACTTCCCTTGTAGCTAAGCTGTTAATGTCAGGTCTAGTGTCCCCAGTGGTGCTGCAGGGTTTGCTGCCCCACCAGTCTTCCTGTGTCAGAGGCAGTGTATGTGTGGGTGAACCAATCAGGCCATGCTTCATCTTTCCAGTCAGGCTGTGTCCTGGGCCTCCTGGGATCACTTCCTGAACATGCAAAAATCAGGACAAGTTGCCAAACTGAAAGGACAAACTCTCCAAACACTGACAGGTGATACTTAAATCAGTCTCCCAGTCAGTAACAAAACATGCTTCTGGTTCCCCACAGCGGTCATCATGAAGCATAAGAAAATAAAAACAGCCCCCTTTATTGCACATCAGCTCTTCCAGTCCCCACCTTGCCACTGGGTCTCTTAAAGAAATAGGTTCCCGTGACCTGAAAGGGCCAGCCACTTCCCACAGAACAATATAGGCTTGGATCTTACCCAAAATACCATGCTGCCAACCAATCCTTTAGTAACTACAACTAAAGGTTTAATATTAAAAGAAAACAAAGGAAATATGAGAAATGTTAAAGGGTCAGAGTGAAACACATGCATACAAATGATTTAGAGTCCATAGACAGTGAATCCATGAAAGAATTTGGAGTTTGCAGGTTAGTTCAATTTCTCTGGTAGGCGTCTAACATCTGGGTGGGCCACAGTCCTTTGTCCAGTCACAGGGCAGGAGTTCCAGAGATGGCTGCTGGTTGTAGGCTGAGACTGAAGACAAAATGGAGTTGGACCCACTATACCTGGGAACTTCCTAATGCGCCATCAAGGAGCCAGTGTTTGCAGGCATCCAGTCTGGGAGTGTCCCAGAATCCAATAACTCAAAACACAAATAGAACAAACGTATTCCTAACTTTTAATACAGATATGACACCTACATATAAACCACAGAATCATTTCTAGCAGATTGCAACCTTTCTATTGGTACCAAATATAGCATTTTGCTTATGAATTATTGCAAATATAAAATATTGTTAATATGGAAAAACAACCACAAATGATCTGTTAAACCTGGACAGCGTCACACAGGCCTTTGTATCTTTCTTTCTCCATGCAGGCCCTATGACCTTGTTGTGGTTCCTAAGCGGCAGGCCAACCCCCAGCATTACATCTTCTCGCCCTTCGGGGTGCTGCATGTGCACCCTGAAGAAGGTGCTGAGGCTCTAACACTTGGAGAGTGGCACCGAGAGGCCATGCTGTGGCAGCTGCTCCAGTGCATCCCTTTCTTCAAGCACTGCCTCATCCACAAAGCCTTCACCCGGTGTGTGTTGGGCCCAGGTGCCCTGCTGATGAGCACTGCATAAGGACCCGCAGGACCCAGCTTTGTGGGGGATCCCACTACACAGTGAGCTTGGAGGGTTGTGCCCGGGTGCCTCAGCCCCAGGCACAGGGGCCTGTATTGCAGGTATTTGGGAAGGACCCGAAGTATGAGATTGCTAGCGTGCAGGATCTGCACCTGGTGGCAGGGACCTAGAGGTTCAGGGCGGGATAGAGCCCCTTGATGCAGTGCAGAGTCTTTCACTCCCTCTGTCAGCATGACATGCTCCGTGGCACAGTTCCTAGTCTCACCATCTTTCCCCTGTAGCTGGTGGCAGAATGTGAAGCACCTGAGGCTGCTGACATGTCAGGAAGCTCTGGGCAGCTGCCTCCTCCTTGCTGTGCCCCATTTTGGAGCAGCTCTGCTTCACATCTCCAGGTGAGAGGATGTCCATATGTGTGCGTGGGGGGTGTGTCCCTGCCCCTGCCCCTGCCCCATGCAGAACTTTGACTGTGAGTTGCAGCCCCTTCAGCTCCAACCAGCCTTGTTTTGGCTCCTGCTGATGCTTCTCCCCTTGGAATCCACCCTGTGTCCAGGATAGATGCTTCTCTGTAGTTATGGGTTACTTTAATCAGTTACTAAATCCAGGTTGAGGAGCTATACCTGCTTTCATCTGTGAGCATTCAGTGGAGAGGTTCTCAACAGAAGGCGGAACCCGTGATGCACAACAGAGTCTACGTAGTTCTCTGTCTATAAGAACTGCTTTTGTTATTTGACCAAAGAGCACACACACTGCAATCTAGGAAAGTAGAAAGAGACCACCGCCATGTAGATAGTGTTCACATTGCTCACCCCAGGCCATGTGGAAGCCCCGGAGTGTCACTCTTCATCATCAGTGGCACCACCATCACCCTGCCAGGGTGCTCAGACTGAGATACAGCTTCTAGAATGTGTTAGTTTGCACACACTGTGCTTCAGACATATTCATGAAGGTTTGAATCCTTTTTCTTTCTTTAAAACTCCATTCCCCATTTTTCATAGACTGTTATTAGTTTGCGTTGTGTTCATGAATATGTACAGCATCTTATCACTATAGTAACAGGAAGGCGCTTAACATTTCATCCTGGTTACCAGTGGTCATCTTGTGACATCTTTTGTCACAGAATCCTAGAAGATTAGCATTGGAAGGTCCATCAGGAATCATCTAGTCCAATCCCCTGCTCAAAGCAGGACCAACCCCAATTAAATCATCCCAGTCAGGGCTCTGTCAAGCTAGGCCTTAAAAACCATGAAGGATGGAGATCCCACCATCTGTCTAGGTAACTCATTCTGGTTTTCACCATCCTCTGACGTTCCCCTCCCAGAAAACGGTCTGGTGAGCTGCTGTGCCTCCCTGACCATCCATTCCTGGACTCTAACTTACCTTGTTTTGCTAAGTAATTGGTCCCAGGCAGTGGATCTGTACCCTCTAGCCACTCAAGGGGATTGTCCATCAGCAAGCACCCCTCAGATGCCACACTGGGAACTTCCACCCTTCAGGGAGTGGGACCCTTCCCAGATCACTGTAGGCTCATAAACTGCACCCCATCAGTTTTACAAAGAAACTGTCATGCAAACAGCACTCGCCCTTTCATACTTTCTTGAATCCTCACGACTTTAGGTAGACACTACTGATTAGAACATAATTTTAAGTGAGGCTATAGCTATTCAATGCACAATCAGTTAATTAACCTGTCAGGAGCTAACCACTACCAAATAAAAGATGAGGTGTTTTAACTTTAAGTTTACTTTTGTAGTCCATTTTCTATCTTACTCACATGGCTGGCTGACCATGGTTTTACAGCCAGTCTCTGCCTTTCCCCAGGCAGGGCACAATGGTTCGTTATAGATGGAGATGTTTCAAGATGGAGATTTTCTGGCAAAAAGCCCATAACAGTGTGACTTGCGGCTCCTGAGATAACCGCCTAAGTATGCAAAAATTAGGGCAAGCTGCAAAACTGAGAGCCAAACTTTCCAAACACTGAGGGGTGGTACTTAAATTAGTTTTCCAGTCAGTCATAAAACATGCTTCTGATTCTCCATGCTGGTCATCACTAAGCATAACAAAATAGAAACAGCCCCCTTTATTGCACATCAGCTCCTCCGGTCCCCACTTAGCCACTGGGTCTCTTAAAGAAATAGGCTCTCCTGACCCCAAAGGATCAGCCACAGTTTCCAGAACAGTATTGGCTTGGATTTTACCCAAAATATCACACTATAAACTGATCCTTGGTAACTAAAACTAAAGGTTTAATATACAAAGAAAAGAAACAAAATACGAGGGATGTTAGAGGGTCAAAGGGAATCACATGCATACAAATGATTTAGAGTCCATAGAAAGCAAGTTCCTGAAGAATTTGGAGTTTGCAGATTAGTGCAATTCCTTTGATAGACACCCAGCACCTGTGGGCCTCAGCCATAGGGGAGTAGTTCCAGAGGAAGGTGTTGGTTGCAGACTGAAGACAAAATGGTGTTGATGTTGCTGCCTTTTATCTCCTCTGCCTTTCCCCATGCTCTGTGGATTTTTTGCAAACCAAAATGGCATCAAGTCACATGGTCAAGTCCTAGCGGCTCAACAGGTTTCTCTCTGGCCCACTATACCTGAGAGCTTCCCTAATGGGCCATTAAGGAGACAGGGGTTACAGGCATCCAGTCTGGGAGTGTCCCAGAATCCAGTAACTGAAATAACACAAATTGAACAAACTTATTCCTAACTTCTAATACAGATATGACACCTACATAGAAACCATAGAATCATTTCTAGCGGATTACAACCTTTCTATTGGTACCAAACATGGCATATTGCATAAAGATTATTGTAAATATGAAATATTATCAATATGAACTTTCCAGAGGGGTAGCCGTGTTAGTCTGCATGTAACAAAAACAAGAGTCCTGTGGCATCTTATAGACTAACAGATTTCTTCAGGCATACGCTTTCATGGGCTCCAACCCACTTTGTCAGATACAAATTGCAATCCATATCTGACAAAATGGGTTGGAGCCCATGAAAGCTTATGCCCAAAGAAATCTGTTAGTCTACAAGGTGCCAGAGGACTCTCATTGTTAATATGAAAAACAATCATAAATGATCCCCTAAATTCATAAAGCGTCACGAGCAGTTGAAAGTGCGTACTTCTTTTCTGAACAGCCCTCCTGGCGTCAGGTGATCCTTTCCCTCTCTGGCTGAAGCCCATACTTTGCATAGTCTTTGTGATGCATCCTTTCTGTCTGCATGCTGGGATTCAGCTCTGCTTTGACCTGCTTCTGAGCCATGTGAAATAGATATGAAAATGTTTCACGTAGGTACAGGTGTGGTGCTTAAGGAAGCATAATACCATAGCAGTACTGTAGAGCATGTTATGAGCATTTAAAAAGGAGACTTGCATGGCTTATTTGACTTCAAACTATACCATTACATTGCAAAAGTGAACAGAAAAGTTACACAGATCATGCTGTGTGTGCAGGGGAATGCATCCCATGACACCTAGGGAAATTTTTTCCCCTAATATCCAACCTTGACTTCTCTCTCTTCTGTCATCTGTGCCACTGAGACCAGCCTAGCCCCATCTGTGACCTGGGCCTTCTGGCATACCCTTCTGGATGTGCCAAAATCAGGGCAAGCTGCAAAACCAGGGGCTAAACCCCCAAACCACTGATGGATGAAACTTAAACCAGTCTTCCAGTCAGTAACAAAACATGCTTCTGATTCCTCACTCTGGTCATCACCAAGCATAACAAAACAGATACAGCCTCCTTTATTGCAAATCAGCTCCTATGGTCCCCACTAGCCACTGGGTCTCTTAAAGAAATAGGATCTCCTGACCCCAAAGGGCCAGCCACATCACCCAGAACAGCATAGGCTTGGATCTTACCCAAAATACCATGCTGCCAGCCAATCCCTTAGTAACTAAAACTTGCAGTTTAATATAAAAAGAAAACAAACAAAATATGAGAGATATTAAAGGGTCCAAGTGAATCACATACATACAAATGATTTAGAGTCCATAGAGAGCAAGTCCTTGAAGAATCTGTAGTTTACAGGTTAGTCTAATTCTTCTGATATGAACCCAGTGATTGGGTGGGTCTCAGTCCTTTGTTCAGCCCCAGAAGAACCGTTCCAGAGGGGGGGTGTTGGTTGCAGACAGACTGAAGACTGTAGACTAACAACAAGATGGAGATGGGGCTCCAGCCTTTTATCACCCTTTGACCCTCCCCATGCTTTCAGGGTCCTTGCCAATCACCTGGTCAGCTTGGGTGACTGGCCGAATAGGTTTCCTCTTAAGCCCACTTCATGGGAGTTGCCTTGACAGGCCATCAGGAGGACAATTTTTTTCTGTAGATAGACAGTCTGGGAATGCCTTAAAATCAAATCATTTGGAACACACAAAATCAAACAGATTTCTAATTTCTAATACGGGCATGATACCTACATATAAACCATATAATCATTCCTAGCAGATTACAGCCTTTCTTCTGATCCCAAACATGGTATATCACATATGGATTATTGCAGATATGAAATATTAATATATAAAATAATCATAAACATTCCCGTAGACCCAGACAGCATCACAGCATCCTCCTTGGAACCCACCTTTTAGATAGTTAAAGGCTGCCATCGAATTCCAAAGGGGCAGCCATGTTAGTCTGCTTCAGCGCAAAAAAACAAACCACACAACAAGGAGTCCTGTGGCACATAAAGACTAACAGATTTATTTTTTGCATGAGCTTTCATGGGAGAAAAATCTCACTTCATCAGATGCTTTGAAGATGAGGGGACTTACAGAATGGAAAGAAAATAAGTGCAAGGGAGTGTAAAACATGGAATCACATCATACAGTAACAGCAAATCAGAGCAGTTGTTAAGGTTCAAACCCTGGGAAGGCTGAGGTCATATAACATGTTGTAATGGAAAAAGAAGCTATAGTCATGATTTAATCCTGCTTTCACATAATCTTGTTTGCATATTAACTCCACTTCAACTGTTTCTCTTTGAAGTCTTGAAGTCCCATTGACGTCCCTGAGTACAGTTGTTAACAAATCATTTATAGAGTGATTAGAAAGATGGAAGTGTTCAGCAACTGGTTTTTCTGTTTTGTGCTTTCTGATGTCAGTTTTGTGTTCATTTATTCTTTTGTGCAGGGATCCTCCTGTTTGTCCAATGTATAAGATGTTGGGGTGCTTCTGGCACATGATGGCATAGATCACATTAGTAGATGAGCAGGTGAATGAGCCTTTGATGGAGTAGCTGGCTTAATTAGGACCTGTGATGGTATCTTTTGTGTAGATATGTGGGCCAATTTGGCAACGTGGTTTGTTGGAGGGGTGTGTGCCTGCTTTAATGTTTCTGTTCTTAGATCTGTAGTTGCTGTTGAGTATCTGTTTAAGGTTAGGGGGCTGTCTGTAGGCGAGGAGAGGTCTGTCTCCCAAGACTTGAGAGAGTGAGGGATCATCTTTTAGGATAGACTGTAAGTCCTTAATGATCTATTGTAGAGGTCTGACTTGAGGGTTGTATGTGCTGACTGGTGGCATTGTTTTCATTTTTGGGCTTCTCGTGCAGTAGATGACTTCGGGGTGCCCATCTGGCTCTGTCAGTTTGTTTTCTTACTTCCCTGAGTGGGTACTGTTGTTTTAAGAATGCTTGATAGAGACCCTGAAGATGTCTGTCTCTGTCTGAGGGATCAGAGCAAATGCGGTTATATCTTAGGGCTTGGCTGTAGACAATGGATCATGTGGTGTGTTCTGGATGGGAGCTCGAGGGATGTAGGTAACTATACCAATCAGTAGGTTTTCAGTATAGGGCAGTGTTGATGTGTTAATCCCTAATTTGCACTCTAGTGTCTAGAGAGCAGATCTCTTGTGTGGAGTGTTCAAGACTGAGTTTGATTGTGGAGTGGAAATTACTGAAATCTCCAACACAACATGCTACAAACCACTCTCCTCTGACCCCACTGAAGAATACCAAAAGGAATTACAACACCTACTCAAGAAACTCCCTAAGACAGCACAGGAACAAATTAAGACAGACACACCACCAGAACCCTAGCCAGGGATATTCTATCTACTACCTAAAATCCATAAGAAAGGAAAGCCTGGACGCCCCATCATCTCAGGCATTCACATTCTTACCGCCTCAGACCTTATTCTATCAACATTCCTATCTATCTTTGAGATACGATGGACTTCCTGAGGAAAATCCAAACCATTGGTCAGCTTCTAGAAAACGACATTCTAGCCACTATGGCTGTAGAAGCTCTTTACACCAACATCCCACACATGGATGGATTACAAGCTATTAGAAGAACCATCCCAGATGATGCCACAGCACAGCTTGTGACTGAACTTTGTGACTTTGTGTTCATCCACAACCATTTCAGGTTTGAGGATAATTTGTACCTTCAAATCAGTGGCACTGCTAGGGGCACCCGCATGACCCCACAATATGCCAACATCTTTATGAGAGACTTAGATCAATGTTTCCTCAACTCTCATCCGAAAGCACCTCTCCTCTACCTACACTACATTGATGAGATCTTCATCATCTGGACCCATGGCGGGGATGCTCTTGAAGATTTCCACAGACATTTCAACAATTTCTGCTCTACAGATAAACTTAGCCTGGAATACTCCACACAGGAGATCCACTTTCTAGACACTACAGTACAAATTTGGGATGGACACATCAATACCACCCTATACTGAAAAGCTACTGATTGGTATAGATACCTACATCCCTCGAGCTTCCATCCAAAACATACTACATGATCCATTGTCCACAGCCAAGCCCTAAGATATCACCACATTTGCTCTAATCTCTCAGACAGAGACAGGCATCTTCAGGGTCTCTATCAAGCATTCTTAAAACTACAGTACCCACTCAGGGAAGTAAGAAAACAGATTGACAGAGCCAGATGGGTACCCTGAAGTCAACTACTGCAGGAGAAGCCCAAGAAAGAAAACCCTAGAACACCACTGATCACCACGTACAACCCCCAAGTCAGACCTCTACAACAGATCATTAAGGACTTACAGTCTATCCTAAAAGATGATCCCTCACTCTCTCAAGTCTTGGGAGACTGACCTTTCCTCACCTACAGACAGCCCCCTAACCTTAAACAGATACTCACTCACAACTACGGACCTAACAACAGAAACATTAAAGCAGACACACAACCCTCCAACAAATCACGTTGCCAACTTAGCCCACATATCTGCACAAAAGATACCATCACAGGTCCTAATCAAGCCAGCTACTCCAGCAAAGGCTCATTTACCTGCTCATCTACTAATGTGATCTATGCCATCATGTGCTAGAAGCGCCCCGACATCTTATTCATTGGACAAACAAGACGATCCCTGCGCAAAAGAATAAATGAACACAAAACTGACATCAGAAAGCACAAAACAGAAAAACCAGTTGTTGAGCACTTCCATCTTTCTAATCACTCTATAAATGATTTGTTAACGACTGTACTCAGGGACGTCAATGGGACTTCAAGACTTCAAAGAGAAACAGTTGAAGTGGAATTAATATGCAAATTAGATTGTGTGAAAGCAAGATTAAATCATGACTGCTCCGATTTGCTGTTACTGTATGACCTGATCCCATGTTTTACACTCCCTTGCATTTATTTTCTTTCCGTTCTTTAAATTCCCTCATCTTGAAAGCATTTGGCGAAGTGGGATTTTCTACCACGAAAGCTCAGGCAAAAAATAAATCTGTGTCTTTAAGTGCCACAGGACTCCTTGTGTTTTTTTGCCATCAAATTGCCTTTCATTCTTTGCTGCAGACTAAATAAGTCCAGTTCCACCAGCCTCAGCTCATAAGCCAAGTGCCTGAGCCCCCTAATGATTTTTGTTGCCCTCCATTGGACTCTTTTTCAGTTTGTCCGCATCCTTTCTATAGTGGGGGCCAAAAACAGGACACAGAACTTCAATGAGGCCTCACCAGCAGAACCAACACAAGGTTTCGGGGTGCCCTAGACAATGGGGGATTTTGGCGCTCCCCCCCTACAGGCACCAGCCCCAGCAAGGGATCTGGATCCAGGCATGGAGGGGGAATGCTGCTGCCGGCACAGGGATCTGACCATAGGCAGAAAGTGGTGCCACTGTTGCCATGATCTTGCCATGTGCGGAGTGGCACCGCCACTGCTGCGATCCAGCCCTGCCCAGGGATCTGGATCTGGCTGGAGATGGGGAGCGGCACCACAGGTGGGGATCCGTGCCACAGGCAGGGAGCCCCTTGGCGCCCCCTAATTTTTGGCACCCTAGGCAACTGCCTTGGTCACTTCTATGGGCAGACTGGCCCTGCTCACCAGTGCCGAATAGAGGGGAATAATCACTTCCCTCAGTTTGCTGGCAGTGCTCCTACTAGTGCAGCCCAATATGCCATTAGCCCTCTTAGCAAAAAGGGCCCACTGATGACTCATCTCTACCTTCTTGTCCACTGTAAGCCCCAGATCCTTTTCTGCACAACTTCTCTCTACCTAGTTGGTCCCCAGCCTGTAGCAGTACATGGAATTCTTCCACCCTAAGTGGTAGACTCTGCACTTGTCCAGGTTGACTCTCATCAGATTATTTTTTGGCCCAAACTTTCAGTTTTTCTAGGTCATTCTGTATTTTATCCCTATACTCCAGCATATCTACTACTCCTCCCAGCTTAGTGTCATCTGTACACTTGCTGAGGGTGCAATCCTCCCCATCGTCCAGGTCATTAATGAGGATGTAAAAAAAAAAAAACAGCCCTAGCACTGAACCCTGGGGTATTCCAATTGTTACCAGCTTGCTGCCAACTAGACAGTGACACGTTGATTAATACCCATTGAGCCTGATGATCTAGCCAGCTTTTTATCTGTCTTGTAGTACATTCATCAAACCCATACTTTTTTAACTTGCTGGCAAAAATGCTGTGGTAGGCCATATTACAAGCTTTGCTAAAGTCAAGATATATAGGGTCCAGTGCTTTCCCCACATCCATGGAGCCAATCATGGAAGGCAATCAGGGTGGTCAGGCGTAACTTGCCTTTGGTGAATTCATGTTGACTATTCCTCTCTTCCAAGTGCCACAAAATGGATTCTTTGAGGACTCACTCCATGATATTTCTGGGGACTGAAATAAGTCTGACTGGTCTCCTTTATTGGCGTTCTTCAGCCTCCTGAGATGAAGCCAAGCCCGGATGCTCTTGCTTCCCTTTTTAGAAGATGAGCATTATATTTGCCTCTTGCCAGTCATCTGGGGCTTCCCCAAATCTCCACAAATTTTCAAAGATAATAGCCAATAACTCTTCAATCTCATTAACCAACTCCCTCATCAGCACCCTCAGATCCATTGCTGCTTCTTCAAGCAGCGTCCCCTCATGCTCTACTGTAGGTGTGTGGTCACTCCCTGCACCTCACATCGGAGATCTATGTAGCAGAACCGGTGGGGGGGGGGCGCATGATCTGAGGAGCTCAGAGCAACCGTTAGAATGCATGCGCCCCCTCCCATCCCCCTCAGTTCTTTCTCAACTGCCCCTGGCATCACACAGAGTTCAGTGGCTCCTGTCAGCTGTTTCAGCATAGCTGATAGTTAGTTGTTAGTTAGTTTCTTTACTAAGTGTTTAGTTAGTTAGGTTAGCACAGTAAGAACCAGAAAGGAGAAAAAAAAGGGAACAAACACTGCAGCAACTTGAACCAGCGATGTTAAACGCACCGGGTTTTAAACGCTGCTCTGACTGTAAAGAGGTGATGCTGGTGTCTGATGGGCACGACCTCTGTATTCGCTACTTGGGCGAGGGGCATCTTCCCCACAAATGCCCCCACTGC
Organism: Podocnemis expansa; assembly: GCA_007922195.1. Lineage (NCBI taxonomy): Eukaryota > Metazoa > Chordata > Testudines > Podocnemididae > Podocnemis > Podocnemis expansa. The sequence goes on from ML682089.1 coordinate 411,513, forward strand.
TCCAAGCTAAAAACCAGAGCAAGGAAGGACCGGGAGATCAGGATGAAACTCCTCCTTGTGGAGGGTTCCCTCAAAGCAGCTCCGGACCCTGGCAGATCTCCCATTGTCTGCACATCATGGAAGAGGCCTTCTGCACCACCCTCTCCTCTGCTGGCAGAAAAGCCCAAAGGCAGCAGCAAGCAAATTGGCTCAAGGGAGGCTAAAGGATCCTTCGATGCCACCGATAGAAATAAAGCTCCACCTTCTGGTCAGCAAGGTGAAATTGACCAGAGGACGAAAGAAGCAGAGCTCTTATCAGCACTGGGCTCCGCAGTTACATCTGTGGCACTGTAAACGGCCCTAATAGCCACAAAGGCACTGATCCCTTTTCTGCATATGGTGCCAACAGCTCCGACCCCAGCACCAATGCTGGCCCCTGTGCTCTTCTCACAGACACCGTTGGTGCTTGCACAGCCCACTGCACCACAGCCTGCTCTACCTCCCATTGTGGCACTGGTGCTGATGGAACAAGCGCCGCAGCCCCGGTTACCAAACCAAGCCACAGCTCCAGAGATATACTCCACCCTGAGAAAACATAAAAGGAAGTTGAAACGTTGTGAGGGAAACGATGAGCAGGTTGGGAACTCTTCGCCCATATCACCACTGTACAGAGTTGACTTCTCTCCAGGGACTCCTAGCTCATCTTCCAGTCCCTCCATTAATGACATGAGTTCTGTCAGTTCTCATTCCAGGAGAGCAGAACTCAATCTTCCTCATGAGGGCATCCAGCCTCCTACAATACCCACTCAGGCATTTCCCTGGATGCCCATGGCATGGTACCCCAATGCCCCTTATGCTATTCCATGGATGGCATGGGGCAACTGGCAAAACTGCCCAGCCCCTCAAACAGCACCTCCTACATCGATGGTGCCAACTCCCCCACAGCCTGCAGTAACTGCAGTACCTATGGCCCCACAACAACTACCACAACCTTCAGCGGTGCAGATTCCGTCTGGGGCAACTACAAGTGAGGAACAAGCCCCCCTCCGCCCCCCCACCCCGTTCAGGGGCAGATGATGGCAAGCTATTCCAGGAGCTTTTCAGAAGAGTCGCTGAGAGCATTGAAATCCCAC
>ML682089.1:412634-428301 GCA_007922195.1 Podocnemis expansa
ATGGTGACAACAGATATGGAAGCTTGCAACTGAGCAGGAGACCTGATCATTACATATCATAACCCAAGCATCAAAACCAGAGGCGTAGGCAATCAAACCAGTCTTCTACTGCCTCACATCTGACTGTCACCAAGCAACAATTTTGATGGGCTGGTCAAGGGTTTGCCCAATCACCTCAGTCCAGGGCAAAGTGTCACCAACACATCTCGAATGTTCGACAACAGACTACTCTCCGTTCTTCCCAAATGGAAAGTTATTACATTGGACAACTGGGTGCTGGAAATTATTTCCAGTGGGTATTTGATCCCCTTTACTTCCAGACCCGCTTCCCATCTCCTCTCCCCGTCCTTCTTCATGGACCCCTCTCACGTGCAACTGCTGGGAGAGGAGATACACAACCTCCTGCATATAGGGGCAATAGAGGAAGTTCTGACCAACTTTTTGGGGAAAGGGTTTTATTCCCGATACTTTCTCACAGAGAAGAAGATGGGGAGATGGTGACCCATATTAGATCTGAGAGGTCTGAATAAGCTCATGGAGGCATGGAAATTCAAGATGGTGACACTCACTACTATACTACCCACACTGGTTTGTGAGGACTGGTTGGTATCCCTCGACCTAAGGGATGGATATTTCCATGTTTTGATCCACCCAGCTCACAGAAGATTTCTCCATTTCATTTTCAGGGACAAACACTATCAATATATGGTACTACCATTTGGCCTCAGTACTGCACCAAGAGTATTCTCGAAGCTCATGGCAGCAGTCACAGCTTATCTTTGGGAAATGGGAATATAGATATTCCCTTACCTGGATGACTGCCTGATAAGGGCAAAGTCATATCAAGGGGCAGAGAAGGCAGTGAAGATAACAGAGAGGTTATTCCAGGCTCTTGGACTGACCATAAATTACAAAAAGTCCTCCCTTTACCCCTCTCAGGACATTTGGTTTATTGGGGCAAGGATACACACCCCATTGGGCAGGGCATACCTCATGCATGAGAGGTTCCATGCCATAAAAGAACTAGTAGGCACGGCATGTCTTTCCCCTCCAGACACTCAGCGGGTCACATGATGGCCATTCTGAGCCTCATAAAGCATACCCTGTTGTGGTGGACAGACAGCAAGAATCTTATGGAGGGTGTCCCCTTCATAGACCAGGAACCCTCCATCCTATTCACTATGGATGCTTCTTTGACTGGGTGGGGAGCCCACCAGCAAGAAGCAACAATACAGGGCAAATGGAGGAGACAAGAGTCCTCCCTACACATAAACTTGCTGGAGCTAAGGGCAGTGAGGAATGCATGTCACCACTTCCTGCCTGTCATTGCAGGCAAGGTAGTGAAGGTTCACACAGACAACAGGGCATGCTTGCATTACATCAACCGGCAAGGAGGGATGAGGTCCCAGTCCTTATGCGCAGAGGCGATGAGGCTATGGGAGTGGTGTTTACATCACAGAGTGCAGATATTGGCAATATACATACCAGGGAAAGACAATGCCACAGCCGATGGCTTGAGCAGGCACTTTGCAGAAGCCCACAAGTGGGAGATGAATGATGTGGTCCTGCATCAGCTATTCGATCATTGGGGGCATCCAACGATAGACCTTTTCGCAAGGGCTGTGAACAAAAAATGTGAGACATTTTGCTCCAGAGTGGGTATTGGCTGAGGTTCACTGGGCACTGCATTCCTCATCAAATGGGACCATCCACTCCTGTACATCTTTCCTCCAATCCCCATGATAGCCAGAACACTCCAGAAGATAAAGTGCAACAAAGTGAGGGCAATAATGATAGCACCAGCTTGGATGAGGCAGGTGTGGTATTTGTGCCTTCTCCAAATGGCCAGGGAAGCCCCTGTCATTCTTCCAGTGATCCCAGACCTCCTGACACACCACAGTGGTAAGACCCGATATGCCTACCTGGACAGATTATACCTAACAGTATGGTTCCTAGATGGTTCGATGACATAGAGGATCAATGCTCAGAGCAGGTTAAGCTCATCCTGCTGAATAGTAGGAAACCTGCAATGAGAAAGACTTACCTGCAAAAGTGGTGCAGGTTCTACCATTGGTTTTCTCAGCAGGGTCTGGATCATTGATTATCCTTGATCCTGAAGGCGTTGGACTACCTTCTGGAACTCAAAAAAGCAAATTTAAAGATTAGAACCATCAGGGTACATCTGGCGGCCATTTTTACCTTTCATGACCATGTACAGAAGTCATCACTTTCTGCACATCCTATACTGAAAAGGTTTTTGGATGGTATACAGAATTTGTACCTAGAGGTGAGACCTCCTGTTCCACCATAGGACCTGTCCATGGTACTTAAAACTTTAACAAAATGGCCTTTTGAGCCGCTTGCGACTTGTTCTTTGCTTCATTTATCTATGAAGGTTTCATTTCTTGTCACCATTACATCGGTAAGAAGAGTGAGCAAGATCACAGCCCTCATGGCGTTCCCGCCCTTTACAGTTCTCTGTAAAGATAAATTCTCCCTCCAACCACACCCCAAGTTTCTTCCGAAAATATCTTCAACCTTTCATGTGAACCAGACAATCCATTTACCAGTTTTTTTCCCCGAGGCCACATGCTTCCTCATCACATGCAGTACTTCACACGTTGGATGTTAGACAGTGCTATTGCCTTTTACCTAGATAGAACTAAGCCATTTAGGAAAATCCCAAGATTATTTGTCTCCATTGCAGAATGATCTAAAGGTAACCCAATATCGAATCAGAGACTGTCTAAGCGGGTCTTGGGTTGTATCTGGGTGGCCTATGAACATCATGGCCTAGATCTGCCCTGTGCAGCCCGAGCACATTCTACTAGGGCTATCTCAGCAACCACAGCTTTTCTCAATAATGTTCCAATAGTGGACATCTGCAGAGCAGCAACTTGGGCTTCAGTGGATACTTTTGTCAGGCACTATACAACACATCAAGACTCCATGTCAGATGCCTCATTGAGACTAGCAGTCCATCCATGGGGTCTTTGAAGTCCCCACCTCTGCTTTGGGAACTGCTTCATAGCCACCTACAGTGGAGCATGAGGGGATGCTGCTTGAAGAAGAAGTGAGTATTACTCACCCTTGTGCAGTAGCCAAGGTTCTTTGAGATGCATATCCCCGCACTGCTCCATTACCCACCCTCCTCCCCTCTACTTCGGAGTTTCACTGCATCGGGTCTCTGTGGTAGAGAAGGAACAGAGGGAGGTGGGAGGGGACGCGTGCATTCTAATGGCTGCTGCGAGCTCCTCAGAGCACACGCCCCCCCCCCCCCAGTTTCTGATACATAGATCTCCAATGTGAGGTGTGGGGAGCGACCACACACCTACAGTGGAGCAGTGCGGGGACATGCATCTCAAAGAACCTTGGCTACTGCACAAGGGTGAGTAACACTCACATCTGGCCCCATGGAATTATGTACTTCCTGCCTTTCCAAATTGTCCTGAACCTGTTCTTTCACTCCTGAGGTCAGCTCAACTCCTCCCCATTCTGTGTTGCCCAGTGCAGTAGTTTGGGAGCTGACTTTGTGAAAAAAACCTTTGAGTATTTCATAGAATCATAGGGTTGGAAGGGACCCCACGAGGTCATCTAGTCCAACCCCCTGCCAAAAAAAGCAGGACCACTCCCATTAGATCATCCCAGTCAGGGTTTTGTCTAGCTGGGCCTTGAACACCTCCAGAGATGGAGATTCCACGACCTCCCTAGGCAGCTTATTCCAATGCTTCACCACTCGCCTAGTAAGGAAGTTTCTCCTAATATCCAGCCTGGACCACCCCAGCTGTAACTTGAAACCATTGCTTCTCGTTCTGCCCTCTGTTACTACCGAGAACAGTCGAGCTCCCTCCTCCTTGGAGCAACCCTTCAAGTAGTTGAAGGTTGCTATCAGATCCCCCCTCAATCTTCTCTTCTGCAGGCTAAATAAGCCTAGTTCCTTCAGTCTTTCTTCATAGGGCTTGTGCTCCAGCCCTTTGATTATTTTGGTTGCCCTCCTCTGGACTCTCTCTAATTTGTCCATGTCCTTTTTGTAGTGGGGAGCCCAAAACTGAACACAGTATTCCAGCTGTGGCCTCACTAGTGCAGAATAGAGGGGAATGATCACATCCTTCGATCTGCTGGCAACACTTCTTCTGACGCAGCCCAGTATGCCATTGGCCTTTCTGGCAGCAAGCGCACACTGCTGACTCATATCCAGCTTCCCATCCACCATGACTCCCAGGTCCTTTTCTCCAGTGCTGCTATTTAGCTGATCACTCCCCAGCCTGTAGCAGTACATGGGGTTTTTTCGTCCCAAGTGCAGGATTTTACACTTGTCCTTGTTGAACCTCATGAGATTCCTCTTGGCCCACTGCTCCAATTTGTCTAGGTCTCCCTGAATCCTGTCCCTGCCCTCCAGGGTGTCTACCGTTCCCCCCAGTTTGGTATCATCTGCAAACTTACTAAGTGTGCAATCTATCCCATCATCCAGATCATTAATGAAAACATTGAACAGAACTGGCCCCAGGACCGACCCCTGGGGCACACCACTCGTTACTGCTTGCCAACTTGACATGGAGCCATTGATTCCTACACACTGAAACCATTGATCTAGCCAGTTTTCTATCCACCTTACAGTCCACGCATCTAACCCATATTTCTTTAATTTGCCAGTGAGAATGCTGTGGGAAACTGTATCAAAAGCCTTGCTAAAGTCAAGGTATATCACATCAACGGCTCTTCCCGCATCCACAAATCCAGTCATCTCATCATAGAAGGCGATGAAGTCATCTGTCACTAGATTACCACACCCATTCAATAAGGGGCCCACACTTTACCTCACTGCTATCTTGTCGATAACATACCTGTAGAAACCCTTCTTGTTACCCTTTGCCTCCCTTGCTAGCTGCAACTCCAATTGTGCTTTGGCCTACCTGATTTCGATCCTGCATGTTCAAGCAGTATCTTTATACTCTCACCTAATCATCTGTCCATCCTTCCACTTCTTAGAATCATAGAATATTAGGGCTGGAAGGGACCTCATGAGGTCAGCTAGTCCAGTCCCTGCTAAAACCAGGACTACTCCCATGAAATCGTCCCAGCCATGGTTTGGTCCAACTGGGTATTAAATGTTTCCAAAGATGGAGATTCCACCACCCCACTAGGCAACCCATTCCCGTGCTTCACCACCCTCCTCGTAAGAAAGTCTTTCCTAATATCCAGCCTTGACTATCCCAGCTTCAGCTTGAACCCATTGCTCCTTGTTCTGTCCTCTGTCACCACTGAGAATAGCCTAGCTCCCCTCTCTTTGGAGCATCTCTTCAAGTAGCTGAAGGTTGCTATCAAATCCCCCCCCCCAAGCCTTCTCTTCTGCAGACTAAATAAGCCTAGGTTCTTTAGTCTCTCCTGTCATCTGCCCCCTCCCCTAATCATTTTCATTGCCCACCACTGGACTCTTTCTAATTTGTCAACATCCTTTCTGTAGTGTGGAGCCCAAAATTGGATACATTATACCAGATGTGGCCTCATCAGCACTGAATGGAGGGGAATAATCATGTCCCTTGATCTGCTGGCAGCACTCCTACTGATGCAGTCCAATATGCTATTGGCCTTTTTGAGAAGAAGGGCACACTGTTGACTTGTATCCAGCTTCCTGTCAGCCTTAACCCCCAGGTCCTGTTCTACAAAAAAAAAAAAACAACACACCACCACCACAGTTGGTCCCCAGCCTGTAGCAGTACATGGGATTTTCCTGTCCTACTGCTCCAATTTGTCTAGGTCAGCAGTTCCCAACCTTTCCCTTTATGTGGACCACTACATCAGCATTGAAAGCTTTTGTGGACCATGTAAACAAAACATTTTAAATGTTTTTAACATAGCCTGTGGCTGACAGGAGTCAAACTTGTATATTGAGGGGTATTAAAACAGTTATTTCTAATAATTTATTACACTCACTCACAAACATATTGCTCTCATCACAGGACATCTACCTGCAAGAACTATCTCCTCCTCCACACACCCATGGACCACTTGCAGTACCCTCATGGATCACCAGTGGTCCACAGACAACAGGTTGGGAACTACTGGTCTAGATCTCCCTGAATCCTGTCTTTGCCCTCCAGCATATCTACTATTCTCCCTTGCTTGGTTTCATCTGCAAACATACTGAGTGCAATCTGTCCCATCATCCAGCTCATTAATGAAGATGTGGAATGAAATTGGCTCCAGGACTGACCCCTGGGGCACTCTCCTCGTTACTGGTTGCCAACTGGACATTGAGCCATTGATCCCTATCTGCTGAGCCTGATGATCTAGCCAACGTTCTATTCACTTTACAGTCCATTCATCCAAATCATACTTTCTTAACTGGCTGACAAGAATGCTGTGGGAAACCATATCAGATGCTTTGCTAAAGTCAGAGTGTATCACACTGATGGCTATTTCCGGATCCACATATCCAGTTATCTTGTCACCGAAGACAACCAGGTTGGTCAGGCCCGATTTGCCCTTTGTGAATCCATGTTGACTGTTCCTGATCACTCTATTTTCCTCCAAGCGTTTCAGGGTGGATTCTTTGAGGACCTGCTCCATGACTTTTCCAAGTATTGAGGTGGGGCTGATTGGTCTGTAGTTACCTGGATCCTCCTTTTTCCCTTTCTTAAAGATAGGTATTGTATTTGCCTTTTTCCAATCATCTGGGACCCATTCCCCCCCGCCACAAGTTTGCAAAGATAATGGCCAGTGTCTCTGCAATCACATTGGCCAACTCCCTCAGCACCCTCAGATGCAGTTCATCCATCCCTGCAGACTTGTGCATGTCCAGCTTGTCTAAGTAGTTCCTAACCTGACCTTCCATCACCAACGGCTTCTCTCCTTCTCCCCATTCTATGTTGCCCAGTGCAGTAGCCTGGGAGCTGACCCTGCCTGTGAAGACTGAGGTAAAAAGCATGGAGTACTTCAGCCTTTTCTGCATCATCCATCAGTAGGTTGTCTGCCCCGTTCAGTAAGCTTCGTTTTGTTCCTGTGCCTTCAATAAGGTTTCTTTAAAATACAACCAGCTCCCTTGAACTTCTTCCTCCTAATATGAGCCTCCCAGGGATTCTGCTGATCACTAGGGAGTCTGTCTGTCTTAGACATTAGTATCAAAACAGGAGTTATTTTCAAAACATCAACCTAGGCTAACTTGACCTAAATCCTAAAGTCTAATTTGATTAAGCTAAGTAATTTATAGGCCAGAAAACTGTATTCTGAAACATTAATTTGTACTTGCATTTCACCTTTTTATCCTAAAAATAGCCAGTACCTTTTTTCCTTGGCTACTTGGAAAATATAGGCCTCCTTTCCCCCTCAGCTTCTTAAGGTTCTCCAAAGGTGTCCACTGAGAGCTGAGGCTTGAAGAAGCTCTGTGGGCGCTTCCCTTCAGGGGACTGGTCTTTTTGCACTCCTAGCTCCCTTTGGTCATGGGGGACAGGTCACTTCCCACATTTGTCTAGCCCTTCTTTCCTTCAGGGTCAGATCTCCCGAGATGCTGTGAGCAGCAGCAGCTTAGGGATGATGGGCTGAAGCCCTACGCAGTGATCTAGGGTTCTGTGCTCTTGCTGCTGCCCGATACAGCCTAGGTCTGAATGCCCACATGAGGCTAGCTGTTCCCATGGCCCCGCCTCATGGGCTCTGCTTTCTTCTAGGCTCCTGCAGGAGCTAAAATCTGTGCATTGGCTGCCCCAGGATGACTCCAAGTGCTACACCTTCCCAGAGCTACAGCGTGCTCTGGCCCAAGAGAATGGCCGTGCCCGCGACCTGCTCAGGAGGTTCCTCAGCCTCTGTTCAGCTATACTTGAGCTGGTAAGGTGGGGCTGGAGCATCGGGGCAGACACTCCATTAGGGGCACTGCTGTATAGAAAAGGGATTCAGAGCATAGGTTCCTGATCTCTTTCCCCCAGCACTGTGCATTGAGCCTCAGGACAGGGGAAAGAGTGTGTTGCTCATTAGCACCCAAGCTCTTCTCCTGACAGCCCCAAGTGCTTCCTCCAGCTCTGACACCTGAGCTCTTTCCTCAGTCCTGTGCACTGAGCCCTCAGCTGTGTGCACCTTCACATGCCCCCCAGTCCTTTGCCCTCTGGCCCCAAACCCCTTTTCTTGCAGTCACACACCCTAGCTCCTTCCCTTGCCCTGCTCCCCAGCCTGCACCCAGCTCCTGAGGCTGCCCCAGCCCAGCACAGTACTTACCTTTGGTGGAAGTCAAGAGGGTGGGAGATTTAAAAAGGCACCACCCCACCAGCAACAGCTCCCAAGTGTGGCTAGGGGTACTCCCCAAAACATTCAGAGTTCATGCCCAGCAATGCCCCTGCTCTCCACATTCCTTCTCTCATGGTGTTCCCTGTGTCCCCAAACTTCTTCCCTGCCACACCTCCAGATCAGAGAAGAGACAGACTCTCCAGAGTGCCCCCTCTCAGGAAGGTCAGAACTGGAGTAGCCAGGAGCTCTACAACCAGCACTTCTGCCCTGCTCCCTATACAGCTTCTTCAGTTCCAGAAGAGGAGTAGCTGGGAGTTCTCCCCTTGCAGGCCCTTCTCTATCCTGGAACCTCTATATGTGCCATATGAACCCATTCAAGTAGAGTTGTCTGTTGTCTTGGTTTGGCAGAGAAAGCCTGGGGAGGTCTCAGGTTGTTTCCCAGTTAGAACCAGGGAACCGTGCCTCTACCGTGCCTGAGGTTTCTAGAAGAGATTTCTTGGGTCCCACTCTCTTCATTCCACAAAAGAAAGAGTCTTCTTGAATAAAGTGGGACTCCATCATGGGGAGAAATTTGTGGAGCTCCTTTCACTCCTCCTCCTGTCCAGCCCTGAGCACCAGCTGGGAAATGGGTCTCTGCAGGGAGCCTGCCTTCTCAGTCCAGTTGTATTCGTGTCATTGCAGGTGCGGGATGACACTTACAAGATAGTGGATGGACTGCAAACCCAGGTGCAGAGCTACAAGCTGTACATCACCAAGCAGTCCTTGTATCATCAGAGAATCCACTATGAGGGTCTAGAGAGGAGGCTGAAGGAGGCCGAGTTCTGGATGCAGAGGCTGGGCAGCCTGGCCCAGCTGGCAGACATCCTTATCTGCCAGAACCTGGTCTCCATCGTGCAGGAGGAGGTCACAGCATTCGTCAGAAATGTCATGAAGGTGAGGTGGGAAAGAGAGCAGACTGTAGCCTCTGAGTGTGTACAGCTCCCTCTGTCCTTCTTCTTGCTCTGTCAATGTGAGTGTCATAGCTTCAAAGAGTTTAAGGCCAGATGGGATCATTAGGTCATCTAGTCTGACCTCCTGTATAGCACAGGCTGGAGATTCCCACCCAGTTATCTGTGTGTTGTACCCACTCCTATGTTTGGCTAATGCATGTCAGAAAGGCATTGAGTCTGGACTTGAAGACTTCATGAGATGGAGACATCAAGCTGTCCCTCAGTGGCTTAAGAGCAGAAGTAGCAACTTCAGGGCACAAACCCCACCTTGGCTGTTGGTTCTGTACAGTAGAACCTCAAAGATGATTGCCAGAGTTACCAGGTGATTGGTCAGCCAAACACCATGGGGAACCAGAGGTAAGCAGTCAGGCATCAAGAGAGGGCAGGAAACCAAAAGAAAAGCAAATACTGTGCCTATATTGCATCATAAAGGTTGGCACATCTGGATTCCCAGTCCCCAGCTCCACTTGCCATGTGAGGGGCAGCCACTTACAGATAGAAGTTCACAGGTGTTGCTGTAAGTCCCCATTGCCAGCAGAAGGCAGTCTGACTGGAGCAAGCAGAGCGGAAGCACTCCCCTTCCTCTCAGGAGGGGAGCAAGAGCCCTAGAAAGACCAAGCAGCTGAGAGGTGCTGCTGTTGCAGGCAAATCCTGGCCTGGAGTGAGCACCAGAGGCTGTGCTCTGGAGGAGTTTTAACAGGCCATCGGCTGTACACTGATTTGGCGAAACTTTGCCCAAGGCTGAACTCCTCGGTTGTGCAAGGGGTGGGGGAGGGAAAAGCACTGATGTGGGCTGGCAGCAGCCCTCTGGAGCACAGCAGCAGTTCACAGAGCAGGGCGAGCCCTGGGGAGAGGTGACTGAGGACTGTAGTTTATGGGGTGCAAGGCAGGCCTCCACAATTCAGTCCGAAGGCAAGAAACAGAAATAGGTTAGGCAGCTGCTTGCAAACCAGGCAGTACTGCCAGGTGTCCATTTTGCAGAGATCTCTCCCAGCCTCAGCTGGAAGGCACTGACTTCAGGGTACTGTACCATGATGTTTTGTTCAGAGTCATGAACAATCTATGTTCCCAAGGACTTTGTATCTTTGAGATTCTCCTGTATTTAGGTTTCACCAAACAGTTATCAAATATAAACTCCTCCAGCACAGGCTTCATATGGAGTCACAGACAGTCCCCTTGGGTGCACTGAGCTGTCTTGCCCCCTAGGGGAGTCTGCCTTCATAACTAATGGTCCCTTACACCAGGGACCACAGCAATATTCCGATTGCTCCAGGGCCATCCCCAGGTGGGGTGGGGCCCAGGGCCAAATGGCCTGTGGGGGCCCCCTGCACTTGGGTGGGGGGCTGGGTGGGCACCCCTGCACTCCTCCCCCTCCCCCTGGACCAACCACTTTGCCCCTGGCTCCGCTCTCCAGCCTGCCCTGCACCAGCTGTTGTGCCCTGGGTGCGGGGGGGGGGGTGTCCCAGAGGCTGGGTTCCTTCCAAACTCCCAGCCCCCACTCCACTGCTTTTGGCTTCATGCAGGGCTAGACATGGTTGCCTCCCCCCTCCCCCCAAGGATGGCCATGGATTGCTCTCTGTCCCAATGGACCAGTAGCTTCCCCCAGGTCAATAGCTCTTTAGGTCTCATACCAGTGACAATGCCTGTGGACAATCCTGTACTGTATTGTCTGAAGATTTATTAAATAGAAAAAGGAAATGAAAGTTACTTACAAGGTTGAAGTGGATAAACATATATACACAAATTAGTGAGAGTCTTAGGTTTCACAAGATAATAGTTCTTTTGTGATAAGCAAGCTTTGAAAACTTGTGGTAGTTGTGAGAGGCTCCAGATGACTGGAAAAGGCAAATCTAGTGCCCATCTTCAAAAAAGGGAAGGAGGGAGATCCAGGGAATTACAGAGCAGTCAGCCTCACTTCAGTCCCTAGAGAAACAATGGAGCAGGTCCTCAGGGACTCCATTTTGAGGCACTTGGAGGAGAGGACAGTAATCAAGAACAGTCAACATAGATTCACAAAGGGCAAGTCATGTTTTACTGACCTGATTGCCTTCTATGATGAGGTGACTGTCTGGGAAGATGTGGGAAACCAGTGGATGGGATGTACAGCAATATCTGTTTTCCAGCCTCATGTGGAGGATCGTTCTTTCTTCATTGAGCAGTGTCCCTGACTGCTCCACTTCAGGTGTGTGGGCACACCCCTCAACTGGATCGGAGATTTCGCAGCAGTACCCCTACTGGGGAAGGCGCGCGTGCCAGGATTGAAGCAGTGTCAGTTTTGCGCCACTGTGACATGTGTGCCCCCCCCCCCCCCAAGTTCTTTTTTCTATCGCTCCAACCATTGGATGGAGATCATGGCAGCTCCGCACAGTTTCCCCTCATACAGTTACCCCTTACATCTAACCCATATCAACAATCAAAAACCCAAAGAAAAGGAAGAAGGAGGAAGAGAAACATAAAAATCGTTAAATAAATTTGTTAATACAGACATTGAAACGGGATGCCAAGCCCCTCAGCGTTCATGCGCCGTGTTTCGTGTAATGAGGCTATGCCGGCAACTGATGGCCATGACTGATGCATTAAGGGCCTTGGTGAGACCCACATATCTCACAAATGCCAGCATTGTCAAAACCTCAACTTCAGAACTTGCAAAGAGAGGGAAAGGAAACTTAAAACTTTTACTAATGGAGGGATCTCTCATATGGGCTTTGGGCCCTGGTCCATCTCCTCATACACCTGACGGAGCACAGAAGAGACACTCCTCTGCACCGTCCCCTGTACCATCAAAAAGATCCAGGGGCACAATAAGGAATGATAATACCCTTGAGAAAAAAGGTTCCTTGGGTATGGAGACCCTGAGGAATGGGGAATGCTCAAAAATCTCTTCCAGAGAGCGTGGGCATAAAAATAGAGCAGCGGACCCCAAAGCGGTGCCAACAAATGCTATAACGTCCAGCCCCATTCTGTCAATGGCTTCCTCCATGTCACCAACGGTGACTTCAGCATCGCTACCGACCATGGTGCCATGTTTGGTTCAGTTACCCGCCCTGACACTGGCACCTGCCGCCTTCTCTCCAGTACCAATCCTGATGCCTCAGGCTTCACAGCCCTTGCAGGCACTGAAGGACATCCTGGTGCCAATGCACTCACAGGCTTCTCATGAACCAGGCTTCCAGGACACTGCTCCCAGGAAGCATGAGAGAAAGTCCCATCATTTTGATGTAAGGGAGGATTTACCAATTGATTCCTCCCCAATTTCTCCACTTTTTGCTACGGATACTATTACTGATCATCTGTCACTTTTTTCACTCTCTTCTGATCAGAGTCTGCTCTCAGAGAGCATTGAAGCTCCCCCTGCAGACCAAAGACCATCACTGCAACAGCTTCAAGTTGTGCCACAGAATCCCAATGTAAATTACCCACGGCAATGCCCTCAATGGGCTGTCAACCCCTCCTTCGATATGCCATGGATGTTTTGGAATAGCTGGCCACAGTATGGAGCATTGCCCACCATCCCATCAGCATCACAGCTGACGATGCCCCTTCAGCAACCTGTATTGTTTCTGCCACAACAACTTCAGAGTCAGTCAATCACGAACACAACTCAATCTACTACTGTTAATTCCCAACAGGCTGAGGGTCCTAGGAGTCCAGCTCAACACTCCAAGGCTGATGACTTAAGAGAATTTCAAGAATTGTTTCAAAGAGTGGCAGATAGCATGGACATCCCCAACCAGGACACGTCCACTACACAACGTAGTTATAAAGAATCCTACAATCATCAGTATTCAACAAGGTTGCATTACTGATGGATGAAGGTATAATGGAGTTGGTGATCACCATCTGGCAAACACCTGCATCCTCCTCCCCAATTAATAAGGAAACAGAAAAGAAATATTTCATTGGGCACAGACTGGCTGACCTAGTGAGGAGGGCTTTAAACTAGGTTCAACGGGGGAAGGAGACCAAAGCCCACAAGTAAGTGACAATGTGGGTGATCTGGGAGATGGGATGGAACTTGGGAGGTGCTGGGACTGTAGCACCAGGAATAAAAGAGAAGGTAGTTGGAACATGGAGGGGGAATCAAATAATTATCTTAAGTGTTCTACTGAAGCCCCAATACATGAGGAGAGTGGGGGAGGAGAACTCCAAGAAAAACTGCAAGGAGGCATATGTAATAGAATTGAAAATCAAAATGACAAAGTAGGGTAATCAGCCGGGTATCTTAGGTGCCTATACACTAATGTGAGGAGCCTGGGAAATAAGCAAGAAGAATTGGTAGTACTAGCGCAGACAAGGAACTATGATATCATAGGAATAACGGAGACGTGGTGGGATACTCTGCATGACTGGAGCTCTGCCATGGATGGGTATAAACTGTTTAGGAAAGGCAGGGAAGAAGAGGGGAAGGAGTAGCACTATATGTAAAAGAGCTCTATGACTGCTCAGAGCTCCATTATGGAAGTGGAAGCGTGCCAGTAGAAAGTCTGTGGGTTACATTGAGAGGCGAAAGCAACAAGGGGGATGTTGTGGTGTGTGTCTGCTATAGACTACCAGGCCAGAAGCAGGAGGTGGATGAGGTGTTCTATGGACAACTAGTGGAAGCTTCTAGATCACAGGCCCTGGTGCTCATGGGGGATTTCAATTACCCTGACATCTGCTGGGAGGCCAATACAGCAGTGCATGGGCAATCCAGGAACTTTTTAGAGAGTGTTGGGGACAACTTTCTAGTACAAATGCTGGAGGAACCAACTAGGGACCTTGCACCACTCGACCTGCTGTTCACAAACAGGGAAGAATTGATCAGGGAGGTAGAGGTAAATGGCAAGCTAGGCAGTAGTGACCATGACATGGTTGAGTTCAGGATCCTGATTAAAGGAAGAAAGGAAAGAAGCAAAACACAAACCCTGGACTTCAAAAAAGCAGATTTTGGCTCCCTCAGGGAACTGATGGGCAGGAACCCTTGGGAAGCTAATCTGAAGGGGAAAGGAGTCCAAGAGAGTTGGTTATATTTTAAAGAAACCCTGCTAAGGGCACAGGAAGTTGCCATTCCAATTAGGAGGAAGAACAAACATGTGAGGCAGCCAGAATGGCTTAGCAGAGAACTCTGCTCTGAGCTTAAACATAAAAAGGAAGCTTACAGGAAGTGGAAGCTTGGTCAGATGACCAAGGAGGCATATAAAGATATTGCTAGGGACTGCAGGGATAAAATCAGGAAGGCCAAAGGACAAATGGAGTTGCGGCTAGCGAGGGATGTAAAGGATAACAAGAAGGGGTACTACACGTATGTTAATAATAAGAAGAAGATCAGGGATGGTATAGGTCCCTTGCTGAATAGGGCAGGCATCTTTGTGATGGAGGATGAGGGAAAAGCTGAAGTGCTCAATGCTTTTTTTGCTTCAGTTTTCACAGGCAGGGTCAACTCCCAGCCCACTACCAGGGGTATGGCAGATTGGAGAGAAGAAGAGAGGCCCTTGGGGATGGAAGGTCAGGTTAGGGACTGCTTAAAGAAGCTGGATGTGCACAGGTCCATGGGGCCGGACGAACTGCATGCAAGGGAAAAAGGAGGATCCGGGGAATTACAGTGAGGTCAGTCTGACCTCAATCCCTGGAAAAATTATGGAGCAGGTTCTCAAAGAATCCATCCTCAAACACTTAGAGGAAAATAAAGTGATCAGGAACAGTCAGCATGGATTTACCAAGGGTAAATCATGCCTGACCAATCTCATTTCCTTCTATGAGCAGATGACTGGTTTTCTGGATGCAAGAAGAACTGTTGATGTGCTATACCTTGATTTTAGCAAGGCTTTTGATAGAGTTTCCCACAGCATTCTCACTGGCAAATTAAGGAAGTATGGGTTGGATAGCTGGAATATAAGGTGGATAGAAAACTGGCTAGATCAATGGTTTCAGCGTGTAGGAATCAATGGTTCCATGTCTAGCTGGCAGCCAGTAACGAGTGGTGTACCCCAGGGGTCAGTCCTGGGGCCGGTTCTGTTCAACATTTTCATCAATGATCTAGATGATGGAATAGACTGCATTCTCAGTAAGTTCGTAGCTGACACCACGCTGGGGGGAACAGTAGACATGTTGGAGGGCAAGGACAGGATTCAGGGAGACCTAGATAAATTGGAACAGTGGGCCAATAGAAATCTTATGAGCTTCAATAAAGACAAGTGTAAAATCCTGCACTTGGTATGGAGAAACCCCATGCACTGCTACAGGCTGGGGAACATTCAGCTAAGTAGCAGCAATGTAGAAAAGGACCTGGGGGTCATGGTGGATGGGAAGCTAGATATGAGTCAGGAGTGTGCTCTTGCTGCCAAAAAGGCCAATGGCATACTGGGCTGCATCAGAAGAAGTATTACCAGCCGATCAAGGGATGTGATCCTTCCCCTCTATTCTGCACTGGTGAGGCCACATAGAATCATAGAATCATAGGGTTGGAAGGGACCCCACGAGGTCAT
>ML682089.1:433301-565957 GCA_007922195.1 Podocnemis expansa
CATGGACTTGTGCACATCTAGTTTCTTTAAGCAGTCCCTAACCTGACGTTCTGTCACATCTAGAATACTGTGTTCAGTTTTGGTCTCTCCACTACAAAAAGGACAGGGACATGCTAGAGAGAGTTCAGAGGAGGGCAACCAAAATGATTAAAGGGCTGGAGCACAAGCCCTATGAGGAAAGACTGAAAGCATTAGGCTTATTTAGTCTGCAGAAGAGAAGATTGAGGGGAGATTTGATAGCAACCTTCGACGACTTGAAGGGATGCTCCAAGGAGGATGGAGCTCGACTATTCTCGGTAATAACAGAAGACAGAACGAGGAGCAATGGTCTCAAGTTGCAGTTAGGGAGGTCGAGGCTGGATATTAGAAAAAACTTTTTTACTAGGTGAGTGGTGAAGCATTGGAATGAGCTGCTGAGGGAGGTGGTGGAATCTCCATTTTGGAGGTGTTTAAGGCCTGGCTGGACAAAACCATGACTGGGATGGTTTAGTGGGAGTAGTCCTGCTTCTGGCAGGGGGTTGGACTAGATGACCTATGAGGTCCCTTCCAACCCTTATGATTCTATGATTACCCCTAAGGGCAATGAATTCTTGTTCACACATCCCCAACCGAACTCCTCGGTCATTGAGGCTGAGAGCCAGAGATCCAAACAGACTCGTAATAAGTCTAACCCGGCTGATAAGGAAAACAAGAAGTTCGAGATTCTTGGGAAAAAGGTATACACCTCAGCCACTTTTCAGCTCAGAGTGGCCAATTACACTGCAGTCCTGTCTAATTATGATCATGACATCCACACAAAGTTGCTGGACTTTATTAACTTTATTCCAGAAGACAAAAGGGATGATTTCGATGTGCTCATTCAGAAAGGACAGCTCACGGAAAGAACAGTTTTACAAGCCTCCTTGGATGCTGCAGACGTAGGAGCAAGAGCTATAGGTCTGGCCATAGTGATGTGAAGATCTTCTTGGCTCCCATGTGGCAAATGCAAAACACTATTGAGGATTTGCCATTTGACAGAGACAAACCTTTCACAGGAAAGACTAATGAAGTAATGCATACCCTGAAGCAGTGGTTTCCAACCTGTGGTCCAGGGACCCCCAGGGGTCCACGGACATGTTGCAGGGGGGTCCGCGGAGCCTCTCCCTTTGGCGGCCAGAATCCAGCTACAGACCAGATGCTTCCTGCCAGGGCTGCCTTTCCGATTCCATGGCTAAATCCTGGCAGGGGGCTGGGGTGTGGCAGCTCCCTGGCAGGGGCAAGGGCAGGGGCCAGAGCTGCCACAGATTGGCTCCCCAGTGGCGCGGGCAATGGTGGTGGCAGCGCTGCTCACTGGCTGTCCCAGTGGCACCACCAGAGTGGTGTGGGCCAGATTACATAATCAACGGGGGGGGGGCACAAAGTTTTTTTTTGTTAAAATGGGGTCCCCAGCCTGAAAAAGGTCGGGAACCACTGCCCTAAAGGATTCAAGAACCACCCTACGTACGTTCAGAATATACACTTCTACCTTATGAAATATGTACCAGAGATACCAAACTTACAACCATAGATACTCCCAAAATCATCTAAACAGAAGATTTGACAACCCAAGGATAAGACTGAGACACCAGCACAGGAGGAGACAGAGCAACCAGTCAGCCTCAAACTCTCAGACAAACAATTTGAAGCAACAGTTTTGATGTTTTGATTGAGGGTTCATCTGACCACCTCACTCTCATTACAGATGTGTCTGTAACAAAACCTCTGTTCTTCTGCGACTGATTTTTACCATTCCTCCATCAATGGTGAAATATAACAACAGACAAATGGGTAATAGAGATTATCAGCAAGGGTTACTCCATCTCCTTCATTTCAAAACCCACATCCCACTGCCTTTTCCTGTCCCTATTCAGGGACCCCAACTCCTATAGCAGGAGATAGGCAACCGCTGGCAGATTGGGGCAATAGAGGATGTCCCAACCCAGTTCCTGAGGAAGGGGTTTTACTCTTGGTACTTCATTACTGAAAAGAAGACAGGAGGATGGAGGCCAATCTGAGACCTCTGAGAACTCAAAAAATTTGTGCAGACACAGAGATTCAAAATGCTAACCCAAGGCATGATACTTCCATCTCTAGAACAAAGGGATTGGTTGACGTCCCTCGACCTCAAGGGCACTTATTTTCATGAGCCAATTCACCCAGCTCACAGATTTCTAAGATTCCAGTTTCAAGACAGACATTACCAATATACCATACTCCCTTTCAGCCTCTGTACAGCCCCCAGGGTATTTTTGAAACTCATGGCCATTGTCATAGCTTTCCTACGCAGGCAAAACATCACAATTTTTCCTTTCTTGGATGACTTTCTGATAAAGGCACAATCCTATCAGGAAGCACTACTAGTGACCAAAGCAACTGAGAAGGCTTTCCTATCATTAGGTCTAACAATCAATTACAAGAAGTCCTCAATGTACCCAGCACAGGAAATCCATTTTATTAGGGCTCGTATCCATACTATCTCAGCCAGAGCATACTTACCGCAGCAAAGATACCACAGCATAAAACAGCTGGAAGTCACCCTTCAAACCTCCCCAGAAGATGGTGTAGAGTCTTCTGTATCTCCAACCTCTACAGAAGTGCTTGTGGAACCTCGTAGGACTGGTAGAATTAGATGTCGTCCTGTTAGATATAAGGATTACATTCTTGACCTTTAGTATTCTAAAACTGTAAATTCACAATTGATACGAATAGTTATCTTAGGTGCACTGCCAGGACATCAGTGATTTAAGCAGGGGAGAATGTAACCCAGGGGTACTCAAACTTTTTGCGAGCCGGTCCACATTCAGCCTTCCACCATTGACCAGGGTCCACAAACAACTAGGGTGGGGGTGGGGGGTGAGTGGGAGCGGGGGGGGTGATGTCAGGAGTGGGGGGCGGCAATGCCAGGAGCGTGGGGGGGCGAGTGGGAGTGGGGGGGCGGCGATGCCAGGAGCGTGGGGGGGGGGCGAGTGAGAGTGGGGGGGGTGGCGATGCCAGCCGCGTGGGGGGCGAGTGGGAGTGGGGGGGGGTGGCGATGCCAGCCGTGTGGGGGGCGAGTGGGAGTGGGGGGGCGGCGATGCCGGGAGGGGGAGGTGCCGCCGGGGGCGGGGCAGAGGCTGCGCAGCAGGCTCCGTGTGGGGGAGGGGGAGCGCAGCGAGCAACAGAAGTTGCTCAGCTGCCCTTAGAGCAGGGGTACTCAAACGGGCAAATAGGCCACTGTCGCAGTCCACCGGAAACCTCTTTGCGGTCCAGATTGTGGACCGCGGGCCGCCATTTGAGTACCCCTGATTTAACCCATGAGCTTAAATGAGGAGTGTCTCTTTAAGAGATTTGCTGGGGTCTGAATTGCTCTTGCTGGGTCACTGTTGCTGGGCAGAGTTAGCTGTCTAGACCTAGAAGTTTCCAGTATGTTCTGTGTAGCTTTGAGCATGCTCAGCAAGGTTAGCTGCCAGTGCAGTGGTCAGATGTCTGATATCAAGCAGCCAGGCCAGTTGCATTGAGAAAAGTACTTGTTGAGGAGAGTACTTGTGCTCTGTGCAAGGGGAGAAGCTGAGCTAGGAGCAGACAGCAGGCTGTTTTCCCTAACTCTGAGGGTTTTGCTTCAGGTCAGTAGCATTGTTAACCTTCCAGCAGGGAAGTCTGGAGGCAGTTGTTACAGAGGAGAAACCATTGGAAAAAGAAGGGTGGTTTCCTTTTAACTTGGGTTATGGGCTTTACTACAGTTCTTGAGTGCAATAAGGGGAAAGAGGCAATTATATTTTGTTATTGTCAGCGATGTATTTTTGTTTTGTAACGGGTTTTTTTTTTTAATATATATGTGTGTGTGTAAATGAGTGTTGACTGAGTAAGCTGAGTGGACAGCAGTGCTCCCAGCAGAGGAAGAAAGGTCTTCAAGGACTCATACAGAGGATTTCTGCTGCCAAAGAAGAAGGAATTGCTTTTTCTAACACAAGCCTTTGGACTTGGTGATTTGAGACCATAACAGACTCATGTGGCTACAGCTAAATAGCTGCTATGTATTATACTAATATAATGTATACTAATCATTTTGTTTGCTTTCATCAGAAGGTTTATAAAGTTAATGTTTAATATAGTATATTGCTTTTGGTTTTTTATGAATTCTGAACAGTCTTCACTGTGAGCCCCTTTACAAACTGGATCCTGGCTCTCCAGCTGCTTTCTGCAGGGGTTTCTCTGTGAGGCACTGGAGAGGGACAGATACATGAATTTGAGCCCACCCTAGCAGGTTACAAATTGAAAGCGGGGACAGTGGGCGGGTGTGCAATGGAAGTGAGCAGCGCATCTCGAAGAACAGCAGTTACAGGTAAGTAACTATCCCTTTCCTCAACCAACGACAGCAATGGGGCCCTTTTCCCAATCTCATCCTCTCTATTCCAGAACTGGTGAAGGAATCTTTAACCTGGTGGACAAGCAAGAACAATCTATGTCAGGGTGTCCCATTTGTTCCTCAAAAACCATCAATACTGATAACCACAGAAGCCTCCCTCACAGGATAGGGTGCGCATTCCCTACAAGAAACTACCCGGGGACAGTGGTTGATGCAAGAATTGTTACACATAACCTCCTTGAGTTGAGGGCTGTTCGATACCCATGCTGATACTTGTTTCCAAGTATAGCAGGAAAAGCCATAAAGGTTCGCACAGACAATGTAGCATGCATGCATTACATGAACCATCAAGGGGGAGCATGCTCTCCATCTCTTTGCATAGAAGCAATGAAACTGTGGGAATGGTGCATAATGCACAAAGTCCACATATCTGCGATATACCTTCCAGGCAAACACAATGTAACAGCAGACAACCTGAGCAGAATGTTCAAAGATGCCCATGAATGGGAGATACGGAGTGACATTCTCTGAGGGAGATTCAAATGCTGGCATTCCTTACCATAGACCTGTTCACATCTGCCCTGAACAAGAAATGCTAGCGATATTGCTCCAGGACAGGAATGGGTCAGGGCTCCCAAGGCAATGCATTCCTGCTCCATTGGAGTCAATCACTCCTATACGCCTTTCCCCCAATGCCCATGATATCCAAGGTACTTTGGAAAATCCATCAAGACAAGGCCATGGTGATCACGATAGCGCTAGTATGGCCCCGCCAAGCGTGGTATACTTACCTCCTCAGAATGTCCACAAAATCACCAATCACTCTCCCCTGCACTCCAACCCTCCTGTCACAGAACAGAGGAAGGACACTGCATACTTACCTGAAGAGACTCCACCTCACAGCTTGGTATCTAGATGGTTCAATGACCTAGAGGCTCAATGTTTGGATAAGGTTAAGAATATCTTCTTAAATGCAGAAAACTCACAACAAGATCCACTTACCTCCAGAAGCGGCATTGTTTTTCCGTCTGGTTTTCTCAGAGATCCCTCAGTCCTGTTGATGCTCCTATCCCTGACATACTGGAATACCTCTTAAGTCTAAAAGAAAAGAATATCTCTGTTAATACCATCTGAGTTCATTTGGCAGCTGTTACCACCTTCCATACCTGTATGCTCAACTCCTCCATATTTGCACACCCAGTACTGAAGAGATTCATGTCTGGGCTCCAGAACTTGTATCTGCAAACTTGTCCACTTGTGCACACGTGGGACCTCACCATGGTTCTCTGGATGCTAATGAGACCTCCTTTTGAGCCCTTAGCAACAAATTCTCTCCTTCATATGTCCATGACGGTGGCATTTTTAGTAGCAATCACATCAGCCAGGCAGGTAGGAGAACTTGCAGCCTTTATGGCACATCCTCGCTACACAGTATTTTACAAGGATAAGGCATTTTTTTGTCCTCATCCTAAGTTTCTTCCAAAGATCACATCTTCCTTTCACCTTAACCAGACAATACATCTTCCAGTATTTTTCCCAAAGCCACACAACACACCTCAACAGGCTGCTCTTCATACTCTGAACATGAGGTGTGGCCTTCTATTTGCAAAGAATGAAGGACTTCAGGAAAACACCCAGACTCTTTGTTTCCACTACAGAATGGTCTCAGGGCAATCCCGTATCAAAATAGAGGTTATCACACTGGATTTCCTCATGCATAAGAATTGCCTATACACTATAAGGAAAACACTCACCTGATTCTATTCAACCCCATTCCACCAGATCATTAGCTATATCTATGGCTTTCCTCAGCAATGTTCCACTCTCAGACATTTGCCAGGCTGTCACATGGTCCTCTGCGGACATGTTTGTAAAACACTGTGCCTTAAAGCAACTATCTAAACTAGATACCGCTATTGGCGTAGCAGTCTTGAGAACATCACACATCCAGCACTCCAAAGTTTCCACTTCCTCAGCAGGGAACTGCTAAATACTCACCTGAAGTGGAGCACTCTGGGACACTGCTTGAAGAAGTGAAAGTTACTCACCTTGGTGTAGTAGCCGGAGTTCTTTGAGATGCGTGTCCCTGACATGCTCCACTACCCTCCCTCCTCCCCTCTACTTTGAAATCTATTCTATACACCATGGTTTCCACAGAAGACAGGGAACTGAGGGACAGTGGGGAGGCGCACGCATCACAGTGGCGTGAAAGTGACACTGCTTTGATCCTGGCATGCGCATCTTCCACAGTAGGGGTACTGCTGTGAAATCTCTGATCCAGCTGCAGGGTGTGCCCACACACCTGAAGTGGAGCATGTCGGGGACACGCATCTCGAAGAACTCCGGATGCTGCACCAAGGTGAGTAACCTTCATTTTTTTTTCTAATGACATGGCAATTAGATTCTTTAGCAGCCTTGAAAGATTGTACCCATATCTAAGGGAGCCTACTTCTCTTTCAGACTTGAACTTAGTTTTG
Organism: Podocnemis expansa; assembly: GCA_007922195.1. NCBI lineage: Eukaryota > Metazoa > Chordata > Testudines > Podocnemididae > Podocnemis > Podocnemis expansa. The sequence goes on from ML682089.1 coordinate 440,142, forward strand.
TCAAAATGTATGGGATCATGATGAATACCTCTAACAATGTGCCCCTTATTATACCTTTCCTGGAGATGATGTTCCTAATTCCTGTAGTTTCTGCTAGATGGGTCTCTGAACTGAGAACCTTCACATCCCAACTACTGTACTGTTTTCTTTAAAGAAAAGGTGTACTTACACCCTGCTTTGATCTCTGAGGTAGTATCAGATTTTCATACCAATCAATCAATTTGCTGACCTGTGTTTTACCACAAACCATAGGCAAATAAGGATGAGCAATGGCTCCATACAGTGAACACTAAATGAGCACTGGCGTTCTACTTAGACGGGATCAAACGTTTTTGGCAGTCCATCCAACTGTTTGTGGCTGGAGCAAACACAATTAAACGTCTTCCAGTCTTCACACACAATTCCATCTTGGATACCTTCATGTATCTAAGTTCCAAAGGGGCAGCCGTGTTAGTCTAGTAAAGCAAAAAAAGCAAGGAGTCTTGCGGCACTTAAAGACTAACAGATTTATTTATCGCATGAGCTTTCGTGGGAGAAAATCCCACTTGAAGCATCTGACGAAGTGGGATTTTCTCCCACAAAAGCTCATGCGATAAATAAATCTGTTAATCTTTAAGTGCTGCAAGACTCTGCTTTTTTTGTGTCATGTATCTGTGACTGTGCATGTTATCATTTGGTGGGCATTTTGCATCCAAAGAAGCTGGCTGCCCACTCCACAGGATCAAGAGCATTCTCAACAGGTTTCCTAGTGCAGTTCCCTGTGCTTGACGTTTGCAAAGCAGCAATCTGATCATCAGTGCACAGTTTCTTCTGCCAATACACCATCACTCCGAACTCAACAGGTGATACCATGTTTGGTCACTGTAACAGGGTGCTGGGGGTGAACCCCTTGGAAGCCCATCACTCTAGACTACCTCACAGAGGGGCAGCAGAGCTAGTTGGCTGGCTGAAGGCTGCTTAGAATCACAGAGTCATAGAAACTGGAAGGGACAATGACAGGTCATCGAGTCCAGTTCCCTGCCCTCATGGCAGGATCACATACCCCTGTTAAACCATCCCTGATGGGTATTTGTCTAACCTGTTCTTAAAAACCTCCAATGTAGGAGATTCTACAACCTGCTGAAGCAACTTATTCCAGTGTTTAATCGCCCTCACCCAAACAGTTAGGAATTTTTTCCTAAAGTCTAGACTGAACCTCCCTTGCTATAATTTAAGCCTGTTGCTTCTTGTCCTATCATCTGTGATTAAGGAGAATACTTTTTCTCCTTCTTCCTCATAACAAAGGTGTTTGAAAACTGTTATCATATCCCCTCTCAGTCTCCTTTTTTCTAGACTAAACAAACCGAGCTCTTTCAGTCTTCCCTCATAGGTTGTATGTTCCAGACCTCTTATCATTTTTGTTGCTCTTCTCTGGAGTTTCTCCAGTTTCTCCACATGTTTTTTGAAATGAGGCACCCAAAACTGGACACAGTACTCCAGTTGAAGCCTAATCAGTGCAGAGTGGAGTGGAAGAAACAGTTCTTGTGTCTTACAGTACTGTTAATACACCCCAGAATGGCAGTTTTGCAACTGTATTACACTGCTGACTCATATTTAACTTGTGATTCACTATGATGCCCAGATCCATTTCTGTACTACTCCTTCCTAGGCAGTCATTATCCATTTTGTATGTGTGCAATGGGTTGTTCAACCCTAAGTGGAGTACTTTGCACTTATCTTTATTGAATTTCATGCTGTTTATCTCAGACCATTTCACGAGTTTGTCCAAATCATTTTGAATTGTGATCCTATCCTTTGTAGCACTCACAACCCCTCCCAGCTTGGTATCATCTGAAAACTTTATAAATTTGCTCTCTGTGTCATCATCTAAGTCATTGATAAAAATGTTGAACAAAACTGAGCCCAGGGCAGATCACTATGGCGTCCTAGTCATTATGTCCTTTCAGCCTGAATGTGAACCGTTGACAGCTACTCTGTGGAAGCAGTTATCCAACCAGTTTGTCACCCATCTTATAGTAGCTCCATCTAGTTTGTACCTCCTCAGTTTGTTAATGAGCATGTGATGTGAGACCATATCAAATGCCTTACTAAAGTCTAGATATACCACATCTACTGCTTCCATTGTATCCACAAGGCTTGTTAACACATCATAGAAACCTATTAAGTTGGTTTGACATGACTTGTTTTTGACAAATTTATGCTGACTAGCCCTAAGCACCTTATTCTCTTCTAGATGTTTGCAAATTGACTCCTTAATTATGTATTCCATTATTTGTCCCAGTACAAAAATTAAATGGACTGCTCTTTTTTCCCTTTTTTTAGATGGGCACTACATTTGCCCTTTTCCAGTCCTCTGGGATCTCACCTGTCTTCCATGATTTTTCAAAGATAATAGCCAATGGCCCAGAGATCTCCTGAGTCAGCTCCATGAGTAGTCCAGGATGAATATCAGGCCCTGCTAATTTGAAGACATCTAACTTGTCTGAGTAATTTTTAACATACCCTTTCCCTGTTTTATCTCCTGCCCTTTCTCATTTCTAGAGGGGTAGCCCTGTTAGTCTGTGAATGGCAAAACCAACGAGAGCCCTCTGGTACCTTCTAGACTAACAGATTTCTTAGGGCATAAGCTTTCATGGGCTCTAGCCCACTCCATCAGATGCATGAAGTGAAAACTACAGTTGAGAGGTATACCTTTTCCACTTCATGCATCTGATGAAATGGTTTGGAGCCCACAAAGCTTATGCCTGAAGAAATCAGTTAGTCTAGAAGGTGCCACAGGACTTTTGTTGGTTTTGCCCTTCACAGACTAACATGGCTACCTTTTAGGCCCTTTATGTCAACTTTGATGGTATATGACTGTAGAGGATGTTGAACCACCCTGCTGAACCCCCCACAGGACTTAGGGGACCTGGGGCAGATTTGATGTGAGGGCCCACCCTCACTGTTCAATACATACAACTCATACCTTTATGTACTGTAGCTGCCAACAGGACATTTATATTTTGTTCCCTGGAAGTCCTCTGTTACCAGGCTACAGCCATTTGGAATGGGCATCAACAACAATCAAAAATATACATCCTGCCAGGGAAAGGGTCCCCGTCCTTGGTGGGGGCCTGGGGCAAGTTGCCTCTGTGGTTCTGCACGTGTCACTGAGAGAGAAGATGTCTGGGGACTGTATGCAGAATGCATGCACACTAAGAATGGAGTGGGCATGTGCAATCAAGTTACGTGGCCCTAGGCAACCACCAACTTCCAATCCCGTGATTGATTCATATTTATCCATCATAACAAGCAAGGCCGTCCCTAGGGGGGGTGCGGGGCCCAGGACAAATTGCCCTCTGTGGCGCCCCCCAGCACTGGGGGGTGGGGCTGGGCAGCCCAGGGGAGTGTCTGACAAGGCCCATCATACCCTAACCCCTCCAGGTTCCTGTTGCTGAATATCACGAGCTAAGAAGCTCCGCAAATAGAAGTAGGAGGGAGGGTGATGGATCATACTGTCCCTGGGACTTCCAGCCAACTTACATAGATTTTCCTTGCACTGGGGAAGCTGATAGTATCTGGGTGCACAGCTGGCACATGGCTCCATGCCCAGCTGTGAGTTGCCACCCTGCCAACCCACACCAGACACATCTACTGCTGTGGTTCTCAAGATTTTTAAATAGATCCCACCCCTCCCATGAACTTTGCTGTGATGCTTGCCTTCTCCACAACCTTCTGAGTGGCAGCATGAGAATGGGGAGCAGGGGAGGATAGAGTGGGGTGTCAGGAGAATAAGAGGAGAAGTGCAGCTGGGTGGCAGGCACCAGAGAAGGCAGCACAGCATCTGCAATTTCCCATGCTGTTCTTGCGCTAGGCCAAATGCCTGGGCATGCTGCAGGGCAGGACATTTAAAAAGGCTCTGGCCTGGTCCCAGCTTACAGGTGCTTGCAAACCGGGCGGGGGAAGTTAGAGAATCCATGAGGCAAACAAGTCCATTTCACTCAGCATGTGAAAAGCAAGAAGCATCCACCTCAGAAAGAAGTAAAGGAAAAAAAAAAAAACCAAGATGAAAGTCATGTCTGATCACCAGCTATTTACAGTGATCACACAGGAGCTCTGAGGAAGCAAGACACAGGAAGTTTGATAGGTTTACTTGAGAGTCAGCAAATATAAAAAATAGGTAAAAAGATGAAAACTTACCCAGTATCTCTGGGCGAATGGGCAGGCAACACTAATTGTCACCTACTCACCCTGGGATGGGCAGGGGGAATTCAAACATCACGAGATTAGTTTGAAAACACAGTATAAATTTTGGCCAAAAAAATTATTTTTGGCATTCTTGTGATTTTTGATTTCTTGAAACTGGCAATACTGTATGTTAGTACCCTATACTTCACTCAAGGAATTCCTTTCCCTAACTGTATTCTTCCTGTTAGTGTACGGCCAGGCTTCTGTAGCCACAATGTAGGGACACAGATAGATAAAAGTGAATTGAATGTACCTTTAAAGCATCTGTTAGGCAACACTATATCTGTTTTTTAATATCATAATGAAATAACTAACTCAGTTTAATAGACATTATAACCAATGTCCAGCAAAGCTTGATGTTGTGAATTTAGAACTTAATTTTGTATTCTTGATCAAACTTGTTTTGGGTGTGTGCTCTGGAATTTCATTTAAACGTGTGAATGAAGGGTGTGTGTGATGGACTCAGTCAACACCAGTGTGTCCTGATGAAATGCAAGTACAATGGGGACTGGTTTATGCGCAAGTGTCGGGGGACAAGCCCCCGGTGACCCCGCATAAACCAGCCCGCATGTAAATGGGACTGGATGGCCTTCCCTGGGGCAGCGGCCCAGGCCCTGCTCCCTGGCCACGGGCCATTCCCCCAGCCCCACTTCTGTGCTGGGGTCCGAGGCGGCCTCAGGCGCCTGCTGCTTTCAGCCTGGCCCCGGATCTATGGCTGGGGACATGGCAGGGAGCGGCAGCGGTGGCAGCTGCTTCCAGCCCCATTCTAGGTCTGGCCATCTGCGGCTGCCATTCCCTGCCATGTCCCCAGCTGGGGATCTGGGGCCAGGCTGGTGGCAGCAGGTGCCTGAGGCTGGCTCGGACCCCAGCACAGAAGTGGGGCCAGGGAACGGGGCCGGTGCCTGGGGCCTGTCTGTGAGGCAGTGATGCTCCTGGTCTTGTTTATGCAAGGCAGGTTAATGGGACCCGCACGTTACTGTGGGGCTTTTGGGGGACATCCCATTACCATGCATTAACTGGTTCCACGTGCAAACTGGTTGTGCGGTAACGAGTCCCCACATATTACCTTAATGGCTAAGCAATGCAAAGAACTCCCACAAAAGCAAGGATCCACCCCAGAAAAAAAAGAACAAAACAGAAGACAAAAGTCATGTCCGTAAATGGCTGGTAGTCAATGATCACACAGGACCCTTGGCCAGGCCTGCCTGCTGCCCCTGAGCCTTGCCCCTGGACTAGGGGGAGGGGATCCTGGCCAGACCTGCCCACTGGCCTGGAGGGCAGGGGTTTGACCCCAGGCCATACCTGCCCATCAGCGCACTGGCCTGTGGGGGAGGGGTTTGACATGGGGCCAGACCTGCCCACCAGCCCACTAGCCTGGGGTTTGACCCCTGGCCAGACCTTCCTACTGCCTGGGCTAGGGGGAGGTGACTCCTGGCCTCACTGCCTGGGATTGGTGCAGGGGGCACCAACCCTGGCCCCACCTGCTCCCTAGCATTTCTGCCTGGACGTGGGAGGTGACCCCTGGCCCAGCCTGCCCTCCTGGGCTTGGGGGGGGGGGGGGAGGTTGACCCCTGACCAGGCCTGTATCCCTGGCCTTACCACCTGGATTGGTGGTGGGGTAAACAACCCCTGGTCCAGCCTGCCTGTTGACCTGCTGGTATCACCACCTGGGCTTGTGGGAGGGTAAGGATGATGCTTGGCTCAGCCTGAGTCCTGGCCTTGCTGCCTGGGCTTGTGGGGGATAACCCCAGGCCCATGTGCCCCCCAGCCCTGCCACCTTGGCTTTGGAGAGAAACGACTGCTGGTGGGGTCTGCCCCCTGGTGCTTACCACCTGAGCATTGGGAAGGGGACAGCCCCGGGTCTGACCTCCCCACCTGCGCTTGGGGGAGGTGAACAATGGCCTAGCCTGACTATTGCTCCGCCCCAGCCTTGCTGCCTGGGCTAGGTGGAGACAACCTCTGGCCCAGCCTGCCCCCCTAGCCTCCCAGCCTGGGCTGGGGGGAGTGTCAATCCTTGGCCTGGCCTGCCTGCCATCCTCTCACCTGGCCACCGGCATGACCTGGGGCCAGGGAGCATGATCCCTGATCTACCTGCCCCCTACTAGCCCAGTAGGACTTGGGGCCCAGGAAGAGTCCTGGATCCCCCCCTCCCCAGCCCGGTCTCTGGCCTGACCCAAGGCCCAGGTAGGCCTGATCCCTGGCCACCTGCCCCATGTTGGCCTGGGAGATCCAGGGCCAATGGGGAATCCTGGATTCCCAGGTCCCCCAGACCCCTATCCCTGACCTGGCTGCTGGCCCAACCCAGGGGGGCATATCCCCAGCCAACTCACCCCTTGGCTCAGGCTCAGGGTCCCACCAGACACCCCCCAGTACTTCCTTGGCCGTGTGTTCCCTGGGCTGGTGTAGCCAGCGTCCGCTGGAGGAGGAAAAGGTTAAACCTCCCTCTCCCCCCAGCTAATTGCTCAGCTGCACACAGCAGGGCGGAGGGCAGCAGGCAGCTCAGCTATTCACCAGCAGAGCAGGGGCTGAGTGAGCCTGTGCCTGCCAGCCAAAAACATTTGGGGCTCCCTGAGGGAGACCAGGGGCTTGTGCTGGTCCCTGGCATGGGGGGGGGGCAGCATTGTAGGCCCCCCGGGGACCCCCAAAGTGCAAGGCCCTGGGCAGCTGCCCTGCTTGCCCTACCCTAAGGACAGCTCTAATAACAAGACCCAGAAAAAAAAATCTTATGTTGAATGCAATGCTGTATATGTTAAAAAATCATGAGCTGTAGTGTTTAGAAACTCCTGTGAGATTTTACTGCTGGCTGCACAAGACCTCCAGACTATGTGTCTGAAGTCCCCTCTAACAATGCTATTTTTTATTTCTACATGTTATTTTAGTAGAAGCTCTTGTGCCTTGGTGACATATGAGGCTACCCATTCTTTCCACCTTTCTCTGTTTGTTGCCACATTTCTTATTTCATTGTCACTGTTATAGTAACAGATCATATCTTTCTACACTTAACTACAGAGGAGTTCAAAGAGAACTAGAGAAGTTTCTGGAAGATAGTTCCATTAATGACTACCAGTTAGGACAGGCAGGGATTGCTGTTTGCCAAAGGCTGGGAATGGGCAACAGGGTGGATCACTTGATGATTATCAGTTCTGTTCATTTCCTCTGAAGCACCTGTCAGAAGACAGGATCCTGGGCCAGATGTATCATTGATCTGACCCAGTATGGCCATTCTCAATTTCTTATGTTAAATGCCTCTAACAACACCTTAATCTGGGAGAGTTCCTCAGAGTTGTCAGGTAAAGAGAATGGCTCACACCCTGAGCAGTGAAGGCTGTTACAAAGAATTCATTTACTTTAGCCACATTTGCCTTATCTTCTTTGAGTGCCCCTTTAGCATCTTGATTGGCCAGTAGCCCCCACTCCCCACTGATGGTTTAAAAGGCTTTCTGCTTCTGAAGTACTTTTTTTTCCTGTTACTTTTTGAGTCTTTGGCTCAAATTTATTCTTCATTATTCTTTTTTGGCTTTCCTAATTATATTTTTCCATTTCACTTGCTAGAGTTTTTAAACTTGTCCAATTTTTTCAATAGGATAACTTCCACCTTTTAAAGGATGTCTTTTTGTCTCTAACTGCTTCCTTTGGTTGGGAAAGTCAGTGGTTCTTTGCAATGCTTGGTGCACCACTCTGACAGGTTGTATATAGCGAGGATCCATGAAACAGCTTAACTCTCCAGAGAGCTCCTTGGCACAGGGTTTGTTTAACTTCAGTGGAGTCTCACTAGAAGGCTCAAGAGAGACTCTCTTGACTTGCTTTAAAACTGCAGTGTAAGCTTGGAAGAATTCATTTTGTCTGTAACAGGATGAATCAGCATTTAATTTTATGGTCAGCTCCTGACTTGGTGCCCCTCTTTCTTCATCCATTGAAGGGTGCCAGAAAAGCTAGGAGATCTGGAGGGGTGATAGGGAGGAGGAGGTCATTTGGGGACCAGCATAGAATCATAGGGTTGGAAGGGACCTCATAGATCATCTAGTCCAACCCCCTGCCAGAGGCAAGACCACTCCCACTAAACCATCCCAGTCATGGTTTTGTCCAGCCGGGCCTTAAACACCTCCAAAGATGGAGATTCCACCACCTCCCTTGGCAGCTCATTCCAAGGCTTCACCACTCTCCTAGTAAAAAAATTTTTTCTAATATCCAGCCTCGACCTCCCTAACCGCAACTTGAGACCATTTGTCCTCGTTCTGTCCTCTGTTATTCCCGAGAACAGTCGAGCTCCATCTTCCTTGGAGCAACCCTTCAAGTAGTTGAAGGTTGCTATCAAATCCCCCCTCAATCTTCTCTTCTGCAGACTAAATAAGCCTAATGCTTTCAGTCTTTCCTCATAGGGCTTGTGCTCCAGCCCTTTAATCATTTTGGTTGCCCTCCTCTGAACTCTCTCTAGCATGTCCCTGTCCTTTTTGTAGTGGGGCGCCCAAAACTGAACACAGTATTCTAGATGTGGCCTCACCAGTGCAGAATAGAGGGGAAGGATCACATCCCTTGATCTGCTGGTAATACTTCTTTTGATGCAGCCCAGTATGCCATTGGCCTTTTTGGCAGCAAGAGCACACTGCTGACTCGTATCCAGCTTCCCATCCACCATGACCCCCAGGTCCTTTTCTACACTGCTGCTACTTAGCTGAATGTTTCCCAGCCTGTAGTGGTGCCAGCTTGTGTATGTTATAGTCTAGAGCAGCAGTTCTCAACCACGGTGTCATTGCACAGTGATACATGTGTCATGGAGAGCCAGGGAGATGGCTGAATACAGCCTGGGAAGGGTGGGCTGGTGTGTCCTATAGGATTGCAGCATGCCGCCAAATGTGTCACGACGTGCAAAAGGTTGAGAACCACTGATCTAGAGAAGGATTTCCAAACCTTTATAAGGCTGGGGACCCATTTCAAACTAAAAATAACTTAGCAGGTCCCTTTAGGGTGTCTTGCACCACTGCACTGCAGCAGCTCTGCCCCAGGCAGAATTTGGCCCGCATGGAGCAGAATTTGGTCCACACCGCTCTTCTGCTGGGGATTGGAGGCTGCAGCAGCTATGGCCCCCTCCCCCTGCCCAGAGCTGGGAGTGGCCAGGGCTGCCTCCCCCTGTGTGGGGAGCCACCATGGTCCCATCCCCCTGCCATGGCCATGGTCCCTGCCCCCCCCGTGTTCTCACCCGCTCGCCCACTCTTCATCCCTCTGCTGGTTTCCTGTCCCCAGCCCCTCCCAGGGCCCCTTTCCCCACCTTACCTGGCCAATGCAGCTGCTGGCACCTGGCTGCTCCTCAGGTTGCCAGTGTTTCCTCTAAGGGCCCAGCGCAGCTGAGCTACATATGTTGCTTCCGGGGCCCCCCGGGGGGGGGCCTCCCCCCCCCCCCCCCCCCCCGTAGGCCTGAGGCTACCCCCCGCTCAAGCTCCGCTGCCTGCCTGGCCTCCTGGCAGTCGGGGCAGAGCAACCAGCCCAGCCTACCCCCAGCCAGCTACACCTCCCTGAGGGGCAGAGGGGGCTCAGCGCCGGCCCCCTCCGACCCCTGGGGAGATGTGGCTGGCTGGGGGTAGGCTGGGTTGGTTGCTCTGCCCTGCTGCGGTGAGGCTGGGCAGGCAGGCGGACGGGCGAAGCAGCCTCCGGCCCTGAAGGCTCACTGCCCCACCTCCTGGTTTTCGCCCCTCCGGAATTGGAAGGGGAGTGTTAGGGCCCCCTTACTTGGCTGCTGGAGCGGTGGGTTCTGTCCCCTGGCCACTCCTCTGGCTGGAGGAGCTCTCACTGGGCATGCGCAGAGAGTCTTCACATGCTCTGTGAGAGCTTACTCTGAGCCGGAGTTTTAAAAACTCCCAGCTCAGAGTCACTCTCTGGGTAGGGACTGCAGCTGCTGGCCATGCATGGCCAGCAGTGTTCCCTGCGCCAGGCAGTGCCCGGGGCTGTGCGGCCGTACGGCTGTGCAGCTTAGAGGGAACATAGCAGACTACTCTCCCTGGGCATGCTCTGCATGCTCAGGGTGGGAGTTTAAAAAATTCTCTGCCTGGGTGAAACTCCCTTCTGGCTGGAAGCCTGAGTCTCTGTGGCAACCAGAGATCCCAGCAGCATCCGGCCACAGCTCTGCAGCCCCCCTGGAGCCACTCTGCGGCCTCTCAGGGGTCCGTGGCCCCCAGGTTGGAAACCAGTGGTCTAGAGCATTTGGCTAGAGACCTCTGCAGGGTCATCACCTCACCCACCCAGAGCCTAGACTGCAGAGAACCTGCAGTGCATGGCTAGGACTGACCCTGTCTTTCTTCACCCTGTCTTGACTGTTTCCTGTGCAGGCCAATGGGACCACGCGCAAGGCTGTCCTCCGAGTGCATCTGGTGTTTGACGCTGACAGCCAGCTGGTTCCCTTTCCCTCCAGTCAGGTGCTGGAAGGCAGCCTGCTGGGGGCCCTGGATACCGTCGTGGAGTCTGTCCTACAGGTTGGTACCTCTGACTCTGAGTAGACATCTTTTATTTGCTATGAGCTGGTCTTCAGCACCCCAGGCTGAGCTGATACCAATGGAAGTCAGGAATCTGTCTGTGTCCAGAGAGCGTGGTTGAGGGGTGGATGGCAGCAGGGACCCAGGGTGGGACTGGTCCTTGCTGTTGCTGAAGGTCAGGTACATGCCTAGGGCTTAGGTGCCTTCACCCCAGTGCTGGTGAATGGGGGGAGGTTGCCAGCTCCCAGCAAGATCTCTATTGTCAAGTCAGTGCTTCAGGCATGTGGCTGGAGGCTGAGTTGGGTACAGGGACTAGGAACAGTGGCTCTGCTATGTAGGAACAGAAGGGTTTGGCAATTCTTGCTGGGAGCTCCTGCCCCAGTGGTAGGAACCAAGCTTTGTCAGTGTTGTAAGTGGGTGGAGTCATAACAGCTTTGCCCAGAGATGGAAGTTTCTTATTGTGGGGCTCCTTGCATGAAGAGTGGAGGGTTGTGGAGGGTCGAGCCAGCAGGCTCTCCTGGCACTTCGCTTTCTTTCAGGTGACTTGGACAAGGAAAGAAAAACCAGTGACCCAGCCTGAGCAGAGTCCTGGAGACAGAGAGACTCTCAGAGGTCAGGACATGGGGATGGTACTGTGCAAAGCCCAGTCGAGTGGCAGATGACTTTCTTACCCAGTGCTCTCTACAAGGGCCAGCCCCAGCTGCTGCTTGGCTCAGATGGTGCACTCCCCCAGGGGCTTCCAGAGTGGGGGACAGAGCAGATGTGGCAGGAGACCCTGCTTCTGCCATCTACACCCAAGGGCAACCCCCCATCATCCCTACTGAAGATGGTTGGGTGAGACCTCATGGTCTCTCTGTCTTCTTCTGTGCAGCTCTTAGAGATGCAGATAAAGATGGGGCTGAGACCCTTGGCTCCCAGCCCCCCACTGAGCTGCTCCAAAGTCTGCCTGCGGAGGTGCTTTGTGGCCAGGAGCCACAGTTGGTGCACCATCTGGATCTAAAGGTCAGCGGGGGGTTGGAGGTGAGTGGGCACCGCCTGAGGAGCCAGTACCCAGTGCCATCGAGGGAGCAACTGGAGCAGAATCTGCGCTCAGACAGCAGTATCCAGGAGTCACGGGCCAACCAGCGGGCTTCACTGGAGGTGAGCTGGGGAGGAGGAGGGCAGGAGGGAGAATATCCTACTGCACCACACTAGTCAGTCAGGGGATCCCAGGAGTCCTCTTTTCTTAGGACCTGTTCCCCCCACTGCAGCTATTTTGTCTTTCCTTCACAGTGTTGCTAAGAAATGACTTTTTGCCAGAGCTCTTTACCCAACCCTAACTGCCTTGAACCCAGGGTGCCTGCACACTCCCAGTGTATTCACACCTTGGGCACTTTTGATCACATCACCAGCATCCCCCTTCACTGCATCACACCGCTCCTCCCTGCTTCTCTTCATCCTGGCTGCACTGCAGGTACTGCCTCCCAGCAGCTGAGCTCTCTCCAGAGCCAGGAGCTTGGCAGGGACATGCTAACTGCTGATTAAACTCGAGTAGCTCTGAATCCCCTGGCTTGCCCCTACCCCATCTCACACTGTGTGCACTTTGGCATATTGTTTCTTACAGGACTGCGAGCCCTGGGGAAAGGACTGTCTTAGAGTTTGGGATGCCCCTGGTGTAATGGAGTCCAGTCTTCACTGGGCCCTCTTTGTTGCAGTGCACTCATCCTGAATTTCCCCTTGCCTCTCCTCCTATCCCTTCTGATTACTTCTCACCCACACTGGGCATGCTCTTGGCTAGGGTTACCAGATGTCAGGCAACAGGAGGACATGCCGTCCTTTTTATCCTCCCATGTTCCATCTGGCAAGCATTTTAAAATACATGATTTTGTCTGGCTTTTTACTTACCGGGGTTAAAGTATGCTGGAATGCCACAGAATACCTTATTTTTAGGGGAAAGTGTTCCTGGGCCCCCTAAAATCAGAAGAATACTACATTAATACTACATTTTCTCCATGTGTCCTCCAATGTCCTCCTTTTCGTACTTCCCTGTTCTCCTTTCCAGGCTTTGGTATCTGGTAGCCCTACTCTTGGCTGACTCCTTCTCCAGAGCTCCCTCCCTCTAGCCATTTCCTCCTGTCATGAGTCCCAGCCATGATCAGTGTTCCCTCTAATTTTTCAAAGGTTATGTGTGCAAAAAATTTCTTTTGTGCAAATTTGCAGAACCAGTGTCCAAATCTGTGCACACTCCAGTGAGTGTGGTCAAACATCTGATGAATCAGATTATAATCCATCTCCCATTTATGAGCAGAAATTAAAAAGTATTAGCACTTTTGAATTTTTTGTGCGTGCTTTATTTTGGTGTGTGCATGGGTTTCACAACCTGTGATTTCTGCAAAGGCTTTGCCTTCCCTGGGATACCTAGCTCATAGAGACAAGCTTATGCTGGGCTCCCAGGGTCCAGGCTGCTGTGCTGTGCATAAGCTGACATTGCTGAGTGGTCTTTCAAGGTAGCATGACTAATGGTGGGGAGGCGCAAGAAGAGTTGCCAGGACTGCTGTTTGGAAGGCCAGTAGCAGGTGTCTTTGGGCCTTGGTGTAGTAAGCTGAGGATCTGTAGTTTGCTGAGAGCCTCATGATATCCATGCAGGTGGCACTGAATGAGACCCAGGAGATCTGCAAGCATCTTGCATGGCTTGCAGAGATTCACAGCTTTGCTCACGCTTGGAGCCCCAAGAACCTGGAACAGATGAAGGGCTGGCCTGCCAAGGAGTATGTGCAGCGAGTTGTCCAGCTGCGTGTGTGGGAAGAACGTGTCAAAGAGGTGCCCTCCACTGTCATCACCTGCAACCGATTGCTCTTTATAGATTGCAGCTGTGTGCAGCAGGAGATAGGTATGTGGGGTGCGAGGCAGGGGCAGAGTCACTCGTGTGGAGAGTGGGCAGTGAGTGCCTAGAGGAGGGGGCAAAAATCATGTCCTGTGTGGTTAATTGGGATCAGGGAAGACTGGCTATTGGTGGTATGTCTGGTCAGATGGAGTGCGGTAATGGGACCTGGCAATGGCCCCAAGTTCGGAGAGGCAGTGATAGGCTTCTGAGGGGTGGCTGGTCCCATGGGAAGGCCTACGGGTTGTTAGCATGCAGGTTGGTTACCTAGGGGACGGTTGATGGGGCCCCATGGTTTGGAGAAGTTGTGACCTCGGCCTAATGGGATAATGTCCTGAATATACAAAAATCAGGACAAGCTGCAAAACTAAGAGCTAGACTCTCTAAACAAGGCTTGTCCAACTTGCGGGCCAGGAGCCAGACTCTGGCCCACCAACAACTTTCTTCTGGCTTACGGAATGTGGCTGCAAGAGCTTGGGAGCTGTGGCTGACCAGGACCCTTGTCAGTTTTTGACCCTGTGCACAGCACAGCTACAGGGAGGTGTGGCATGGCTGGAGAGCTGTTCAGAGGCTGGATTCAGCCCCTTTCGAGTGAGCAGGATGCAGGTAAAGGGGGAGTGCCCTGAGCAGTGTCCAAGTTCTGCTCTCTGTCTTTCCCCAACCTTAGTGGCAAAATCTCTTCTGTAGGGATTGCTACCTGTCAGTGTTTCTGGTACAGAGATGCCCAATGCCACAACCTGTGACCCCTGCAGAACTGCCAGGGTTTCTGTCCTGTCTCTTTCCAAGTTCCGAAGGGGCAGCCATGTTAGTCTAGTCTAGCAAAAAAACAAGGAGTCTTGTGGCACTTAAAGACCTACAGATTTATTTTTCACATGAGCTTTTGTGGGGGAAAATCCCACTTCTTCAGATGTTTCGAAGATGAGGGAACTTACAGAATGGAATGAAAATAAATGCAAGGGAGTGTAAAACAGGATCATGTCATATGGTAACAGCAAATCAGAGCAGTTGTTAAGGTTCAAACCCTGGGAGGGGTGAAGTCAAATTATCTTTTGTAATGGGAAAAGAACCCATAGTCTCGATTTAATCCTGCTTTCATACCAGGGGCATCGCTGGCACCTGGCACACAGGGCCCATGCCCCAAATGCTGATGCCAGTGCCCCGGGTCCTGGTGGGGCCCTGCCTCTCCCAGTCTCCAGCCGGATAGGGCCGGGGATCCGGGGCCCAGCTGCCCGTGGTGGCAGTGGCCACTTCCAGCCCCTTCAAAGGCCAGGTGACCCCACGGCTGCAGCTACTGCCCTGTCCCCAGCTGGGGGCGGGGCCTGTGGGCAGGGGGTGGGGCCTGGACCCATGCCCTGGGTCATTGGGGCAGCGATGACCCTATTTCATACAGTCTAATATGCATATTAATTCCAGTCCAGCTGTTTCTCTTTGAAGTCTTGATGTCCCAGTGATGTCCCTGAGTACAGTCCTTAACAAATCATTTATAGAGTGATTAGAAAGATAGAAGTGCTCAGCAACTGGTTTTTCTGTTTTTTGCTTTCTGATGTCAGTTTTGTGTTCATTTATTCTTTTGCACAAGGACTGTCCTGTTTGTCCCATGCATAAGGTGTTGGGGCACGTCTGGCACATGATGGCATAGATCACACTACTAGGTGAGCAGGTAACTAATGTGATCTATGCCATCATGTGCCAGACGTGCCCCAACACCTTATGCATGGGACAAACAGGACAGTCCTTGTGCAAAAGAATAAATGAACACAAAACTGACATCAGAAAGCAAAAAACAGAAAAACCAGTTGCTGAGCACTTCTATCTTTCTAATCACTCTATAAATGATTTGTTAAGGACTGTACTCAGGGACATCACTGGGACATCAAGACTTCAAAGAGAAACAGCTGGACTGGAATTAATATGCATATTAGATTGTATGAAAGCAGGATTAAATCGAGACTATGGGTTCTTTTCCCATTACAACAGGTAATTTGACCTCAGCCTTCCCAGGGTATGAACCTTAACAACTGCTCTGATTGCTCTTACTGTATGACCTGATTCTATGTTTTACACTCCCTTGCATTTATTTTCATTCCATTCTGTAAGTTCTCTCATCTTCAAAGCATCTGACAAAGTGGGATTTTCTCCCACGAAAGCTCATGAGAAAAATACATCTGTTAGTCTTTAAGTGCCACAAAACTACTTCATTTTTTTTGTCCTGTCTCTGTCTGTCTGACTCTGTTCTCCTCTCCCTCTCCCCAGCACTGCTCTCCTTTCCCAGAGCAGTGCTTGGCGGGGAGTGAGGAGAGCAGAGTTGGTGGGGCCCCTGTCAGGAAAGAGCTGAGTCCTGCCACCCAGCTGCTCTGCTCTCCCCACCTCACCCTTCTTTCCCTCCCCTCTTCTGTCATGCTCCTCTGTCCTGCCTTGCTCTCTGCGCTCTGCCTTGCCCCCTCACACAGACAGCCTGCCCCCTTCTGTACACAGTACAAGCAAAAGCCATGCCAAATATCACACTAATGATTTTATTAAAGTTTATTAATAAAATCAGTTTCTATGTCTTATTTATTGAAAATTTTCTCACTGGCCCCCCAACTGAGAAAAGAATCGCAATGTAGCCCCTCACCCAAAAAGGTTGGCTACTCCTGCTCTAAACAGTGACGGGTGATATTTAAACTTGGGCAGTCAAAAATCATGTGTCTTTTTCACACTCTGGTTATCAATGAAGCATAATAAAACAGAAACAGCCCCCTTTATTGCACATCAGCTCCTCCAGTCCCCACCTAGCCATTGGGTCTCTTAAAGAAATAGGTTCTCCTGACCCCAAAGGGCCAGTTACATCACCCAGAACAATACAGGCTTGAATCTTACCCAAAATGCCATGCTTCCAGCCAATCCTTTAGTAACTAAAAGTAAAGGTTTAATGTAAAAAGAAAAGAAACAAAATAAGTGAGAGATTAAAGGGTCAAAATGAGTCACATATATACAAATACTTAAAAGTCCATGTAAAGTAAGTCCTTGGAAGAATTTGGAGTTTGCAGGCGTGTCCAGTTCCTCAGGAGGACACCCAGGACCTGGGTGGGCCTCAGTCCTTTGTCCAGTCTCAAAGGAATAGATCCAGAGATGGGTGTTGGTTGTGGACTGGAGATTGAAGACCAAATGGAGTTGGGGCTGCTGCCTTTTATCATCTCTGGCCTTCCCCATGCTTGTGGGTTTTTACAAATCAAAATGGAGTTGAGTCACATGGTCAGTCCGGATGACTCACTGAGCAGTTTTCTCTTAATGGGCTGTTAGGGAGACAATGACTATAGACATCCTGTCTTGGGAGTTCCCCACAATCAAATAAATTTAAATACTGTATAACAAACATTCCTAATTTCTACTACAGATAGAAGTACACATAAACAATATAATCATTCCTAGCAAATCATAACTATTCTGTTGACACCAAACAGGGCCTGTTTAGTATGAATTATTGCGAATATGAAATATTAATGCAAAAACAATCATGAGCGGTTCCCTAAACCCAGACAACATCACAGTGGTGATGGAGTCTTGGAGGGGTGGATGATAGACGAAGAATGATGGGTCCCTTTGTTCAGATAGGGATGGGGTGGTGGGCCCTGAGCAGGAAGTGTATGTGGATGGGAAACTGGTGATGGCAGCAACACTGAGAAATGCACCTGGCTGCCTTTGCCCTGTCCCCCCTAGTGCCACTGCTGGACTCCATGATCAAGGAAATCCTCGGTCTGCTGCTGAACGAGACATCCCAGCGAAGCGAGAGCCTCATCTCTGAGCTTGGCGGGGTAGTGCAGCTCTACCGAAGTGTTGGCACTGATGTCTTCACCATTGCCAAGTGCTTCCAGAAGGTATGGTTGGGTCAGCCCTTGTGCTGTGCTTTGCTTGGACTCAGCCTGCTGACTCACAGTGCATCCCTACGCCAGGGACCACCCTCTTTGTCTCCTGAAGAGGCCCTGACTCCACTCCTTTTTGGGCAGGCTGGTACCTTCCCTTCCACAAACCATCACTCTGTGTCATCAGCTGGATAGGGGCCCTACCTGAGGAGAAAGGCTTCAGCCCCACCATCCCAAGCAAAGTGGCAGCAGAGGGGCTGGTTAGGCTCAGCAAGAGTCTCCCAGCAAGTGGATTCAGAATTAAGAGTTAGAGCTGAGCAAAGTCTTTTGGCAAATAGTAAATTAGTGAATGCCTTTTTCATGGCACTGAAACAATATGTAAATTCAGGCTGAATTAGATGACTAGTTTCAGATGAAAACATCTGAAAAGAAGTATGAACAATGTCAAAGCGATCTGTTCCACATTGTATGGTGACAAGTTCCAAAGTGGGAGCTGTCTTAGTCTAGTTCAGCAAAACAGTCAAGGAGTCCTATGTCACTTTTAAAGACTCACAAATATGTTTATTGCATGAGCTTTCATTGGGCGCAATCCCACTTCATCAAATGCATGAAATGGAGACTGTCCTACATTAGCTGTATATGTACTACTGAGAAGGGTGGGTCTCAAGATCAATTCAAGCAGTTCCAGAGAGGTAGTCTGCGAGCCCAGCCCAGCAAAGTAAACAGGTGTTGATTCAGTGTGGAAGAGGGAAGCAAGAGTTGTAAGCAATAGCAGAGAAAGTGAGAATGGTAATAGGGAGGAAATCACATCTTTTACTGAGTTAGCCATTGCAAGTCCCTGTTCAAACCCAGGGTGAAGGTGTCTAGTTTTCCAATGAATTCCAGCTCTAGTTTCACATAGTTGTCTGTTTCTGAAGGTTTTTTTTTTCTTCCCTGAAATATTGTAGCTAGCATGCGTTTACAGAATGTCAAAGATTGAAATGTTCTCATACTGGTTTTTTGAATGTTACCATTCTTGATGTCTGGTTTGTGTCCATTTATTCTTTTGTGCAGAGACAGTCCAATCTGACCACCGTATAAGGCAGAGGCGCATTGTTGGCACATGGTGGCATGTATCATATTGGTAGATGTGCGGGTGAATGAGCCTCTGGCAGAGTGACTGATCTGTTTAGGTCCTAGGATGGTGTCACTTGAGTTGATATGTGGGCAGTGTTGGCAATGGGGTTTGTTGCACGCATAAGTATCTAACTAAGAGTTTCTTTTCTATGGTGTGTAGATACTGATGAGCGTTTGCTGAACATTGGGGGTTTGCCTGTAAGCTTATGTGATAAATTTGCTGGTCTATAAAAGTGCCACAGGACTCCCTTGTTTGTTCCACCATTTCTTTCCAAGTTGATGTTTTTGACAGAGCTGGTTTGGATTTTTTCATTTATCAAGGAAAATGGACAGAATTCAGCTTCTTAGATTTATTTTTCCACTCAGCTCTAGAAAGCTAATCCATTTCACCCCACAGTTCTCCAGACACTCTGCAGACTTACGGCAGGCATCACTGTGCCAGGCACATTCAGCGCAGCTCTGCTTCTCAGAGCCGTTGTCTCAACAAGCATGAGGGCCAGAGCACAGTGAATTCTCAGTGAGCTGAGATCTGAGGCCCATAGCATAGTTTCTGGGAGATCTGGGGAGGCAGCAGACAGGCTCCAGCCCTTGTCTGACAGAGGCTGGCCTCACTCTTCCTGCAGCTGGAGCAATACCAGGGCCAGATGACAGAGCTTCAAGAGCGTGTGGAGTATGTGCGAGCTCTGAATGAAGTGATCCATCAGCACTTCCGCCCACTCAGCCTGGATGAGGAGACCCTGGAGAACATGGTGAGGGCATGCTATAATTGGGAAGGGAGACCACAGGAACTGCCAGACTAGATGAGCCATTGGTTTACCATGGCCAGTATCTTGTCTAAGCCCTTATCCTCAGTGACTACAAGTAACCCTGTTCTAGTCTTGGCCTTCCCAACATCCTCTAGCAAGGAGTTCCACAGGTTGACTGTGCATTATGTGAAGAAATACTTCCTTTTGTTTGTTTAAAACTTACTACCTATAACTTCCTTTGGTGACGTCCTAGTTCTTCTTCGAGTGATGGCCCTGTGAGTGCTCTGCTTTAGGTGTCAGTGCATCCTGGCACCCCAAGCATGGATTTTTCAGCAGTGCCTGTCCATGTCACTCAGCTGCAGCAGGTGTCTCGCAGCACCATTGGCATCTCAAGTGCTGCATGTGTGACCTGACCGCTTCAGTTCCTTCGCCAGTCCCCATCTTGAGAGGAAGCTCTGTAACACTGTTTCTGAGAGAATAAGAAATACAATGTAATTAGTTTTATACACTGTTTAAATATAGAGCTTAGTCATAATGTTAGTCTAAAGCTAAGTCATAAGTTCTAGTTAAAAAAAAAAATGTCTTTGAGTAGTGTCCCTATGGTGCTCCACTCAAGGTGTTGCATATCCCTGTGTCCTCAGTTGGAGATTTTTCAGCAGAGTTCATGTGGGCTGCGCCTGGCGGTGAACAGCACTTTTTTGAGTGAGTACACAGCCCCAGCCCCTCATTTTCTTCTCAACCATCTACCGTCTGAAATGGAGCTCTCAGCAGCTCTCACAACCCGCCTCAGAAAACAACTCTAGCTGACTTAGTTAGTTTTTAGTAGTAGACTTTCCTACTGTTCTACCCTATCCTAAATCAATCAATTAATCAATCAATAAATCTCCTTCCCTTTCCTCAGCACTTTCCCTATTAGCATAAATAGTAAACTTGGTTCACCATGCTTTAAACACCGGGCCTCCTGCAGGGATGCTATGCCTGCTTTGGACAGACACACTGGCTATGTCTACACTAGAAGCTTAAGTCGACTTAAGCAAAGCCCTGCCCACATTTGGAGACCATTAAGTCAACTTAAGGGCTTCCTTAAGTTGACTTAATAACTCCTACCCTTAAAGTTGACTTTAAGGCTTAAGTTGACTTTATTGAGTCAACTTAACACAACATGGCCAATAAAGTCGACTTAGTGCAATGGGGCCATTTGAGTCGACTTTATCATAGAATCATAGAATCATAGGGTTGGAAGGGACCTCATAGGTCATCTAGGCCAACCCCCTGCCAGAGGCAGGACCACTCCCACTTAAACCATCCCAGTCATGGTTTTGTCCAGCCGGGCCTTAAACACCTCCAAAGATGGAGACTCCACCACCTCCCTCAGCAGCTCATTCCAAGACTTCACCACTCTCCTGGTAAAAAATTTTTTTCTAATATCCAGCCTCGACCTCCCTAACCGCAACTTGAGACCATTGTTCCTCGTTCTGTCCTCCGTTACTACCGAGAACAGTCGAGCTCCATCTTCCTTAGAGCATCCCTTCAAGTGGTTGAAGGTTGCTATCAAATCCCCCGTCAATCTTCTCTTCTGCAGACTAAATAAGCCTAATGCTTTCAGTCTTTCCTCATAGGGCTTGTGCTCTAGCCCTTTAATCATTTTGGTTGCCCTCCTCTGAACTCTCTCTAGCATGTCCCTGTCCTTTTTGTAGTGGGGCGCCCAAAACTGAACACAGTATTCTAGATGTGGCCTCACCAGTGCAGAATAGAGGGGAAGGATCACATCCCTTGATCTGCTGGTAATACTTCTTTTGATGCAGCCCAGTATGCCATTGGCCTTTTTGGCAGCAAGAGCACACTGCTGACTCGTATCCAGCTTCCCATCCACCATGACCCCCAGGTCCTTTTCTACACTGCTGCTACTTAGCTGAATATTTCCCAGCCTGTAGCAGTGCATAGGGTTTTTTTGTCCCGAATGCAGGATTTTACACTTATCCTTATTGAATCTCATAAGATTTCTATGGGCCCACTGTTCCAATTTATCTAGGTCTCCCTGAATCCTGTCCTTGCCCTCCAACATGTCTGCTGGTCCCCCCGGCTTGGTGTCATCCGCAAAGTTACTGAGAATGCAGTCTATTCCATCATCCAGATCATTGATGAAAATGTTGAACAGAACCGGCCCCAGGACCGACCCCGGGGGCACACCACTCGTGACCGGTTGCCAGCTAGACATGGAACCATTGATTCCTACACGCTGAAACCATTGATCTAGCCAGTTCTCTATCCACCTTATAGTCCACCTATCCAACCCATAATTCCTTAATTTGCCAATGAAAATGCTGTGGGAAACTCTATCAAAAGCCTTGCTAAAATCAAGATATATAGCACATCAACGGTTCTTCCTGCATCCAGAAAACCAGTCATCTGCTCATAGAAGGAAATGAGATTGGTCAGGCATGATTTACCCTTGGTAAATCCATGCTGACTGTTCCTGATCACTTTATTTTCCTCTAAGTGTGTGAGGATGGATTCTTTGAGAATCTGCTCCATAATTTTTCCAGGGATTGAGGTGAGGCTGACTGGTCTGTAATTCCCCGGATCCTCCTTTTTCCCTTTCTTGAAAATAGGCACTACATTTGCTTTTTTCCAGTCCTCTGGCACCTCCCCCGTTCTCCATGAGTTTTGAAAGATAACGGTTTTGAAAGATAGCTTTATAAAAGTCTACTTTGCTAAATCAACTTTAAATGGATCCCCTAGCTTAAGTCAACTTTATAAAGTTGACTTAATTCAATGTGGCCTCATTAAGTTGACTTAATAATGTCTACTTAAAGTCGACTTTAAGTAAACTGTATTAAGTTGACTTAATAAAGTTGACTTAGCGTTTGTAGTGTAGACATAGCCACTGAGTGTATCAGGTGCCTGGGCAAGGGACGTATCCTTTAAAAATGCCTGCACTGCAAGAATTTAAAATCAAGAGCCAGGAGTGCCAGAGACCTCAGGCTCAAATTAATACTTATGGAGGGATCTTTCAGACCTGCCTCATCTCAAACTCCCAGCACGTCACAAGAACCTCTTAAACACTGTGTGATGCTGTCTGGGTCTAGGGAAGTGGTTCCCAACCTTTTCTCTGCCGTGGCAAACCTCAGTATCATTAATTATTTTCAGGTACACCACCATTAAGTAATGAATATTTAAATTAAATTGTGCATATTCAGGAGCCGTGGCACACTGATACAGAAATGCTGCCACATGGGGGGGGTGGTAGGGGTAGCTGGGCAGCAGTTGCAAGTGAGAGGAGGGGAGGTCAGAGGTGGCTATGTGGGGTGGCAGAAGAGAGTGTGGGGTGCAGAGCAGGGAAGGTTGGCAAAGAAGGCCAGGGGTGGCCGTGTGGGAAACAAGGCTGGGGACTCACGGGGTCCCTGCTGACCTTGCCAGGGGCCTCCATTGGCCTTCCAGGGTCCCCCTGCCACAGGCCTAGCTGGGCCAAGCACCAGCCCTCTGCCCCCACTCATCCTCTCATCCCCCCCAGGCATGGCCTGGACCCTGGCTGGCATGTTGGGGCCCTCACCACTGCCCCCACCAGTCTTCCTGGCATAACCAAGGCCTCTGCCAGGGCCACATCGACCCCTGTGCCGCCCTCATTGAACTCCCTGTGGCCTTGCTGGAACCCCACCACCACCACCACAGGGTCAACACCAACCCTCCCGCCCTCTGCCACATCTGGCGCTCCCCATCCCTTCCCCACTGAGGCCCCCCGTCAGCCCCACTTACACCTGTCTGGATTTAGAAGCTGCCTCTAGTGGAAGCAGCTCCAAAAATCTAGCTGCCTTCCCACTCCCATCCATCTCTGTCTCCTGGGGCCATGACCGGATCCTGCTGCCACCAGCAGCACAGGGTCCCAGGCCTGGGCCCACTCCTGATGTCTGTGGCTGTTGCAGGACCCTGGGTGCAGTATCTCTGATGGCTGAGGCATCCCCAGAGTTACACCTGCATCCTGCTGCTGCTGGCCATGGCGTCCCTTGCACCTGGGGCCAGTTCCTGCCCCCATGGGCTGCAGCATCCTGGGACCAAGTCTGGAAGTAGCTCCCACTGCTCACAGACGGAGCTGAATGGGGGGGGGGCTGGATTTTGAACTGGGGCCAGGGCCGGATCCTTCTGCCACTGGCTGTAGCGTCCCTGCACCTGGGGCCGGTTCCTTCTGCTGCCCGCCACAGCATCCCTAGCCTTTGGCCGGGGCCAGATCCCACTGCTGGATGTGGCAACTCTGCAGAGTAGGTCCAGCTGAAACTCAGGACAACTGCCAGGGTGGCCCTGGTTCCCAGCTGGGGTCCACTCCTGCCTCAGCATGGCTGCCAAGGCCCATGGGAGCTAGCACTAGCCCTCTGTCCCCCACAGGTCTCACAGGGGCCCCTACCAACCCCCAACCCCACTTTGCCCCTTGACTCCCCCACAAACCCTATTCACCCCACTTCCCCCATCCCACACTTACCTCAAGCCAGCACATGCAAACTGCTTCTTTAGGATGCTTTTCCTGCTCTGCACAGCCCACATGGCTGGACTGCACAGGGAGGGAGATTTAAAACAACCCAAGCTCCCCTCTTGCCTTTCAGCACACTTAAGGAGTTGCTGTGGCACACCGGTTGGGAACCACTGGTCTAGGGGACTGTTTATGGTTATCTTTCATATTAATATTTCATATTTGCAATAATCCATGTATGATATACCATGTTTGGTGTCAATAGAAAAGTTGTAATCTGCTGGGAATTATTATATGGTTTATATGTAGGTATCGTATCTGTAAAAGATATTAGGAAGCTAGTTGTTTTTTTTGTACTCCAAGTTCTTCTTCGAGTGCTGCTCGGATACATTCAGTAATAGGTGTGTCCGTGCCACAGCACATGACTGGTTGAAAACCCTTTTTCCCTAGCCTGTCAAAACAGGCCTGGTGGCCACCATCCCCTGGCCACCCCCTGGCTATATATACAGCGGCCACCCCATCCCTCCTCAGTTCCATTTTCCACCTTCAGCAACGGTATTACAACAGCCCGCTTCTTGTGATCACACAAGCAGCCTGGCTTCACGTCTTTTATGAGCCACTTGCTCAATTGGGAGAACCTTTTCGTGGACATCATTCCACCGAAAAGCACTACTCTCACTGAGCGTGCAGAGGACAGAGAGCAAAGGTGCTGTGCGTTGGCTTTGGAGCAAGTGTGGCAGCCTACTCCTGAAGCTTTGGTGTTTCCTTCGGCACCGCATGGCAGCTCAGCACTGGAGCCTTCCCAGTGCTGCTGTCTTTGAGAGTGAAAGAAGACGAGCACAGTACCAATGTCGGCACCGAAGTGTCAATGCCGCTCTGTGTCCCCCATCCGGGGGTCACCTCAGGACTAGCAGGAGTCGGTACCGGTCCCTTCCACCCCAGAGGTCTTTGAGGCAGCAAAGATGCTCCTCCTCCAGCCAACATCTCCCACCCCAATGCCCCCCAAGAAAAGGGGTAAACTGCTCTTTGCTTCGGGAGTCTCGTCGCCCCAAGAGTGGTACCAGACTCTGTCACGAATCCTGGTGCCGAGTTCCCCAGCATCGGAGCCAGCCATTCAAGAAGGCCCCAGTACCATTAAGCCCTCCGTCGGCGCCGTGTTACCCTGCCTTCTCTGGCACTGCAAACATGGCCCAATGAGGCTTCTCAATCCCCAAGCGCTGAGGAAGGTGTCTTGAGGGGGAGTAAACAGCCCCATCCATGGCTCTTGGTACTGATGCCCTATAGGTACCGACCCCATGAAGGGTCTCCCCAAGAGACCCCAACAGGTCCCCGCAGTACTGTTCATCCTGGCTCAGCCCCGTGTACTCTGGCACTGGATAGAGCCCTGAACCCCATTCCTTGTTCCTGCACTGGGGACCTCACTGCACTTTTCAACCTCCTTCACCATGTTTGCACCCATGTGGGGTTGGAGGCTAATTTCCCCATGGGGCCTAGCAACACTTTGTTCGGCCCGGCATTCCCTTAATCAGAACTCATAACAGTTACCCTACAGCCTAGCCTACGGGATCTTGCCATGTCACATCGGCAAACCCCTGGGTCCATTGCCCCCATATTGGACACGGCAGGCCATAAATACCAGGTCCCTGCAAGAGACTTTCCCTTCCTCACTTACTACCCGGCACTGTATTAAGGGATGGTGGAAGCAGTGCTAGGCCTGGATCAGGATTCTTGCGACCCTCTCCCGGCATCAAGGGATGCGAGGTAGATAGATCTCCTGGGGTGGAAGGCTTTCTCCTCCTCTACCTTCCAGCTATGAATAGCCAATTATCAGGCTTTGGTAGCTAGATATGTCATGAATGTACAGGAGTCCATAAATATGTTCAGACATTTACTCGCACAGGAGAGTAGGGCGGACTATGATGCCTTTTTTGAAGTGGAGAGACTAGCATCTCAGGACCTGTTGTTATCTGCCTGGCATGCCGTGGACACAGCAACCCGCAGCGTGGCCTCAGCCATAACTCTGTGGCAGGCAACATGGCTCTGGGAGGCGAGGGTGCCCCCGTCCTCCCAACAGGTCATACTTGACCTCCCCTTTGAAGGGGAGCCTCTGTTCGTGGCCAGAATGGATGCTATGCTCTGTAGTGCCCATGACCCCCAAGGGGATGTAAAATACCTAGGCATGTTGTCTTCCTGGCCTACTAGCCACACCCCAGCCCATAAGGGGCAGTCAGCATTTCCCTGATGCCCTTCAGGGTTGCTCTGCTGGGTACCTTCCACCCTTCTTAAGGTCGCAGGTACAGTTTGAACTTCCCAAAACCTCCCATTCCCCCAGTTGGTGGGCCAACTGGCCTAGCATCAAACCAGGGTTTCTGCTTTCCCCCGTCTCAGGAGAACATTACCTGGTCTACTTTGAGTACCAGGAGAGAAGCGCACCCATCCTGTCCCTCCTCAGTCCCTAAAAGTCACCAGTTCTGAGTAGCAGGGACAGTGGGAGGGTTCTAAATGAATCCAAACAGCCCATCTTGAAGAAGAACAGTTACTGGTAAATAACCCACCGTTCTTCTTCAAGCGCTGCTCAGATACATTCAGCAATAAGTGACTTCTAGCCGTGGCGGGTGGAGTTGGGTTCTTTTCCGCCTTCAGCACTGCACCCCTGTAAGGGACAGTAGCCCAGGTAAAGGGAGGCCAGTAGATAGTACGGCCTGGCATAAGTGGAGGGAATGATAAAGGCCTACGCCCCTTGAGTGCTCCCTGTCTGCAATCAACAGGAGCAGCAGGCAGCCTAAAGTTAGCTCATCATGGAGAAAAAAACAATACCACAGATACCAAATCAAGGATTGATGAGGCGCTGTCAAGTAGGGGACATCGGAGGCCGGTGATAAGCATCTGTCAAGGAAGTGCAGACCGGATGCATCCCGTGGCCTTAGGCCTACAATGAAAAAGGAACTGGGAGGGTCAGGGTCGGGGCCATATATAAAGCCACAGGAGTGGCCAGAGGGGGCGTCAGCCACCAACCCTGCTCTGACAGGTGAAGGCAAAAAGCTTCCAACCAATCATGCGCTGCAGCACATAGACGCTTAATACTGAATGTATCTGAGCAGCGCTCAGAAAAGAAGCTGCTATTCTTTACACTTTTAAAGCTAGAAACATCTTTTTTGTTACAGCATTCTTCGTTAATCACCGCCAACTTAGTATCATACACCCCCTTTTCACAAATTTCCGTGTTGATTTCAGGTAACACAGAAAATTTACATTCATATTTCTTTTTGAGACTTATTGAAAACATTCATTTGGTTACCAACATTCACCTATTCAGCAATATACATATTTAAATCACCAGCAGCTGGGCAGATTTTCTTCCACATTCTGTCAAGAGAACCTGGACTTTCAGGAAGACACAGTTGTTGCTGCTCTTTTGTTCTTTGGATTTCACTTTCAAGCTCAGAGATTCTTGCCTCAGCTTCCAGTCTCAAACTTCTGTTTCTCTGGGCTGATTCTTCAGCTAGCTCAGCAAGCTCCTTAAACTGAGCTGCCTTTTTGGCCTTCTCTGTTTCTTTCTCAAATTTAGTGGATATCTCAACCATATCCTTTTGTTCCCCTAGATAAATGTCTGCTGTTCTTTTCTGAAGCTGAAGCTTCATAATCTTTTCCAGGATTTTCAGCATGATTTCTTTCTCTGATTGTGAATCACTCATTCTGACCAACTTTAACCTTTAAAACTCTCAGGATCAACCTTAAAATTTAGGAATAGTGTGGGGGTCCTGATCCCAGAACCCAAATGTTCTGGTTCTGTGGATGCTGCCAAGACTACACCAATGTGACCCAGGGCTCCTGGGATAACCTTCTGAATATGCCAAATCAGGGCATGCTACAAAACTGGGGGCCAAACCCCCAAACCACTGATGGGTGGTACTTAAACCAGTCTCCCAGTCAGCCACAAAACATGCTTCTGATTCCCCAACTCTGGTCATCACCAAGCATAGCAAAATAGACAGCCCTCTTTATGCACATCAGCTCCTATGGTTCTCCCTTGCCACTGGGTCTATTAAAGAAATAGGTGTCACGCTGTCTGGGGCTAAGGGACTGTTTATTATTTTTTTCATATTAATATTTCATATTTGCATTAATCCATGTGTTTTATACCATGTTTGGTGTCAATAGAAAGGCTATAATCTGCCAAGAATGGTTATATGGTTTTTATGTAGGTGTCATGCCTGTATCAGAAATTAGGAATCTATTGTTTTTCTGTGTGTTCCAAGTGATTCATTCGTAAGGCAATCCCAGACTGGGTGTCTGCAAAACTATTGTTCCCTTTAACGGCTCCCATCAGGGGGCCTCCCAGCTGCAGTGGGCCCAAGAAGAAACCTGTCTGCCCAGTTACCCAGACTGACCATGTGGCCCACCTCCATTTTGATCTGGCAAACAGGGGTGTTGCTGGGGTGGGGAGGGACCTGGGGCATGGGCCCAGGCCCTGCCCCCAGCTGGCAGGCCCCACCCCCTGGCCAGGGATAGGGCCAGGCGGGGCTGCATCACCGCGGGCAGCTAAGCCGCAGCAGGGCTGGGCCAGAAGCAGCCTCAGGAGGCCGGGCCTGCGCCTGCACTGCCGCGGGTGGCCATGGCCATGGGCGGCCAGGCACTCGATCCCTGGCTAGGGACAGGGCCACTGTGGCTGCAGGCAGCAAGGCCCCCAGATCCCCGGCCAGGGATGGGGCCACCGCGGCCGCGGGTGGACAGGCCCCAGATCCCCAGCCAGGGATCCGGGGCTCGGCCGGCTACCCGCAGCTGCAGTGGCCCCGTCCCTGGCCGGGGATCTGGGGGCCTTGCTGCCTGCGACCGCGGTGGCATGGGGCCTGGCCTCCTGCAGCCGCTTCTGGCCCCACCTGGCCTTATCCCTGGCCAGGGGGCGGGGCTGGCCGGGTGGCCAGCCGGGCCCCGGATCTCCAGCTGGGGATGGGGTCACTGCGGCCGCGGGTGGCTGGCTGGGCCCCGGATCCGCGGCCCGATTGGGCTGGAGATCCAGGGCACTGGCGCTGGGACTCAGGGCACGTGCCTCGGGGTGCTCAGCGCCAGCGACGACGCTGCCGGCAAGGACTTGAGATAAAAGGCAGGGATCCAATCTCCATTTTGTCTTTAGTCTCTAGTCTTTGGTCTGTCTTCAACAAACACTGTCATCTAGAACTGTTCTCCTGGGACTGAACAAAGGACTGAGGCCCACCCAGCTGCTGCTGCTGCTGCTGCTGCTGGGTGCATACCAGAGGAGTGGGACTAATCTGCAAACTACAGGATCTTCAAGGGTTTGTTTTCAGTGGACTCTAAATCATTTGTATGTACGTGATTCACTTTGACCCTTTAACATCTCTCATATTTTGTTTGTTTTCTCTTTATAATAAACCTTTAGTTGTAGTTACTAAAGAATTGGCTGACAGGGTGGTATTTTGGGTAAGATCCAAGCCTATATTGTTCTGGATGATGTGGCTGGCTCTTTGAGGTCAGGAGAATCTATTTCTTGAAGAGACCCAGTGGCTAGAGGGGACCTTAGGAACTAATGTGCAGTAAGGGGCTGCTTCTATTTTGTTATGCTCAGTGATGACCGGAGTTGGGGAATCAGGAGCATGTTTTGTTACTGACTGGGAGACTGGTTTAAGTACCACTGTCAGTGGTTTGGGGGTTTGGCCTCTGGTTTTGCAGCTTGCCCTGATTTTGGCACATTGAGAAGGTTACCCCAGGAGGCCCGGGTTACAATAGGTTCTCCTGACCCCAAAGGACCAGCTACATAACCCAGAACAATATAGGCTTGGATCTTACCCAAAATACCATGCTACCAGCCAATCCTTTAGTAATTACAGCTAAAGGTTTAATATAAAAAGAAAAACAAAGTATGAGACATATTAAAGGGTCACAGTGAATTACATATATGCGAATGAGTTAGAGTCCGTAGAAATCAAATCGTTGAAGATCCTATAGGTTGCAGGTTAGTCCAACTCCTCTAGCTGCATGGATTCATTCAATAATAGGTGTGTGTGCCACAGCAGATGATTGGTCAGAAACCTTTTTGCCCTAGCTTGTCAAAACAGGCCTGGCAGCCGCCACCCCCTGGCCACCCCGTGGCTATATATATGGCTGCCACCATTTGAGGAACAGTCCTTGTTTGCAGAGGACTCAGACCTCCTTCTAAGCAGAGGCAGGGACCCAAGGTCAGACTTATGATCTCTGCACATGCTCCCCTCTCAAACACCCAGCTGCCCTCTTAGTCCTCACCAGCGTAGGGAGTGCGAGTTACCCCAGCTCAGTAAGGCTCAAGATAACCTATTAGGGAACCCGAACTGTTGTGTTCCCAGGGCTCCCTGCCTTAGTCTACAGGACCTGCCTGAAAATATATCACCACCTTCAGGCAGCCTCACTCCTTCTTTTATGCTAAGGGCCTGCAACTCAGATAGGGGTAGTCAAACACTGTCTCTGTCTCCTTGCACAATCCCATATTACAATGGGACATTTGGCCAGGGACCCTTATATCCCTATAGTCAAGGGACCCCCTTTTTCCTATATGACTAACCAGTTTCCCAGCGGACTCTGCCGTCTTCCTAATACTACGGGCAAATCGCCCCTTCTACCTCCTGGCTTCCTTCCTGTTTCCCCAAGGGTGCTCGGGGGCTGACCTCAAGCCCCCACTTTTACCACCCTTAGCCCTCACAATTCTAGTTTTTCTGTTTCGAACCCTAAGCCTATTCTCTCAGTTCAGGGCCATGGTGCTCCATAGCTTAGCTTAGTATGTCTCCCCAAGGCATGACGGAAATCAAACCAAGCTGCGGCAACCCCATAGACCTCAATCACTTGGAAAGATAGAACTGTTGTGGTGTCCTGTAGACATTAAGGTAGGACTATTGTAATTCCTTCTTAGAGGTTGCCATACTGCAGAGCGAAACTGCTCTCATGCCAGCGCATTTCAGATGCCCTCACCTCTCAGTCCTGCATGCCCGCTCTATGCTGGGTTATTGGGTGAGCACTGCATGTTGTTTCTCGGGGGGCAGTACATGATACACCCCCCCTACCTTCCTACCTTCCTCCTCCATCCCCCATTCCTTTTGAGTTAGTGGGGGACAGGGCCTGAGTTGGTCACAGACCATTGGGCAGGCCAGAGCCCTGCCGCACTCCGCTTGGCAAATCTTCACACCCCTGTTCCCAGTGGGGTCCACCTCTGAATACCTAGGGTTTTTTCTCTCCTTCTGTCCCTTTACAACAGGCCGAGGAGCATAGCCATTAGGGCGCTTCTGTTTCTTCTATAAGGCTCTCTCAGAATAAGTCGCCCTTTGTCCAGGACCTCTAGAGAGGCTTTTATTCCCAGGGTCTCTAGGCTCGGAAGACAAAACCTGTAGCTTCCTATCCTTCTGCTAACAGGATTCCTGTCACAGAGGACTTATGAAGAGGAATGTTCCGCCACTGGTAGCGGAGATATATCCCTACCCCTTTACATTACCAAGGGTGGATGCCTTCCGGTCTGGGCTCACTCTTTCCGAGTCTCCCAGTATGCATTTTTGGCCAAGGGGGATAATTTTCTCACTGAATACCTAATCTTTGTGCCCCTCAAAGGGCATCTGTCATAGGGCATGTTTGTACCCCTCACTCCTTCCCTCCCCCTCTGTGATGAAGTAAGAAAACCTCCTGGGCTACTGTGGTGGTTCTTTTCTGTTCCTGTTCTTTGGTGATGGTATTCTGGTGATGGGACACAGGGGTGTGATAACTATAGGTATCACTAGGGGGGAAGAGGCTTTAGTACGACCTTACCTGGACCCCCTGGGGGTGACAGGTTGTGGCTGGTTTAGACCAGGGGCAGGGCAGCTGGATAGAGAGGAGAACAAAGGGAGGAGAGGGGAGTAGGAAGATGGAGGTCGGAGGGGCAGGACCTCTGGGGCTCATCCTGGGGGTTTACTGTCTGCCCTCCTGGTTGATCTGAGAGCCAACTGTCCTAGCTGCTGTGCAAAGTGGATTGCTAATAAACCCTCTGACTTCTACACTGGCTGAGTGTCACTGCAGATTGGGACAGCTGGGACCCTCATGGAGGGGGGAACCCCCCCCCAAGGGAGACCAGACAGAGCAAGGGTCAGACCCTCTGAGCCTGGATTTGGGAGCTGGCTACAGATAGCTTGGAGTCCCAGGTGCTGAACGGGAGAAGGCTCCACCGTAGCAGAGTCCTGGTGGGCTGTGAACAGAGGGGATCCAAGAGGCTTTTCTGGGTTCTCCGTGACATCCTCCTTAAAGGGTGAGGCTGGCTCAGTGTGTAATGATGTGACTCCTGAACTCAGGTTTGAAAGGCTGAACCTCATGTTGGTTGCTACTCACCAGTGGTCCCTTGATGTCCCTCTGGTTTTTACCCCACCATTAAGGCCTAGTGGGACATCCTAGTTACCTGTGAGTCTACGAAGGGAGTTAGACCCTTCCCCTTTTCTCTATCTTGCTCAATGGGTCGCTCTGCCCAGGATCCCCCCCCCAAGGGTCGGGGGACAAAGGGACATTAGTAAAATAGTAATGAAAACCCTCCCGAAACACCCCATATTCTCAGTTACACGGGTTATGGTACTGAGACTACCATCTTCCAGTCTGTTCTTAAGCCAGACTTTTTGGTTCTTAGTTGTAGTCCTCAGGCATCTTGGCCCCTTGTGTGCACAGAGACTTTGAGTGCTGGGTCACACATGGTGTGTTTGTGCCTTTCTTCCCTTAGGGAGATCGTCCTCAAACTTGTTAGTTTCCAAAGGGATAGCCGTGTTAGTCTAGTCCAGTAAAAAAACAACAAGCAGTTGTGTGGCACTTTAAGACTAACAGATTTATTTTTTGCATGAGCTTTCGTGGGAGAAGATCCCACTTCCTCAGATGCTTTGAAGATGAGTGAACTTACAGAAAGGAATGAAACTAAATGCAAGGGGGTGTAAAACATAGGATCAGGTCATAAGTAGCAGCAAATCAGAGCAGTTTACAGGCTTAAAGAATGGGAAGCCTGAAGTCAAATTACCCTTTGTAATGTGAAAAGAATCCATAATCTCGATTGAGTCCTGCTTTCACAGAATTTAGCTTGCATATTAATTCGAGTTCAGCTGTTTCTCTTTGGAGTCTTGATGTCCCAGGTACATCTCTAACGACAGTCGTTAACAAATCCATCATCGAGTGATTAGGAAAATGGAAGTGCTCAGCAACTGGTTTCTTTGTTCTTTGATTTCTGATATCAGCTCTGTGCTCATTCAGTCTCTTACGGAGCGATCGTCCTGTTTGTCCAATATATAAGGTGTTGGGGCATTTCTTGCACATGATGGCATAGACCACATTAGTAGATGAGCAGGTAAATGAGCCTTTGATGGAGTAGCAGGCTTGATTAGGACCTATGATGGTGTCTGTTGTGTAGATATGTGGGCAGACTTGGCAGCGTGGTTTTTTGCAAGGGTGTGTGCCTGCTTCAATGTTCTTGTTGTTAGATCTGTAGTTGTTGGTGAGTATCTGTTTAAGATTAGGGGGCTGCCTATAAGCAAGGAGTGGTCTGTCTCTTAATGCTTGAGAGAGCGAGGGATCATCTTTTAGAATAGGCTGTAGGTCCTTAATGATCTTTTGCAGAGGTCTGACTTGAGGATTGTATGTGGTGACTAGTGGTGTTCTGTTGCTTTCTTTCTTGGGTCTCTCCTGTAGTAGATGACTTCTGGGAACCTGTCTAGCTCTGTCAATTTGTCTTCTTACTTCCCCAGGTGGGTACTGTAGGTTCAAGAATGCTTGATAGAGATCCTCAAGATGTCTGTCTCTGTCTGAGGGATCAGAGCAGATGCGGTTATATCTTAGGGCTTGGCTGTAGACAATGGATCGTGTGGTGTGTTTAGGATGGAAGCTCGAAGGATGTAGGTAACTATACCGATCAGCAATGTTCCCTCTAAGGTTTGACGGCTTGTGTGCAAAATTTTGAACCCGTGTGCAAAACTTTTTCTGAATAAAATTTTTGTGCAACTTCACGTGATGGAAATTATTGAAAAATATAGAACAATGAAAAATTAATAAGTTATTTAAATTGCTTTTATTAATAATTTGAATGTATTCTATGCTTATGTGACATTTTGTCTCATCAATTCTTCAGTCCTGTTTGTCTGCCTTTGTCGGTTTTCCAAAATGAATAAGCACATAAAAAAGTTAAAATGAAAGCAATTAACTTGCCTCTCATTTTTCATTTTGCACAGCAGCCCATTTTACAATTAAAAAAAAAAAAGGTCCTAAATTGTTCCTAGCCAGTTCAAATGTGACCCTTTATTTGTTTTACTTAATTGGTCACTATTAGTAATCTTGATCACAGTATACTTTATTTTCCTTCATTTTATTAGTGTTTGCTATATATTTTTTTTCCCAATTTAACCCTTCCCTAAGGAGCAACAGGCCAAAAGGTAAAAAACCCAACCCAGGGCTTGACCCTGTGATCACAAATCTGTTATTCTACCAACTGAGCTACAGGCATTCTATATAGAAAAACTTCTAGGCATAAAGGATAACTGTGTACTCCACTGCCCCTTGATCCCCCCCCCCCCAAACTGCTGTTTATTCCATGTGTGCATCTGTGCAGCAAACTCTTAACATCAGGATCGTGGGTTCCAGCACTGTGCCCCCCCAGTCTACTTATCAGAAGTAAAAGGCTGGACAATCCCCTATTTTTGGAATGCCTGAGGGAGGAAGGACATGAAGGTAAAAAGGAGCCCTTGGATAGCTAGCAACGCCCCCCCCCCAGCCAATCCTCAGTGGGGCTTCAGGCCTGCCCCCTGCCCATCTTCAGCTGCTCTCCCACCCTGCCCCCTCCCCCAGTTGATCCTTGGCCATGGTTAAGCCCTGTCCCCCCCACTCCTCATCCAATCCTCAACCACTCTGCCAGACTAGGGTTATCGGATACCAAAGCATGGAAAGGAGGCCAGGGAAGTACAAAAAGGAGGATGTTGGAGGACACATACACATCTGGGGCTGCGCCTGGGCCCCCTTCATCCACCCAGCCAATGCCCCCCCCCCAAATGCTTGCCCCATTGATCACTCAACTCCAGGGAAATCTGTCTAGCCCCTAGTTACAGTGTGAGATTAATTGCAAGAACAGAGGCTCAAGAATATCAAATGAATGGCTTAAGTATTTTTCCTCTTCACATTAAAGTAACCGTAAAGCCAACCACTTTAAGGAGTCACAAAACTAAGTATTTAATGCTTATATCAAGGTGCAAGGAGAATCACACTGCAGAACTCCTATCCAGACTGATGTTTTTACATTGTGAGTTGCAAACAGAAGCACACCTCCAATAAATTTAATGTAGTAATTATGGACAAGATTAAAATCAGGTTTAACACACTAAGTTCCTTCACAGAATTCACTCATTGTTTGACACACAGAGGGATGGGCCCTTGACTACATGAAGTCTAACAGAATTTGAGGTGTTGGCTTCTAAAGGAAAAGTAATCTCTGTCAGCAGTATTCTCCCCATGATGTGAAATTAGGGGTGTGGTGCAGGGGGATGTTTGGGGGGTTTAGGGGGTGCTCACTCATTTGCTCTAACACTGTTACTAGCCAACAACTGGGGGGTGCAGGCGGAGTGCACAGAAATCCCCGTCTAGCCTCACTGTGCAGTATTTAAAAAAAAAATCACAGACAAGCTCTTTAGATTTTATACACACAGGAAAGGAGAAATCAGAAAAAATGAGAGCTGCCAGTTTTTATGTGCAGACCTACCTGAAACATAACCTTTTACCTAAAATGCAAATTTCTGGAAACATCATATCCTACTGTGTCTGCCATAAACCACAGATGGATATATATCTATTTTATGACAGTTGACATTTTGTTTGCTTTTATGTGAAATACACATCAAACGGGGGAGGGGGGAGTAGAGGTTTGTGACTATCAAATGCTCCACCCAAGAGGACAGCACCTATTCTTGAATGCAATGATCAGTTTTTTCCTAAATATTCCAAAATAAAAATAAGCATAGAGTATATAGGCAAGAGCAAGCTGCTTGTTTTCTATGATTTGATAAACTAACAAAGGGACAAATATTGCAAGCCTTACTCCATCAAATTTCCCACTGACTTCATTTAAACTATAGGATCAGGCCCAGCCCAGCAGCTACTTTAGAATGGATAATACTTGCACATCTGTGTATCTTACTAAAAATATAAGGACACATCTATAGTGGACTAACTTCTTCTTGGAAGGGAGAAACAAACTGAAAAAAATCACACTGGGAAAAGGAAAATCTTACAAACTGAAACCTCCTCACAATCAAAAGTGAACTTTGTTGGACCTCTAAACAAAGGATTTGTTGTCAAAAGCCAAGATTCATTAGCAGGAATAAAGATCTGGCTTAGCCCAGCCGTTAGAGAAAGAAACCTCCCCAGAAACTTTAAGCCAAGCAGGGCAGCAAAGCAAGAGTCCCAGGTTTCTCTCTGGGCAGTTCAGAGACCCCCATCAAGGTAAAGAAAAGCCCCAACCCCTGCAAAAAATAAGATCAAACCTCCCCCAAAATCAGGTGCAGGGAAAGGGGAGAGAACCTGAGCTGGAGCCTGGAAAGAAGCCGGGGGTGAGAAGCCGAAGCAAGAAAGCAAAGTGAAACCACTTCCAGCACTGCAGCTGGACTGCCTGGAGCAGGGAGGAGGGCAGGGCAAAGAGGAGGAATCTTAAAGAGATACAGACTCCTGGTTTTCTCTGCTGACCCTGAGCCTGACCAGCCCCCAGCCGATCTTCAGGGGCTCTGCTGGCCCCTGCCCAGGCCTGGCTCACCCCCCCCCCAGCTGCTCTGCTGGCCTGGCCCCGCTCCCCACTTTGACAGCGTGGGCCTGCCCGCCCCGCCCCCTCCTCCCCCAGCGGCTCAGCTGCTCCGCTCCCAGGCCGCCCCGCCCCCACTCCCCTGGCTGAGCCTCAGCCGCTCTGCCGGCCTCGCCCTCCCCTGCGCGGGGACTGGAAACCCCTGCGCGGGGAGGGGGGTCTAACCTGCGCGGCCGCGCTGCCGCGCACGTTAGAGGGAACAGTGCCGATCAGTAGGTTTTCGGTATAGGGTGGTGTTGATGCGTCTATCCCTGATTTGTACTGTAGTGTCAAGAAAGTGGATCTCCTGTGTGGAGTGTTCCAAGCTCAATTTGATGGTGTCGTGGAAATTATTGAAATCTCTGTGAAAATCTTCAAGAGCATCCCTGCCGTGTGTCCAGATGATAAAGATGTCATCGATGTAGAGCAGGTAAAGAAGAGGTGTCTTGGGATGAGACTTGAGGAAACGTTGTTCTAAGTCGCCCATAAAGATGTTGGCATATTGTGGGGCCATACTTGTTGTCACATTTGTCCCGCCTCTTCAAGCTCTCAGCCTCAATGCTTTAAGGCGGGTCCTCAGTACCCAGAGTTGTGCTCGTACATCTGCTTTCTGATCGTGACCAAGAAGACTGAGCCCTTCTTCCCCCCACCACCTCTCTTTCCTTGCCTATCGGGTTTTTGCCCCTTTTTCAGCGGTGTCCCTATTCTGATACTTCGGACCTCTGCATACTTCATGGTATTGTTAACCATTACTTTTCTAGGGTACCCCTTTTGTAGAGGACTCCCCTTAGAGGTCACGAATGTTCCTTCATTTTCCCTCACTGTAAACTCTAGAACTGGTATGGTTCAGGTTCTCCCTACCTTGCAAGGAATGTCACTGTAGTGCCCTCATCTGAAGTTTTAAGGCTACCACACCACAGTCCTCTGGTTCTGGGGTTACTCTCTTATAGCCCTAAGGCAGACCTTCTGTCCTCCAGGTTACTGCATTTTGTTTCTCAATGGGAGTTCTTCCCTAAAAGGCCTGGTAGTATGGGCTACCGTAGAGCCACTCCTCCCAACCCATCGTCAACCCCTTCTTCATTCCACAGGGTGGGTGAAGTAGTTCCCTCTTCATTCTTAATTGTGGGAGCGCAGTGCAAGCGCTTGATGCCAATGGATGACCCATCGTGCCACTTCCTGCTTCCTGCAATTGGGCCACCATGGCCTGAGATTGAAAGCTTAAGGCTCAATGGGATTAAAAAACTGCACCCCACTCTTCTCGGGGAGACAGACTCCTTCTCTCCCCGATATAAGTCTCAGTAGTAGACATCCAGTGTCTCGTATCGTTCGCTAAATACAGTCTTATCATGAACCTTCGAGGGTGGTGGATAGGAATTGGTTGTGTAGGGGGCCGGTGCTGGTCCTGGTGCATGCAGAATGACTGAGACAGTTTTCTCGCCAGCCTGCTGTGGAAGTGAGCCACTTCCCTACTTTTTCCCTGTTTAGTGCTCATAGAGCTTGGAGAAGAGTGAGTCTCTCACTTAGGGACAAAGAGTCCCTAGCTTGTTGAATTTTCTCAATTTCTGGGGTCTGGGTCCTGCTAGGCTTGCATAGCCAAGCCTACGAACCCAACCCACCTCAATGTGACATGGAGTTCTCTCTAGGGTCCCTTAAATCTGCTTACTGTGGGACTTCATAGAGTCATATACATTTTCTCTTCCATGTAGGCAATACACTTACTTCAGGCGGTCTCCAGATTGGAGCCTTGCCTATGGAGATTGCTGTGCTGAAGGCAGAAGACTCCAACTCCTCTCACTGTCTAAAGTATGGCTAGTAGTCCCCTAACACTGAATGTATCCGAGCAGCCCTCAAAGAAGAATGGTGGGTTACTTACCAGTAACCATCCTTCTTCGAGATGGGCTGCACACATACATTCAGGTGCCCCCCCCTTCCCCCCCCGCTGTCCTTGCTATCCGGAGTTGGCGACTTAAAGGGGACTGGGGAGGGTCAGGGTCAGGGCCATATATATAGCCATGGGAGTGGCCAGAGGGGGCCGTCGGCCACCGACCCTGCTCTGACAGGCTAGGCAAAAAGCAAGAAAATAGAATTATATTAGAAATATCTTTCTCTTCTACTCTCCAAATTCACTGGAAGCCTGAGAGACAGATTTAGTGCTTGGGTTCTTGTCACACTAGTCAGGGGTCTGAAACACTTGGCCCCTAAAGCTATTTCCTGTGGCTTGCAATATCGCCATTGTTACCAGTATTTGCAATACTGATGCATGAAAAGGTTTCAGCGGTGCAGCCCTCGGGCCAGTGTACTAGTCCTCATGCAGCCATTGTGATGATTTGAGTTTGAGACCCCTGCACTATGTCAAACATTAGCCAAATAAAAACTGGCATACAGTTTAGTCAGAACCAGACAGTAATCCTCAGTTAAACGTGCTTCTTAATTAAGAATTCATCCTGATCCTAAGATTTAACCCTTCCTGAAATTGTAGAGCCTTGTATCAATAGAGAACTTATTGATATCCCTGTCTTTACTGTACATAGTTATTAATTTTCCTGCCCATATGACCAGTTTAGCAGAGGTTGGAAATTCAAGCTTCCCCCTTGAGTGCTTGCTTGCATGCACTCCAATTAAGTGTGTGTGCGCGCCTCATGCACAGCTGCTGGAAAGTTGTCCCTAGCTGTCCCCTCCCTTTCAGGGTTGGCGACTGAGCCCCCTAGAGTCCCGCCTCTATAATCCCCTTTATATGGGCTCGCCAACCGTTACCCCATCAGTTCCTTCTTCCCACCGTGACAGCCAGTCGGAGAATAGTTCTGTCAGTCTCGTAGAGACTTCCCTAGTTGGTTTTTCCCTTGATAACTTAGGTTTTTCCTTTTCTTTTCTTTTGGTAGTTGTTTGTTTATTTGGTTGCTGTGCACTGGGCAGTCACATCTTCTGAGCCCGCCACGTGCGGGGTATGCTGTGGTCCCCCGGCTTTAAAGCCTGCAGCATGTGCCACAGGCTTATGCCCAGGAGTGACCCGCATAGTGTCTGCCTCGGGTACCTGGGTGAAGAGCACTTAACAGTAAAGTGCCAGACTTGTAGGTCCTTCCGCCCCCATACCAGAAAGGAGAGGGCAAAGAGGATTAAGTTATTGCTAATGGAGGCAGCACTAAAGCCCTCTTCTAACAATGACGGAGCAAACCCCTGCCCTAGTGCCCGCTCAGCCCTGCTCAACAATGAGTGCTGACTGCTCCGGGGCCAAATCAGGACTGGACAAACCATCAGGCCTGAGGCAGGGGGAAAGGCACCATTCGCAGTCCCCGGTGCCTAGGAAATGGCACAGGACGGAGTGCGGCAGATCGCCGGTGCCCAAGAAAGCAGCGGGAAAGCCGCGAGTGGCTCCAAACAGCCCTGCGGCATTGAGATCACCACTAGCGCCGGCATATGAGGCTGCCTTGACAGGTGCACCAGCGAGCCCAGCACCGAGCTTGTGTGAGGGGGGTAGAAGAGGTGCAGGACACGTTTAGTTTCCCCTCCACCCCTGATACCTATGAGGTGGCGAGAGACCTCATAGAGGCAACGGCACCGCCCTCATCGGTGCAGCAAGACTTACCTGCTTCAGCTCCTGCCCGCTCTAGGGGCAAGCCCACTCCACTGCCTCGACCCACGCCCTGGCACTGACCTGCAAAGGTGACACAAGCGGAGGCACAATGTCCCCTGGGGAACCACGCTCTTCCTCCAAGTGATATCAGCTATGGGCACTCTCAAACCTCTAGATCACGATCACAGTCCCAGCAATATGAGCCCTTGACTCAGCTTTTTCCGATGCCTTGGATGCCTAACTGGCCCTTTTGGACCCCTTGGTCATGCCATCAGACCCAGGGGCCCCACGCGCCATATCCTGGATATGGGCCAACTGGGGTGGTGCGGATGGACACCGATGTGGAGCCAGTTCCTGGACCCAGCTACCTGCCAGCACATTGCAAGCTTCAGGGCCAGTCTGATACCCTATCACGACCTATGTCGGACATGGACTCAGACACGGGGGGCGAGGATATGGAACTGAGGGACAGTGTATTATGTGAAACTGACCCAGGGGATCAGTCTTTCTCTCAGGCCTCCCCGTTCCCACCTCATGACGGGGAAGTCACCGGATCTGCTACCGTAAGTCCGGCGGAGGATAACAGGGCTTATCAAGACTTTCTTCGCAGGGTGGCTCAAAGCCTGGGATTAGAGGTAGCAGAGGTTGCTGAAGAGTCCTCTGATCTGGTGGTGGATATCCTATCACTCTCAGGTCCATCAAGGGTGGCCCTACCTCGGATAAAGACTATTGACAAGTCCATGAGAGCCATATGGCAATCACTGGCATCAGTGCCTGCCACATGTAAGCGGGTAGAGAGAAAATACTTTGTTGCGCCCAAGGGTTTCGAGTTTCTGTATACTCATCCCTCCCCGGGATCACTGGTGGTGGCAGCCACTAACGAAAAGAAGAGTCAGGGTGCCCAAGCAACAGCCCCTAAGTCCAGGGATGCCAGAAGGCTGGATCTGTATGGTCAGAAGATATACTCCACTGGAGGCTTACAGCTTCGCGTTGCTAATCACCAAGCCATTCTGAGCCGGTACACCTTTAATGCCTGGAACTCCTTAGGAAAATTTGCAGGGGCTCTTGACCACAAACTTAACAAAGAACTCACAGCGATGATAGAGGAAGGTAAAGCGGTGGCCGGGGCCTCCCTCCAAGGTGCTTTAGATGCAGCTGACGTGGCCGCTAGAGCTATGGCGTCCAGCATCTCCATGCGGCGTAGCTCATGGCTCCAGGCTTCTGGTCTCTCCTACAAAGTCCAGCAGGCTGTGCAGGACCTACCGTTTGAAGGGGCATCTCTCTTCTTGGAGCAAACAGACTCCAAACTACATAACCTAAAGGATTCCAGGGCCACCCTGAGATCCCTTGGCTCCCATTCCCAGAACTTGCAGAGACGCCGTTTCAGACCTCAGTCCTTGCCATGACCGTTCCATAACCAGAGGCAGGACTCGGGGAGGAGGAAATCAAGGTTTATACAACATCAAAACTTCGGGAGAAGGAGGTCATACCCCTCGGGCAGAGCTGAAGGTTCATCAAAACAGGCTCAGGGCCCTAAGTAAAGTTTTTGAGATTACCCATGAGGACAGCGTACCAGTACCCCTGTTTCAGAACCACTTATCTCGCTGCTATCATGCATGGTCTCAAATATCTTCTGACAAATGGGTGCTACATACGATAAGACAGGGATATTCGATCCAATTCACCTCGACATCCCCCCACCCCCCTTCCAGTCCCTCTTCAGGGACACGTCTCTTAGAGCTGGGGGCAGTGGAAGAGGTTCTGATGCCAAGGAGGGGTCAGGGGTTTTATTCAAATTATTTCCTGACCCCGAAGTCAAAAGGAGGCTTAAGGCCAATCCTGGACCTCAGAAACCTGAATAGGTACATAAAAAAACTGAAGTTCCGAATCGTAACTTTGACATCCATTATTTCCTCCCTGAACCAGGGAGATTGGTATGCTACCCTTGACTTACGTGACACTTATTTTCATATCTCAATTATCCCAGAGCATAGAAAATTTTTGAGGTTTAGAGTGGGCAATGAACACTTTCAATTTACAGTCCTTCCCTTTGGCCTTTCCACAGCGCAAAGAGTCTTCACAAAGTGCATGGCAGTTGTAGCGGCGTTCCTCAGACAAAACAGAGTGCACGTCTTCCCCTACCTAGATGATTGGCTGGTGAGAGGGTTGTCCAGCGAGCAGGTGTTATCCCACTTGGAGATGATAAGCAGCCTTCTCGACGATCTTGGCCTCCTAATAAACAAGGAAAAGTCGGTCTTAACTCCAACTCAAAAGATAGAATTCATCGGCGCCATCATCGACTCCGCCACAACAACGGTCTCTCTTCCCCCCCAGCGTTTCCACAACATAGCTGCACTAATCAATGATATATCTGCCTTCCCAATGACAACAGCCCACACCTGCCTACGCTTGATAGGACATTTTGCAGCATGTACTTCAGTAGTCAGACATGCCAGGCTCCATTTAAGGGCCCTTCAGATGTGGCTCAGGACTGTCTTTCAGCCTTCCAGACACACCTTGAACTGAGTGGTTATGGTTCCCCCACACATCTTGGACTCCCTACAATGATGGCTAAACCAGGAGATAGTATGTGGAGGGGTCCCCTTCGCCACTGACTGACCCTCGAAGATACTGGTGACAGATGCGTCGGACATTGGTTGGGGAGGTCGCCTAGACGGTGTGTCCACTCAAGGGTCGTGGGGTGGCAGAGACTCACGAGAACACATCAATGTGAGGGAACTCAGAGCAGTCAGGCTGGCGTGCCAAGCATTCGAACAATACCTTCACAGAAAACACATGGCACTAAAGACGGACAACATAGGTACGATGTTTTACATAAACAGGCAAGGAGGGGCACATTCCCTTCCACTATGCCGAGAGGCGATAGCCCTGTGGGAGTTCTGCATAACCAAAGGTATCCATCTGGAAGCTTCTTATCTCCCGGGGTCTCACAATCACTTAGCGGATTCTCTCAGCAGGATTATCAACGCTCACGAATGGTCTCTCAAACAGGACATAGTGACCTCTATCTTCCAGAGGTGGGGCACTCCCCAGGTCGACCTCTTTGCCATCAAGGACAACGCCAAATGCCACAAGTTCTGTTTGTTTTGAGGCATCAGAGACGGCTCCCTGACAGACGCCTTTCACCTACCTTGGTGCGGGGCTCTGATGTATGCTTTTCCCCCCTTTCCCCTGCTCTCCAAAGTCCTCGCAAAGGTAAAGAAGGATGTGGCTGTGATGATTCTGATCGCCCTGGCATGGCCCCGCCAGATCTGGTTTCCGATACTCCTGGACCTCCTGATGGCACCCCCCATCACTCTTCCCCTCTGCGAGGACCTGCTCACTCAGGAGCAGGGCCGTCTACGTCACCCAAACCTACAGTCCCTGCACTTAACGGTGTGGAAAATCCATGGTTGAACTTGGAGGAGCTAGGCTGCTCCACCGAGGTGAGACAGATCCTACTGGAAAGCAGAAAGCAGTCTACGAGACTGACGTACCAGGCAAAATGGTGCCGCTTTTTGGCTTGGTGTGACCACTCACAGATCGAAGCCTGTAAAGCACAGGTCCCTCATGTACTGGATTATCTGCTCCAGCTAAAAAGAGGAGGATTATCTGTCTCCACTGTTAAGGTTCACCTGGCAGCCACTGCGGCCTTTCACGATCCTGTGGGAAACCTCTCTCTCTTCTCTCACCCGATGGTGCATAGATTTATGAAGGGCCTATGTAGAAGCTTTCCACAGACAACCAAACCAGTCCCTCAGTGATATCTAAATCTAGTTTTATGGGCGTTAACACGCGCCCCTTTCGAACCGCTAGCCAGATGCTCAGACCTCTACTTATTGTGGAAGGTGGCCTTTCTGATAGCAATCACATCGGCCAGAAGAGTCTCTGAGCTACAAGCTCTTACAACAGAGCCACCGTTCATGGTGTTTTTTAAGGATAAGGTACGCCTTCATCCCCACCCGGCCTTCCTACCAAAAGTAGTGTCAGCGTTCCACTGCAATCAAGACATCTGTCTTTCGGTCTTCTACCCAAAACCTCATGCCTCAGACAGAGAGCGGACGCTCCACTCACTGGACATAAGGAGGGCCTTGGCCTTTTATATAGAAAGGACAAAGCCATTCAGAAAATCTACTCGCCTGTTTGTGTCGGTTGCTAATAGGAAGAAAGGATC
Organism: Podocnemis expansa; assembly: GCA_007922195.1. Classification (NCBI taxonomy): domain Eukaryota; kingdom Metazoa; phylum Chordata; order Testudines; family Podocnemididae; genus Podocnemis; species Podocnemis expansa. Next base: position 484,397 of record ML682089.1, read on the forward strand.
CCCTGTCTCCTTCCAGACTATATCTAAGTGGATCACCTCTTGTATCAAGGCATGCTACGAGATGGCAAAGAAACCGGTCCGTCCGATAACAGCCCACTCAACGAGGGCTTATGCAGCATCTACGGCCTTCATGGCACATGTCCACATACAAGAGATTTGCAAAGCGGCAATGTGGTCATCTATACATACCTTTGCAGTCCGCTACGCTATCACGTCACATGCCAGACAGGATGCTGCGGTAGGCGAGACAGTGCTGAAATCGGTGCTAATACATAACACCGACCCCCGCCACCAATAATTGCTTGGGAATCACCTAATTGGAGTGCATGCGAGCAAGCACTTGAGGGAGAAAGTTACTAACCTTTTCCGTAACGGTCGTTCTCCAAGAAATGTTGAGCGCATCCACTCCAGACCCACCCACCTACCCCTCAGTCGGTGCATCGGTAAGAAGGAACTGAGGGGGTAACGGTTGGCGAGCCCATATAAAGGGGATTATAGAGGCGGGACTCTAGGGGGTTCAGTTGCCGACCCTGAAAGGGAGGGGACAGCTAGGGACAACTTTCCGGCGGCTGTGCATGAGGTGCGCACACACACCTAATTAGAGTGGATGCGAGCAACACTGTCTCGGAGAACGACTGTTACGGAAAAGGTTAGTAGCTGTCTTTCCATTTACTGGAGCAAGTAGCTTCCTTTGTTTTTCTGACAAAGCCCATAATAGAATATGCAAAAAGGAGGAGTACAATTATACAGTGTTGTGAATAGCAAGGGAAAAATAGACTGAAAGAACAAAATTTCTGGATATGTTTTTCTGCTATGTTGCTGCTAATTTATTGCAATGGATTCTGTTTACAACCCGATATACATAACATTGTTGCACTTTGTGAAGTTATATTGAGCCAGAATGGTTACACATAACACTAAAGAAAGAAAGATGCATTCCCATGAACTTAAGAGTGATGCACATTCTGTGTATTCGCACTATGGTGCTTATCTATTTCAGGAATGAAGAAGTTTAAGAAACTCCATCAGGTGAAATACAACATCCTTTCAAGATCCAAAGGGGAAGGTGTTTCAGTCTAGTTCAGTGAAACAAAGAAGGATCCTGTGGCACTTAAAGACTAACAACTGTATTAATTGCATGAGCTTTTGTGGGAGAAAATCCAGTTCATCCGATGCTTTGAAGATGAAGGAACTTAGAATGTAAGTCTGATGAACTGGGATTTTCTCCCACAAAAGCTCATGCAATAAATATAATCGTTAGTCTTTTAAGTGCCACAGGACTCCTTGTTCATTATACAACATACTGGGTACAAGCAGAGTTGCTATGCTAACATCGCTTAGTGCTTGCATCAGTGGCTGTGTGTGTGTGTGTGTGTGTGTGTGTGTGTGTGTGTGTGTGTGTCTTTCTTTCTGCCTATCTGGGGGGTGGCTCTGTGTGTGTGTGTGTGCGTGCGTGCGTGCGTGCGTGTGTGCGCGCGCGCGCCTGCCTGTCTGGGGGTGGCTCTGTGTGTATCTGTTTGGGGGCAGGGGTGGGTATGGGTGTGTGTCTGGGGGTGACTGTGGGTGTGTCTGTCTGTCTGTCTGTGTATCTGTTTGGGGATGGCTCTGTGTGTGTGTGTGTGTGTGTGTGTCTGTCTGTCTGTCTGTCTAGCTATCGGTCTGGGGATGGCTCTGTGTGTGTGTGTCTGCCTATCTGTCTGGGGGTGGCTCTCTGTGTCTTTCTGCCTGTCTGGGCGGTGTGTGTCTGTGTGTGTGTGTCTGGGGGTGGTTATTGGGTGGCCTCTGCACGGGGGGGGGGGCACCTGTGCTGGAGGGCTCTGGGGCCAGCAAATTACACTTTAACCTCTGCAGCAGGGGCAGTTCACCCAACTCCTGGCCAAGAGGCTTCCCTGCCCATCTGCTGGTTTCTCCCGCCAACCCGCAGTTGGGCTCCTTCCCCACCCACTTTCCTGAGTCCCAGGCACCTTCCCAGCTTACCCCCCCCACACACTTCCCCCACTCCCCACTCTGACCCTGTTAAAATCCCCCCCCTCCTGCTTGCCTGGCTGCCGGAGCTGCTGCCGCCCCGACCATCATCAAGGCAGGAAATTTCAAACTGATCTAGCCAGACGCAGCCCCCTGCCAGCTGGAAAACCGTGTCTTCCGGCTGGCCAGGGTCCATAGCTGGGCTGTGCGCTGCCAGCAGCAATTTGTGCGTCAGTGAGTGAGTGTTGCTGCGCACGCGTGCACACATGCAGCTTATAGGGAACATTGCTTCCAACAAATTGTGCACTGCAGCGCATAGACACCTAATACTGAATATATGCGAGCAGCCCATCTCAAAGAAGGACAATTAGTGGTCAGTAACACACCATTATTCATTCAAAAGGACAGTTTGTCTGGTAAAGAAAAAACTCTCCAAATACTTGTCTGTTGGTAATAATACTGTGCCTGTTAAGGACATACCTCTCTCCCAGTGTATGTCCACAAACAGCCAGAAGGGCTGAGATTGGGAGCAGAGAACTTTAAAAGGCTGCAATATATCTGCTAGTAAAGAGTTTGTTCCTAGTGTACTGTCTGTGAACAATAGGGAGCAAGGAATTTCTAAAGGTGTGGCTGGTAAAGGCAGCAAAGCATCTGCTGGTAGAGAAGGGGTCTCGCAGGATTTGTCTGTTGTACTTGAAACAGTTGTGGTCTCAACTGAGACGCAGGGAGGGAGTGTTCCTGAGCCTGGGCCTGCTAGGTGTAATGATTTGGCTGTGGGGAAAGCTGCCCCTATCTCTAAAAGTATATCTGGGAAAAGCCAAGTTGGCTGGGACAATCAGGAGGGGATTTCAAGCTGTTTGGATGCTGAGGATAGCAGTTTACCTGCTGAAGGAGAGTTTATCTCCAGTATTTTGTTGGAGGAGCTGACAAAAGATGCTTTTCAGTCTTTGCTGACTGAAGACATGCCAATTGTCTCAGAGTTAAATCAGGACTAAACAAAGCCCAGAAAAGATCTGTTGGGGTTCAAGGGAACATTGCCTTACGGAAACCCTTCTCTGGCCAGAGAAAGAGCAAAATTTCTATGGAAAAGAATCTGTTGGTTGGGGCTGCCCCAGCAGGAGTGTAGAATCCTGATGGCTTTTGTGAACAAACTGCTGCTGCAGGAGGGTGTGGAAGTAAACTGATGGGATTATCTCAGCAGAAGTTCCTGTCTGCAGCACAATCCAGGAGTGTGTGTGCTGTGGAAGATTTTGACTGGCAGAGTGTTTCACCTTGTAGATTGGTTCGCTGACTTGCTTTTTGAAAGATCTAGTGTGGATACCTTGGAAAAGGTTCCAGATGGAGTGGAAGTTAATGGAAAACTTAAACAATCCTGTAACCAAGAGACTGTACTTGGTTAGTGTTGTGGAGAGACACTGATGTTAAAACTTGACTGCCTCCATGAGGCTAACTCTGAGAGTGAACAGATAATGCCTCAAGATGAGGGAGATAATTGGGCAGCTATAGCTATGGAGCAGGGCGAATGTGCTGTTGATCTCTTGGACACGCAAGGGGAAGCAGACCAGTTTTTATCCCTAAGTGCTTTGGAGGTATTTTGCGGTCTCTTGTGGATTCAGGTACAGCTGGGGCCATGTGGAATGAAACTTTTGGAACTGAATATCAGAATCCTGTTTGCAAGATACTACTTAAAATGTTTGGTATAACCCTCAGGCAGAGTCCAGACTGGAAATTGGCCATGATTGGGAATTTGGAAATTACTAAGCAAGCTAGTGTGTGGCCTATTTAAATTTACCTGACTGACTGGGGTGGGAAGATCTGTTCCCCTGACTCCGAGCTGCTGGCAGCAAGGGAGACACACCTAGCCAGACAATGGACCATGTTACCAGAGAGTCCAGGTTTTCAAGCCTCCAGGGAAAACAAAAGAAAGAACGAACTTTGTTTTGTGGATGTGAGGCTGGGGTTAACCCTGAAAGAACTAAACCGCAAGTATGTAGTCAAGCTAAGATTCTGTGCTCCTAAGACTACTGAGGTAAATCAAAATAAACTGGTTAAATATTCAAAAATCCAAGGGGACCTTGGACAATCTAGTTCTCTGACAAACTATTGATATTGAATGCACAGCACAGCTAATGATAAAATACACTCTTATGCTATTGGATATAAAGATTTATGGTGATGTTAACTTTTGTAAGTGATTTTCTGCCAAAGTATGTAAAGTGTACCTTGCACCTGATGTTTTGTAAAATCTTTGAAACCTGTTCAAAGCTAACATTTTTGTGATGCATCCAGGAGTGTTTAGGTGATCCCTCTTTCTGCATCAATCTTGCATGGAGGGGTACGACTCTGTCTGAGTCTAGGGGACTGTTTATGGTTATCCTTCATATTAATATTTCATATTTGCAGTAATCCATATGTGATATACCATGTTTAGTATCAATAGAAAGGTTGTCATTTGATAGGAGTGATTATATGGTTTATACATAGCTGTCAAATCTGTATTAGAAATTAGGAATACGTTTTTTCTATTTATGTTCCAAGTTATTTGATTCTAAGGCAATCCCAGATTGGGTATCTGCAAAGCCATTGTCCTCTTACTGGCCCATTAAGGAAGCTTCCAGCTACAGTGGACCTAGGAAGAAACCTGTTTGATGAGTCACCCAGACTGACCATGTGACTCAACTCCATTTTGATTTGGCAAGGACTCAGAGCCTGGGGAAAGCCAAAGGTGATAAAAGGCAGTGGCCCCCTCTCCATTTTGTCTTCAGTCTGACTGCAACCTCCTCTGGAAGTATTCTTCTGAAACTGAACAGATGACTAAGACCCACCCAGGTGCTGGGTACATACCAGAGGAACTGAACTAAATTGCAAACTGCAAACTCTTCAAGGACTTGCTTCCTATGGACTCTAAATCATTTGTATGTATGTGATTCACCTTGACCCTTTAACATCTCTCATGTTTTGTTCCTTTTTATATTAGAACTTGGTTGTAGTTACTAAAGGATTGGCTGGCAGCATAGTATTTTGGGTAGAATCTGAGCCTATATTGTTCTGGGTGATGTGGCTGGCCCTTTGGGGTCAGGATAACCTATTTTTTTAAGAGAACCAGTGGCTAGGTGGGGACCAGAGAAGCTGATGTGCAATAAGGGGGCTGTTTCTATTTTGTTATCTTGGTGATGGCCAGAGTGGGGAATCAAAAGCATGTTTTGTGGCTGACTAGGAGACTGGTTTAAGTACCACGCATCAGTGGTTTGCAGGGTTTGGCCCCTGGTTTTGCTTCTTGCCCTGATTTTGGCACATTCAGAAGGCCCAGGTCACAAGGAGGAAGAGAAGCCCTTATTGCATGAGTTGGGGAAGGGGAGCCTGTGGCATGGGGAAAGGGCGGGGACTGGAGGGGCAGCCACAGCACTTGGAACTGTCCATAGAACTGGCAGATCAGGGAGGAAGAGGAGCCCGCAGATTTGGGAAAGGGCTGGGGAGCCTGCAGGGGAGGATAGAATGGCCCAGGATCCCATGCAGTGCAGAGCAGGTGGAGGAAAAGGGGAGGGAAAAGGGATTGGTTACTCACAGGAGAGGGGAGTCCACAGGGTACATAGCCAGGGAAGGGGAGAGATGAGAAGGGGAGCCTGCTTGGTGTGGTGAGGGGGTCAGGAACTCACAAGGCACGGGAGGAGGAAGAGGAGCCCATCCAGGGAAGGGGTGAGAGAACTTGTAGAGCAAGAAAGAGGAGGCCAGAGAAGAAGTTGGATAACCTGTGAAGGGGGAAGGGTTTGGGGAGCCAGCCATACGGGGAGAGAGGGAAATAGTGGGGGTGCCACCAGCTGCTTGGACTCCCCCCCGCACCCACTCTACTTCTCCCCTCCCTTGCTACCCCTGCCCGGCCCTCCCCCCCCGCCCCTGCCCCTTTGCCCCCCCCCCCATACTTTCCCTTGCCACCCCAACTCAGCTGCCCCCTGCACTTCCTTGCTCTACCATGCCTTCCTGCCTCGTGTATACTCTGACATGCCCTGCAAAGAAAATGGTAAGCCCTTTACAAGTTTTCCCAAAATACAGTTTAATTAATAAGTGAAAGTTTGTTGTGTACAGTTGTTGAAGTGACACTTCTCTAAAGGTTAATATAACTTTCTGGTTTCACAGAACCAAAGTGTTTGTGAACTGTGTGTATTTTTTTGACTGTTTGCATTTTATTAATTGTAGGTTCTGTTTCTACTATGCCTTATCTATCCAAAATTTGCACATTAGCCCCCGAGTGAGAAAAGAATTACAATGTGGCCCCTCAGTCAAAAAGATTGTACATGCCTTGTCTATTTGCTGTGCCCATTGATTGGTCTCTGCCTTTCTCCCCAGCTCCTCGATACCTGGGAGGCCTTCGTGTACCAGCAGCAGGAGGCCTCGGACTTCATTGTCTCACGGCGCCTCAGTATCATTGCTGAGCTGGTTGACTCGCTGGAAGGAACCAGAGCAGAACTGCAGGAGCTACTGAGCATGGCAACCACAGGGCGTTTCCTGGACTCCTCACAGAGCCCACGTGCAATGGAGCAAGACCTGCATGAGCTGTACCGCCGCTTCCAGGCCACAGCCAGTCGTGTGGCTGAGCTGTGCCGATCCCAGAGAATCCTAACAGGCATGAAAGCGACGGGACCCCTGCCTGCTTCTGCTGGGAGACAGAACCCTGGGGCATGCTACACCTGCCTGTTGTTTCCCAGAACAAACACCCTTGTGTCCCTAGGGAAAAGCCCCTCATGTGCTTTGAGTGACTGCCTTACCCTCCGGCCTCTGCGCAGAGAGCTGTATTCCACATCCTGGTGCCCATATAGCTCTTCACTCAGGTGTCCTCACCCCTGTGTGAGATCTGAATACTGCTTGTGCAGCAGGGTCACTCCTGTGCTGCTACCTGGCTGTGTAAGCATGAATCCACCCAAGTAATCGCTATGTCCCTGTTCTTCTCAGGGGAAAGCATGGACGTCTCCTTTGTGGCAAGGAGCCGGGGGCTCATTGAGGCCCATGAGAATGTGTGGAGGCTGCTCCGCACCATCTCTGAGCAGATCACTGAATGGAAATGCCTCACCTTCAGCAAGGTAATGGCCAGCACCAGTCCTGCCCCTTCAACCCTGAGCCACAGCTATCCCAGCCCTGAGTTCCTACCCCGCTCTGCCAGTGCTCTTCATGCCTGAGATACCCCTCCTGTCCCAGGCCTGCCCTCTCCAATCACATCTCTGTTGGTGCTCCTCATTCCTTCTATCCGAGCCCTGAGCTCCCACCACCCCCAAATCACAGTTCTGCTGGTGCCCCTCGCTGCTGACATGCAGCTCCTCCTATCATGGTCCTGAGCTGCCCCTGAGCTCTGACGGTGCCCCTCACTCCTGGTCCACAACCTCCCTTGTTATCCCAAATGATACCTCCGCCCACACATTCACAGCTCTGCTGATGCCCTTCAATCCCCACATGCAGCCATCCCCATTTTTCCAGAAGGGCTTTCCTGAGCATACATGGGTTCAACTGAGATATGGACCCTCTCTCAAAGACTATCTGGGAGTCTTCTGTCTTTCCATCCTAACAGTTCAGTGTTTCAATGGCCATGGAGAAGATGGCTGAGTGGGAGAGAGAAGCATCCCACATGGAAATGTCTTTGCTTGCTGATCATCCCATCCTGCAGGCCTGTGTGCACATGCTCACTAGCTTCCAGCAGTTTCTGCCCCTGCTCCAGAAGCTGGCTAGCCCACTGATGAAGAGTAGCTGCTGGAGGGAGATCTTCATGGGTAAGCCCTGCAGGGAGACTCTTCAGTATCCTCCAGTAGGGGAGGCAAAAAGCAGAGCAGAGAGGGCACAGTTTTGTGGCAATGCTTCATCTTTGGAGCCCTATGTTAGCCGTAGCATCTTCAGTCCCAGGAAGGCCTTGACAGACTGGAGAGAGGTCTGAGCACCCCAAAAGTGCTGGAGAGGCAGAGTTCTGGCAGAAACTGACAGAACCTGCTTAGCTTAGTGCTGGCTAAGAGAGGAGTGTTACCTGCGTAAAGGTCTTGGGAGGGAGGGGTGCTCCTGCCCAGGCTATGCTTTAGCTGAGAGGGTGAATACAGGCCTGGGTGGGATGAAGAGGGGACTGTGGAGAAGCAGGGAGGTGGTGTTACCATATCTGGCTTTAATGAGACCAGCACTGGATACTGTGGCCTGGTCTGGTGGCCACACTGCAGAACAGGTATTGGCCAACTGGAAAGTGGCCAGAGGAGAGTGACAGTGATTCAAGGGCTGGAAAAGCTGCTTTAGTGAGAGAGTCAAGGCTCTCAGTCTGATTTAAGGGGTCCTTGTCCAAGTCATACAAGTGCCTACATGAAGAGTGATTCCTGAGGTCAGCTGGGAGCAGAGTTAGACATGCAGATGAAAAGGGTGCAGAGTGCTGCTAGGGTGTAGAATAAGTCATGGAGCAGTCTCCCTCCGCCTTCTCCTTAGGGATGGGACAGTTCCCTGTCACTGTATGTTTGAATTCTTGGAGTTGCTGCTGGTATCCATTCCCATAGATATATGTGCATGTGTCACCATGCACGGTCACTGGAAGCTTTTTTGCCCTTAGCAGACCCTGAAGAGCCAGCATGGGTGCCCCCTGGAGCTCCATGCATATGCTGCAGCCTTTGAGGCACGGCTGGTCCTGCTATGCCCCCTTCGGCTCCTCCTTCTTTCTGCCCCTTATGGTTGCTGGAACTTGCTAGCTCTGCTTGCTTTGCTGCAAGTGCCCTTTCCTTGTGTCAATCAGAGCAGTCAGTGTTCTGCCCCTAACTGACTCATGCCAGGCTCCCTGGCTTTAAACACTATGAGAAATGCTGGGACTGACACCATGCTGGCACTGGATGGCCACAACGCCTGTATTAAGTGCCCCAGAGAAAGGCATATTTCGCAGAAACGCGCCTACTGTAAAAAACTGTTCAAGAGCTAGGCGGGACAGAGACCTTTGCCTCAAGCTCCTACTTATGGAGCAGGCAAGGATTCCTGTGGCACTTAAAAGACTAACAAATTTATTTATTGCTTGTGCTTTTGTGGGAGAAAATACCATGGTGTCTTGCACCAGAGGTTCTCAACCTTTAAAGGGTTGTGACACAGATGGGAGGGTTCCCAGACATGTGTGACACACTGAGGTTCCCCTGCTGGCAAGTCTCCCCCAACTTTCAGCCGTTGGTTCAAGTGGTCCCTGCAGCCAAAAGAAAACTGTCTGCAAAGGCTGTAAAAGCTGTAAAGGCAGAAAAAGTTCCCCACTAAATGCTACTGCTGAAAGTGCTGTGGGCAAGGCTATAAGATTTTTTGAGTCTCCACCATCTCGCCTGGGGCACCTGCTGAGCTATACTTACACTGGTGCCTCCCCAGCCATTGGTGGGAGCATACTGTGGGAGGGCTTTATGGGCCCATGTCCCACTCTTCCTCCCTACCCTCCATCAGTGGCAAGAGCAGCACCCTGCAGGGTTGGGGAGAGTCTGTGGGCCCATGTCCTGCTTTTTCCCAGCTGTGGGGGGCAGTGAGGCAGCTGTGAGATGCACTGTGTGAGTCTCTTCTTATGTCCAGATCAGGGTTGGATGATACCCTGACTCTCTGTGAGCTGTGGGCAACGAGGCTTAATTTTCTCATTTTCCTCCAACCTCCTCTGCCCTCCCCACATCCCCATTTCTCTCAGATTGTCCCCTCCACTCACAGCTGCCTCTACTCCAGTCTCCTTCCTCTAGCCCCTAACCTCCCCATCCCCTGTCCAGATTTCCCTCCCATCTCCTCATCTGCCCTCCAGCTGTACCATGCCCCCTCCCATCCTGGCCCCTTCACCACCGCAGGCCCCTCACACCTCTGTTACCCCTCTAGACCAGTCTCCCCCACCCCTCTCCAGCCCCCTGGCTCCCAAGAGTTGAGCCAGGGGCAGGCTGCAGTGCATCCCCTGCAGTGCAAAGGAAGCCAGCTACAGCAGTTCGGAGAGTGGGGTGGGGGAATTGCAGGCAGCTGAGCTGGTAGCAGCCTGGAGCCAATCCTCTCCCTCCAGCTGGGGGTTGGTCTGGGAAGATGCGCAACCTGGAGCAGGGGGGCAGGGGTTAAAGTAAGCTGGAATGCACCAGAATGCCATTCCAGGGCCCAGCATTTTTAGGGGCTAGTGTTCTAGGCCCCCTAAAAATAAAATAAGGGGGTGGAACGCAGCATTCTGGTGCATTCTGCCTACTACTCCTGCACAGGTTTAAAAGTTCCCAGCCTGAGAGAACCTCCTTGCTATCCAGAAGACTGTGTCTTCCAGCCCGGGTCAGGGCTGCAGCTGTGTGTGGCAATTGCAGCCCCCTACTTGGGCGGGAAGACACATGTCTAGGGAGAGAGCTTCCCCCAGACTTGAGTTTTTAAAACTCCCACCCTGAGCATGTTTGGGGGAGGAGCCCAACCCATGGCATGGCTGCTCTATTCCTCCCCACTCTGCTCTGGTGGGCAGGTAAGAGGGCACAGGAGGGCGTGCCTGGGCTGGACCTGGAGGCGGAGCAGGAGCTTGGCCTCCTTCAGCCACCCATGACCAGCGCCAGAGCTGGAGCCAGGAGTGCAGCACCGCATCGAGGCTGCTCTGGCTCTGCAGACAGAATGGTGGCCAGATGGGTTGGGGTTGGGGCCGAGGTTGGCGATGGTGCTGGGGTGGCGAGTGGTGAGGTGGACTCCTTCCTGCTGGGCTGGCCACAATTGGGGCAATTCTCTCCGTGGCTGCAGAGGGGCACTGGCTGGGCAAGCAGCCCAGTGTCCGCTTCATGTATGGCTCCAGCCTCCCTGGCCCAGGTTCCCAACTCCCCTGCTCCAACCCGTCTCTGCCCCAGCCCTCCACCTCCTCCTCTCACTCTCCTTCTCAGCCCCTATCTCCTGCCCCAGCCCCAGCCCCCGCCCCCCAATTCCTGAGAGAAAAATCCAATGTCTTTATTAAGTCCTGAGGCAATGCAAATTTGCTTGCATTTTTCTCTCATTATAATACATGATTTGACCTAATCTTCCTTTGTGTGCTGTTCCCCAGTGTTTGAACCTTTACAACTGTTTTGATTTGCCGGTACAGTGTGATCTGATCCCATGACTTACACTACCCTGCATTTATTTCCTCCCATTCTGTAAACTAGGCCGGCTCTACTGTTAGGCAAGAGACAGACATGGCTTCAGGTGACAGTTCTTAGAGATGCCTAGCTCCCTGAAGATCAGGCTGGCTCATGCCTCTTCAACTCTTTCCTAGCAGCTCAGGCACTGTTAGTGAATCTGCAGCTTAAGTCATGTAGGCAGAGTGCACTTTAAATCCCTCTTCAGGCAGATGCTGGAGATTTACGCTTAAAACTGTTTTCATCTTCCATGAATGAGATGGGGGGGCGCCAAATCAAAATTTGGCTTGGGGTACCACAATCCCTTGAGCCAGCCCTGTCTGTAAGTTCCCCCATCTTCAAAGCATCTGATGTAGTGGGATTTTCTCCCATGAAAGCTCAGGCAAGAAAGAAAGAAATTTGTTAGCTTTTAAGTGCCACAGGACTTCTTGTTTGTTTGTTTTCCCATACCTAGATGATTGCCTTCTGAAATCCCGAAGCCAATCCCAAGCCAGGAACTATCTATCATATATGATGTCACTATTCCAACAGCTCAGGCTCCTTATAAACACAGCAAAGTCAACTTCACAACCCACACAGTCACTAGAATTCATCGGTGCCCACCTAGACTCTCACACTGCAAGATCATACCTCCCTCGACAAAGATTCGACTCATGCACTCAATGCACATCTCCGAACACAAATGCACTCTTTTGTCTTCAACTTTGAGGCCACATGGCCTCAAATGCCTTTGTAGTAAAACACCAGACTATACATGCATCCCCTGCACCTTTGGTTAGCACGGATGTACAAACCCAACAAATATTTGATTCACAGAATTATGTCATTACCCAAGGAGATCAAGAACTCTCTTGTGGTCCAAACCACAGAATTTACTATCAGGCATACCTTTCCTTAGCGAATCTCCTACAGTCATAATGACTACAGATGGTTCTCTTATTGGCTGGGGTGCACACTTTGAGGACCTTACAGCCCAGGGCTGCTGCTCCCCTCATGCGTAAAATCTATACATAAACACATTGGAATTACATGATGTCTGCAATGCATGCCATTCCTTCTAACACAGATTAGTCAATACTACGTCAGAATCATGACAGACAATATTGCACGCATGTTCTACGTCAACCCACAGGTTGGAGTCAGATCCAACTCTCTGTGCATTGAAGTTATGAAACTTCGGGACTGATGCATAAAGCACCATACCACCTTCTCTGCATCTTATCTGCCTGGCTTCCACAATACACCAGCCAATGCCCTAAGCAGGTCCTTCACCAAGTCCATGAATGGGAGTTATACCCTTCGATCCTAAAACACTTATTTCAAAGATTGGGCTACCCAAAGATAGATCATTTTGCCACACAACTCAGCCACAAATGCCTACTCTTCTGTTCTGGAGCAGGCATGGGAAAAAGATCCCTCAGAGATGCTTTCCTGCACTATTGGAAGCATGTCCTCTATGCATTTCCACCCATACCATTAATCTACAGAACACTGATAAAAATCCAGACAGATAAAGCGAAAGTAATCATGATAGCCCCATACTGGCCCAGACAGCCATCGTTTACTCTTCTCCTACAAATGTCTCTTGAACACCCAGTGAGCCTACTCCTAAGACACAATCTCCTTTATCAGAACAAGGGATGAATACACCCCAACCCCAGGGCAATATATCTAACAACCTGAATTCTCAGTGGTTCAACCAGCAGGAGCTCCAGTGCTCTGATGCGGTAAAACAAGTCCTTTGAAGTAGCAGAAAATCCTCCACAAAACAAAACTATACACAGAAATGGACCACATTCACCAAATGGTGTACATCCAAAAATATTGATCCAGTATCTGCCCCCATCCCATTTATGCTGGACTATTTACTCTCTCTAAAGGTCATTAACCTTTGGATCAGCTCAGGAGTGGCCAAACTTATGGAACTCAAGAGCTGCACGAGTCAATTATTAAACCTTTGAGAGCTGCACTGAGGCATATAACCACATAGTTTTACCTATTCCAAAATTACTAAGCTTAAAATTCATTGAACACTTTAATTTTATCTTTAAAACAGGCCAAATATTGATCCTACTAATGTCAGATTCTAATAATCGCTTAAGCTTACCATGAAAACACGGCCTATACAGTAAAAACTTAGGTGTCGCTGGATGTAGAAAACTACAGGCTCGTGGCAAGTTCTTCTTTGAGTGCTGTCCTGTAATGCTCCACTTTAGGTGCGGCAGCATCCCAGCACTGACGAATGGAATCTTCACAGCAGTGATCTGGAGTGGCACTTGGGCAGAAGGTGGCTTGTGATGACCTCAGCACGGCTTCAATGCGAGTGCACCCTGCTTCCCTCAGTTCCTTTCTAACTGTTCCCGACTGCACAATGGCGTTCGTTCCTCTCCTTCCCTCAGACATTTTTGGACCCTGTTAACTGACAGGAGAAACTTATTAGTTAGTTGTAGTTTCATTGTTAACTCTGTGTATAGTTCGTTCTTAAAAAAAACCAAAACCAAAAACAAAAAAACCTTAGCTCAGTTTTACCTCACAAAAGAGAAGAAGAAGAAACAAAACAAGAAAACAAACAGGAAAAAGGAAAGACGAACCAAACGAACACCTGTCCTTTAAAACAAAAACCTTCACCTTTATTAACAACTTAGACAACTGTCGAATGTGCCGTCTTCTGCTGACTTCAAAAGATGTAGTAATTGTAATGAGGCAATGCCTGCCTCTGATGGCCATGCTCAGTGCATTCACTGTTTAGGAGAATTTCAATTCCCTCAGAAATGTGAGGACTGCTCCAACTTAAGTGCGAGAGCTTGGAAGGACAAAGAGCTATGGCTTAAAATACGTGTATTGGAAAAATCTCTCCGTCCTCCTGCTGAGTTGGGTTCTGATTAGAGGTCAGACGAGTCAAAAGCTGATGACAAACACGCGCTGGTGATGCGAGACACCTCTACTCCTAAAAAGGGCTGCTCGCCTAAAAGCAAATTGTCTAAAACGAACACCCCAGAGGCTGCAGGTTCCTCAGGTGATTCATGCGCTGCTATCACTCGGGGTTCTAAAAAGAACCAAGACAGAAATAAGCCTCATCATCTGAGGCATGCAGCATATCCTGACAGATTGACACAATCAAAGCTGGAACAACATAGTGTATAGCATTGCTCAGCACCAGACGTTAGCGTGGCACTGAAAGCACTGCCACTCAAAATGACGGTCCTGAATAATAATATACAAGGCACCGCAGTATTAGATAACATCCCAATGTCGGAACTGTTATCAGATAACAACGAACCTTCAGGTCAAGTGATAACAATAAATGCTTTGGCACCATTACAGATGCGACCTCAACAGGCACCTCATTATAACTCAGTATTACAAGAGCATGGGGAACAAACTCTGAATTCCCCACCTAGGAAAAGATCCCAGAAGTAGCACCATACTTCCTTGCCTCCCTTCTATGACTCTTATAGATCGAGATCTCTCAGTGTTTGTTCTTCATCTCATTATTCCTATTACCATCATAGCAGATACTCTCGATCACGTTTTTCTTCCAGGCAATCCTCTCTGTGCCGTACCTCACATCGCCACAGCTCTTATACCCCCGATTACCATCATAGGCATAGGCACCACATTCAGTATACTCCCTCATGCTGTAAGGAGCAATCCAATGCTATAGACACAGACGTGACAGGAGCACACATTCCCCTATAGCTGATCTTCATGAAACATGCAGCAGCATTCATTCTGATAATAGAGACAGATCTCCTGCTGGCAGCTACAATAGCTCTTCTCACCTATCTGAAAGAGGGAAATCAGTGGCTACGATAAGATCTAATGACTCACATCAATTACCACAGGAGTCTTCACATACTCAAGGAGATATGATTTTACCGACATCTTCTACCTCATTAGATGACCACAAACAATTCAATGAGTTATTTAAAAGGGTGGCTCAGGATGTAGAAATCCCTTTAGAGGAAGTCACAGAATCACAACATAAACTCTTAAAAATCCTTCACACTATGACCTCTGTGACTCGGGCCTCCTGGGATAACCATCTGAATGTGCCAAAATCAGGGCAAGCTGCAAAAACCAGGGGCCAAGCCCCAAAACCATTGATGGCTTGTACTTAAACCGGTCTCCCAGGCAGTAACAAAACATGCTGCTGATTCCCCACTCTGGTCATACCAAGCATAACAAAATAGAAGCATCTCGTTTTATTACACATCAGCTTCTCTGGTCCCCCTTTATTACTGGGTCTCTTAAAGAAATAAGTTTTCCTGACCCCCAAGGTCCAGCCACATCACCCAGAACAATATGGGCTTGGATCTTGCCCAAAATACCACGCTGCCAGCCAGTCCTTTAGTAACTACAACTAAAGGTTTAATATAAAAAATAACAAAACATGAGAGATGTTAAAGGGTCAAGTGAATCACATACATACAAATGATTTAGAGTCCACAGAAAACAAATCCTTGAAGATCCTGTAGTTTGCAAGTTAGTCCCACTCCTCTGGCATGCACCCAGCAGCAGCAGCAGCTGGGTGGGTCTCAGTCCTTTGTTCATCAGCAGAATAGTTAAAGGGGTGGGTTTTGATTGCAGGCAGACTGAAGACTAAAGACAAAATGGAGATAGATTCCTTGCCTTTTATCTCAGAGTCCTTGCCAGATCAAAATGGAGTTGGGCCACATGGTCAGTCTGGCTAACTGGTCAAACAGGTTTCTTCTTGGGCCCACTGCAGATGGGAGCCATCAAGAAGAACAGTAGTTTTGCAGATGCCCAGTCTGGGATTTCCTTAAGAACAAATCACTTGACCATGCATAAAAACCAATGGATTTTTAATTTCAAATACAGGCATGGTAACTACATATAAACCATAAAATCATTCTTAGCAGATTTCTGTTGACACCAAACACAGTATATCACCTATGGATTATTGCAAATATGAAATATTAATATGAAAGATAACCATAAACAGTCCCCTAGACTTAGACAGCGTCACAGCCTCATCTAAAATAGCCATTCTTCTTCGAGCGCTGCTCACATCATTCAGTTACAGGTGTATAAGTGCCACAGCACACGGTAGCTTGGAAAGTCTTTAGACTTAGCCTGTCAGGCCAATGGCCCTCCGTGCCGCGACCACAGCTATATAGGAGACCGTGACTCTGACCCTTCCAGTTCTTTTTCTGCCCTCAGCGACAGTTTCAGAACACCCAAAAACTTGTGAAAGGAAGTGCCTGTCTTCCTCTTCTTGGTTTGTAATTAAAATGCTGGGGTTTAAACTGTGCCCGTCATGCTGCAAAGCCTTCCCACTCGAGGATCCCCACAAGAAATGCCTCGGTGAGGCACATCTCATGGAGAATTGCTCCATTTGCAAGTCCTTCAAACGAAGGACTTGCAAAGATAGAGAGCTGTGCTTACGCACTCTCGCGGAGGACTGTGCGTCCGCGCCCGATACCGCCTGTGCGACAAGTGCTCCCCCCACACTGCATGTGAGTCCTGCACTGGAGCCTGCCCAACACTGCTCTCCGGCTCAGAATTCCAAGCTGCGATCAGCATCGACTTCAGTACCGACATGGTGCCACTTGCCTCATCCCCGTGTTCCTCCTCATGAGCGTTGGGACAGGGGCTGCCCTCGGTACCATCAACACTGGAGACCCTAGCAACCACACTGGCCCCGGAACGGTTGAAGAAAGCCTGGTTGAAGAATAAGGCAGTGCTGCCATCTAACGAGTGGTTGACACAGGGCCCAGTACCACTCTTGACTCCAATACCGTCAAGTCCTCCTCCAGCATCACAAAACGGTACCAATTATCACTCCAATGACCATTCCTCCTGGCACTTGTCCCACAAGGCCTCCGTACAATGCTCCCAGGGCCCAAGAAAACAGAGGTCTAGCTTGTCTTCATCACCATCTGCCGGCTCTGTTCGGTCCCCGGATTCTCTGAAAGTGACCTCCGGTACTGGGGAATGAGTGGACAAGCGGCGCCAGAAACATTCCCTGATGCCCAAGCCAAGAAGGGGTATGACCCTGAAAACCCTGGTACAGGTGTTGCAACCTAGTTCCACCTGTGCTGCAAAGACTTGCCAGATGGATGGGCCATTCCCCTTCATGCCGTACCACATCCAGGCATTCCTTCAATGACTGGTCGCACAAATGGCTCAATGGGATGGTTGATGGCAGTTCAGTCTCTCGGCACCAGTCGGTACCGTCTTCATCCCGGACCCTGGACTTCTTGGATGTCTCTGATGATGAGCCTGATCCGGACTCTACTCAGTGCAGCAGATCTCTGGCCCCCTCATCTTCCTCCACAATGAGCATACCTTCCAAAGGCCTCTTGCATACAGGGATGACCCCTGCAGGCAGCAGGACTTACTCTGCTGCATGGCAGCAAACCTCAACGTGAAACTGGGAGTGGTCCAAGAGGAGATGGACCCCCTCTTTGATGTAGCGGACTTTGTGCCACCAGCTAAGGTATCTGTTTCCCTTCATAAAGGGGTGTATAGAATTGCCAGGGCACAATGGCAGACCCTATCATCAATTCTGCCAGTATCCAAGGTGGTGGATCGCAAGTACCGTGTCCCTTCTGACAAGTTTGTGTTCCTCTTCCAACACCTTACACTGGGCTCTCTGGTAGTGGACACAGTCAACCAAAAGGAGAGGCGGGGCTGCTGGGCTCTACTCCCAAGAATAAGGAAGCAAGAAAGTTTGACTTATTTGGTAGGAAAGTTTACTCTATCTCAGCTTTGTAGCTGCATATTGCTAATCACCAAGTCCTCATGGTGAGGTACATTTTCAACCTTTGGAGAGCCATGGAGGGCTTCTGCAATAATGTCTTTAAGGACCACCTCAAGGATTTTGAGACAATGGTGGAGGAAGCAGTCTTGGCCTCCAGAGATGCCCTGATGGTCACCTCGGACGCATCTGACACAGCTTCGCGTAACATGGCATCTGCCATGGCTATGCGCTGCTCTGCCTAGCTCCAGGGCTCAGGCCTGTCCCCACAGATGCAGCTTATCATTCAGGACCTACTATTCGAAGGTCCCAACCTCTTCACTGAATCCATGGATGCAAAGCTGCATGGCATGAAAGATTCAAGAGCTACCCTCAGATCTCTGGGGATGGACCCACTGCAGTCCACCTGGCGCTCCTCAAAATCCCTACAGCTGTTGCAACAGAAACTACAGCAGCTAAAACAGCAGGTCCAGATGCAGGGCTCCTTCACCCAGTCCTAGCAGTACCCCCAGTGCCCACTCAGGGGTCTGGATAAGGACAAGTCTCATTTGAGTAAAGATCGTAAACCCCAAGCCTCTCAGTCTAGCAGGCATGGGCAGGGTACCCACCAGTTGACAGGGAAGAAGCAGCATTTTTGACGGTTATCCTGAGGACAGCAGACCCACAGCCTTGATCCCAACCTTTGCCAACTGCCTGCATCGATTCGCACGCCACTGGGCTGACATCACAACCGACCACTGGGTCCTTGAGATGGTCTCGAAAGGGTATCACATACACTTTCGGTCAGCTCCTCAAGACAGAGAACAGCCCCCTCATGTAAATCTTGGGAGCTGGGAACTAGATTGTATGCTCGAGATGGAATGCAAGAAGCTCCTCTCCCTCATGGCCATAGAAAGAGTCCCAAAGCCAGAGCAGGGAAAAGGGTTCTACTCCCAGTATTTTCTGGTCCCCAAACTGAACAGAGACCTCAGACCCATTCTAGACCTCAGAGCTTTAAACAAACACATAAGGAAGATAAAGTTCCCATCTCTGACTCCTGGGGATTGGTTCACAGCCCTCGATCTAAAAGACGCTTACTTCCACATAGCAATACGCCCCCACCACAGAAGGTTTCTAAGGTTCATGCTGGGAAGGGAACATTTCCACTTCACATCACTCCCCTTCGGGCTCTCACTGGCCCCCAGGATATTCACAAAATGAGTGGTACTGGTCACTGCCTTCCTACGCTGGCAGCGCATAAAGATCTATCCCTATCTAGATGATTGGTTGATACACTGGGAATCGAGAGCTCAGGCAGAGCACAGTATCAGAGTGGTAACCCGCCTGCGCAGGTACCTGTGTCTCAGCGTCAGTTGAGAAAAGTCAAAATTTCACCCGTCCCAAAGCATAGAGTTCATAGGAGCTCTCCTAGACTCCTACAAAGGGAGAGCCTCCCTGTCCCCCTCAAGATTTCAGTCAATCTGCACCATCATTGCGGAGCTGTGGGACTCCCAGATAATCACAGCCCATCACTGCGTACAGCTTCTTGGGCACATGGCAGCCTACATCTCTGTGATGTGGACAGCGCGCCTGAGAATGAGGCCCTTTCAGGTCTGGCTGTCCATGGCGTTCCACCCGCAGAGAGACCCTCTGTCCAAGGTACTGTCCTGGGGACACTAGAGATATGGAGGGACCCCCTATTCACATGTGGGGGGAGTCCCTTCCAAACTTCACTTCCCCTACAGTGACACTGATCATCGATGCCTCAGATTCGGGGGGGGGGGGGGGCACAACTCAGGGGAACTTTCCACCCAGGGACTTTGGTCTCTGGCAGACAGTCTCCTTCACATAAACATGAAGGAGCTGCGGGCCATCAGATTGGCTTGCACGATCTTTCTGGACAGGATACAAGGCAGGTCAGTCCAGGTTCTTATGGACAACACTGTGGCCAGATTCTATGTGAATTGGTAAGGGGGTGTCTGCTCCCCAGTTCTCTGCAGGGGGGTGTTCAGACTCTGGGAATTAGCCCTGAAATACAATTTCACCCCAGTGGCAGCACACCTACTGAGAGTGGACAGCAATCTAGCAGATTCGCTCAGCAGAAACCCCCTAGCTCACCATGAATGGTCCCTCCACAGCATGCTGTTCTTCCACCTAATGAACACATGGGGAACACCCTGAGTGGACCTATTTGTGACATGACAGAACCACAAATGTTGGTACTTCTGCTGCCTCCTGGGCTGGTCACGTCCTCTAATGCATGCCTTCCCACCGGTCCCATTGATACACAGGGTCCTTTTGAAGGCCAAAGAGGACGGAGCGAACATAATACTGATAGCTTCAGATTGGCCCAGGCAACACTGGTACTCGGTCCTATAGGACCTGTCCATAGACGCTCCACTCTGCCTCCCCCTGTGGGTGAACCTCCTGACATAAGACTCGGGGCGTCTGTGGCACCTGAACCTTGGTTGCCTGCATCTGACAGCCTGGAGACTCCTTGGCTCAGCGAGCAGGAAAGGCTCTCCTCGGACAGGGTCGGCAGTGTACTGGTCAACAGTAGAAGGGTGTCTACCAGGTCCACTTGTACAGCCAGGTGGAAACGTTTCTCCCGCTGGGCTCGAGGTAAAGGGGTCAAGCCTGCACTAGCCCCTGTGCACCTAATCCTTTATCTGTTGGCCTCTCCCTTTCCTCCTTGAGAGTCCACTTATCAGCGATTTTGGCCCTCAATGAGAAGGTGAATGGTGTCCCTGTTTTCTCCCATCCTACTTCCATTAGATTTTTGAAGGGTTTCAAAAGACACTTCCCACAAACCTGTGAACCTATCCCTCAATGGTATCTTAATGTGGTGCTCCGTGCACTAACGGAGTCTCCTTAGGAACCCTGGACTCATGTACCTTACTGGTCCTCACCTGGAAGGTAGCCTTTTTGGTGGTAGTTACCTCGGCTAGAAGGGTCTCCAAGTTGAAGGCCCTTTCCTCAGAACCCCCATACATGAAGTTCTTGTCTAATAAAGTGTTGTTATGCCCTCATCCATCCTTCCTTCCTAAGATAGTTTCCCCTTTTCACCTTAAATCAGGACATTTGTCTGCCAGTATTCTTTCCAGACCCTCAGGTTATGGAGAACCAGAGAAGGTGGCATACCCTGGATCTGAAGAGCGTTCTTGACATATATTGAAAGCACGCGTCTGTTCCACAGGACTTCTCAACTTTTTGTGGCGGTAGCTGAATGCAAAAGAGGTCTCCTAGTGTCCTCGCAGTGCATTTCCAGATGGATAGTAGACTGCATCAAAAACTGCTATGGAAGGTTGAATGCTATGGAAGGGTGACTGTCAGGGCTCATTCTACCAGGGCCCAGGCTTCATCAACGGCCTTCCTCACCAAGGTCCGATTCAGGAGATCTGTAGGGCAGCTACGTGGTTGTTGGCGCATACCTTCACGACACACTATGCTATCATCCAATAGGCTAGAGAGGATGCTGCGTTGGGCAGAACCATACTCAGTGTTAGCAGACTGTAACTCCTCCTGCTGTCCTTGGGTATGGCTAGCAATCACCTAAAACTGAATGATGTGAGCAGCCCATCTTGAAGAAGGATAGTTACTGGTAAGTAAGCCACCATTCTTCTTCAAGCACTGCTCACATAAGTTCAGATCCCTCCCACCATCCCCGCTAACCAGAGTTGGTGAAGGAATAAGGGCCTGGGAGGTTCAGGGTCATGGTCATCTATATAGCCACAGTTGGAGCACAGAGGGGGTGTTGGCCATGTGCCCTGACCTGACAGGCTAAGGCTAAAGACTTTCTGAGCGTTGTGGCATGTATACACCAGTAACTGAATGAATTGTGAGCAGCCCATCTCAAAGAAGGACAGTTACTGGTAAGTAACCCATCATTCCCGTGAACGAAGCAGTCATGGAACCTGCTAATATGATCTGGCAGACTCTGGCATCCATCCGACAGACTCTGGCATCCATCCCTGCCACCCACCAGCAGATGTATGGGTAGGAAATATTACATTCCACCTGAAGGAATGGAGTTTCTTTTTACACACCCATCACCTAATTCTTTGGTGACTGAGGCAGCGAATCAAAGAAACAAGCAACCTAATTTCAAACCTTCACCATCTAATAAAAATTAGAAACACATAGATCTCATGGGCAAAAACGTATATTCATCATCTACTCTACTAATGAGAGCAGCCAGCTATGCCACTCTTCTCTTTAACTATGACCAGTCTATATTTGAAAAACTAACCATACTTAACTTGGACATGGTAGACTAAAAAGGACCTCTTTAAATCATTACTTACCAAAGGTCAATCTGTTGCTCAGACCTTTTTTCAAACTTCCTTAGATATAGTCAAAACAGCCACCAGAATGACAGCGATGGCAGTAGTGCTACATAGATCCTCCTGGCTTCACACTGCAGTGCTTCCTAAGGACCTGTAGAGTAAAATAGAGGATTTACCATTTGAGAAAACACAACTATTCTCAGAAAAAACAGATGAGGTACTTCACTCTATGAAGGACTCCCAAGCTACCCTACGTACTCTGGGTATCTGTGCTCCCTATATTAAAAAGAGACAACCCCGTTCTTTACCATACCAGTGCTGTTACTATACTCAATATTCATCCCCGTACAATACAAAACAATATTACCAACAACAAAGAAGCAAAGAAAAACCATATAAGCGTAAACAGGCAACACAGTTGACCTCAAACCACCAACCCCCATTCCCCAAAACTCAATTCTGACAGGTTGGTTGAGGGTCTAGAAAATCCCAACCTACTGGCAGCATACCAATTTCTAATTTAAGTTTTAAGTTTCATCTTTCAAAACACTATAACACTTGGTTTGCAATTACAACACACAAATGGGTTCTTGAAATTATAAATTTTGGATATTCTGTCTCATTCCTATTCCCTCTACCCAAGCACTCACCTTCCCCATCCCTCTTTAGGGACCCCTCTCACATACAAATCCTTAGGAAAGAGATCCATCAACTTCTCCAACTTAGAGCCATTGAACCTGTACTGTATCAGTGCAAACATTCTGTATTCTACTCCCAATACTTTGTGACATAGAAAAAAAAACTGGTGGTTGGAAACCAATTTTAGATCTTAGACCCTTAAATAAGTTTGTAAGGTGAGAAAAATGTAAAATGATAACTCTGAAAAATGTAATCCTTATGCCATGCAGTTTGGTCATGCCTGAATCAGCTCCTTATGAGTACACCTTGCAGCAATCTCCACATTTCATGCTACACCAGCAGGCACGTCACTTCTTACCGATAATGAAATGGCTCCCCTTAGGAATACAAAACATCCAGAAGCTAATGCTCCTACTCTTACCTGGGACCTACCCTTAGTTCTGAGAGGACTTACTAAGTCTTCCTTTGAGCCTCTAGCCAAATGCTCACTGCTTCATATTTCATGAAGGCCATATTTCTAACTAGCTAGGTGCATGAGTGAATTCGGAGCACTCATGGCCAACTCTCCCTTCACTACTTTCCACAAGGACAAAGTTACTTTAAGAACACATCCAAAATTCATCCAAAGAATTTCCTCTTCCTTCCATATCAACCAACCTGTAAGCTTACCTGTTTTCATCCCAAAACCACACAGCAGTCCACAGCAGGCTCTTCTCCATACACTGGACGTGTGCTGTGCGTTGGCCTTCTATCTACAAAGAACAAAATCTTTTAGATTCACAGATAATCTCTTTGTCTCCATTGCAGACAGATGTAAAGGCAAGGCCCTTTCTATGCAAGAATATCCAAAATGAAATCTGGGCGCACATGTAAAACATACAAACTAGAAAACATCTCTCCCCCGGAACACATTCACACTCACTCCATGAGGGCTGTGGCTGCTACCACTGCCTTCCTCAACAACGTCCCTATACTCAAGATCTGTAAGGCAGCCACTTCGTCCTATCTCATGTATTTATTAAACATTATGCACTAGATACCACAAGAAGATCAGATGCAGCAGGTGGCTGATCAGTCCTCTTACACTTAATGACACATACTCCAAAGTCCTGCCTTCCGATTTGGACACTGCTTGAGAGTCACCCAGAGTGGAGCTCCCACAGGAACACTACTTGAAGAAGAAAGGAAGGCAGCTAACCTTGGTGTAGTAACTTGAGTTCTCTGATATGTGTGTTGTTGTGGGTACTCCACTATCCGCCCTCCTCCGCTCTGTACTTCAGAGTTCTTTTTGTGCTTCAGGTTGGAGAAGGAACTGAGAGGGGTTGGGCTGCATGTGCAACAAAAGGGTGCCAAAACATAACCATGAGCCTGCCGTCAGAGCGTTGCTGCCCCAGGAAAGGACCCAGGCCTGGTCTCTACTCCAGGTCCCAGCCCAGGAGCCCTATGAAGTACAGCTATGTGCTGCTGGCAATGTCCCAGTCTACACTTCTTTCCTCTGGGCTATCTTCCCCTGCTGCCCTTTCTGTTCCTTGCGCCTGGTCTCCCTTTAAGCCAGGTTTCCTCTCTCCTCCTTCCCTTCTCTTCTTTTCTCAAATCCAGTTACCTTCCACGACTCCTCTGCTCCTTTGCCTCTGCACAGCACCATTCTCCTGCTCCTCCTCCAGCTCATGCTTCTGTTTGGAGCGGGGAGGCTTTTATCAGGCACCTGGATACTTCTTAATTGACCTTGGGTGACTCTAATCAACCTTCAGTAACCCTGGTTAGCCACAGAGGAGCAAAGCCTTAGCAGTCTGAGGCTCATATATCTGCCTTCTACTCTCAGACTGCCTGCTGACTTTGATCTCTCACAGTGTCTTTAATTCTGTGGCAACACTAGCCTTACTGCCTAACATGACAGAAGCTCCATTTACACCTTAACCCATCCATCCAATTATCTTTGAGAAATTTCTCTGTGCACCCATGTGTGGTCAAACACTGCAGCAAAGCTAATGCTATGCCATCAGCATCATTGCTGCCTAGTTCAACCAGATCAAGAAAAAATGTAACAGGCCCAATATTTGCAGCAAAAGTTCTGCACAGATAAATTATAAGACAAGAAAATTTACTTATACTCGTACTCATCAATTACATCAGAGATTTGATATTGCTAAAAAATGACACTAGAACACAAACTATGTTTCATTTCCACAGATATGGGGTCTATTATGTCAGCACGCACACTCCACGACCAGAGGGTACAGCAGAGTGAAGTCTCTGCTGGGGAACTTTCGGGTCTCACCGTCTCTGGGAAGGAGCAGCCAGAGGGTACAACTGGGACATCTTCCCAGTTGGGGGACTTCGTGTCTCACTGTCTCTGGTATAGGCTGTCCAAAAGAGGCTGCACCAGCCTGACACCTGAGCCTGGACTCAAGGTGCATGCTTCTGAGGGAGCCTGGTTCCACATAAGCCATACACAGCGCTGAGATAGAGATCAGAGGGTTTTGGAGGTAACTGGACAGTGGGAGGAGAACTCAGAATACTTGATGGGAGGGGGAATGAGGGAGTTCAAAAGTTTAAAATCATCCTCCATCTTGACCTACTTTTACTTAAAGAGATATATCTATTGGGTCTGTTCCCCTATGATCCATATGTATAGAGAACAGATTTCACTTGCTGAGTGCATTTTGAATACTAGCAATGTTTTAAACACTTGTAAATGGTAACTTGTGGCTACTTTATGACTAATTATTACATATTTTGCTATTTCTAACTTTATTTTAACACTAATTTCTACTCATATGTGTCTTTATTCAATCAAGATTTGCTCTGATACTAAAGAGATGGCAAAAATCTCAGGCTACAATGTGAGGACATGCTATGACCCAGAGTGGAGCACCCACAGGGATATGCATCTCAGAGAACTTCACTACTTACAGTCTTCCTTTCTTCAGTGAACTTTCTAATGAGAGTGGCAAACTATTCAGCCATACTCTCAAACTATGACCATACCATTTACAACAAACTATTGCAATTCTAATCAGACTTATCAGCTAATAGGAGAAAGTGATATAAATCCCTGCTCACTGAAGGACAACTTGTAGCTTGCATATTGCTGCAAGCATCTCTTGATGTAGCAGACGCTGCAGTGAGAACCACTGCCACTCACATTGTCATGCACAGGTCCCATTTGCTTCATGCAGCCACTGTTCCTAACTTCCTGGTCTTTTCTAGAGACCTACAAAATAATATAGAAGACTTAGCTTCAATAAGACCCACTTTTTTGGAGGGGGGGGGATTGATGAGGTCATACACTCCATGAAAAACTTGAGAGCTACTTTATGCACTGTGGGTGTCTATACACCAACTTCAAAAAAACCGGACATACTTCCAACCATACCAGAGACAATAACAGCCACAATACCAACCCATACAATACAGCCATCAACAAAGGAGTAGGCAGTGAGGTTACAGATGCAAGCAACCACCCCAATCTCATTCAAACTCACAACCTCCACCACCTAAACCTCAGTTTTGGAGGCTGGACCTATCTCTTTCAGTGTTAAAAGGACAGATTTAAGTTTGTGAGGACTGGAGAAGCGTCTCAATACCTGAGGTGGAGGCTTCTGGTATGGTAACTGGGGCTGGGGTGGTGCACACTTGGTATGCTGAAACGTGTGATTTTTTTGTACTGCTTATTATATTGTGCAGAATGAAAGGCCTTATTCTGTTCATCCAGACCTTATTACTTTACAGCAGTTAAATAGTGTTGATATGGGTGTTGGACCTGGGCTCACCCTCTACTCTGGGTCCCAGCGCAGGGGCCCTATGAAGTACAGCTATGTGCTGCTGACAATGTCCCAGCCGCCACTTCTTTCCCCTGGGCTGTCTTTCCCCTCTGTCCTTACAGTTCCTTGTGCCTGGTCTCCCCTCAGGCCAGGTTTTTTTCTCAAACAACTAGGGTCTCAGACATACCTTTGTTTCCCTTCTCAAGTTCAGTTACCTTCTACAAACTCATTTGCTCTGCACAGCACCACCATCCTGCTCCTCCTCTAGCTTGTGCAGCTTCTGTTTGGAGCAGGGAGGCTTTTGTCAGGCACCTGGCTACCTCTTAACTGATCTCAGGTGCCTCTATTTAACCTGCAGTAACCTTGGTTAGCCACTAACAAAGCCTTCAGCATTCTGAGGCTCACATATCTCCCTTTTTTTTACTCTCAGGCTGTCTGTTGGCTTTGATCTCTCACAATCTGCATGGTTCATGTCAGTATACAAACTGCACAAACACAACCTGAGCAGCATACTCTCACTGCTGCACTGGTCAAACAATCTCTGCTCTGTTGAACGAGGTCAGAGAATGTGACAGCGGAGTAATGTTCTCACAATGGCCACCCTCCGTCTTCATAACACAAGACACCTCCATTCTGGACTGGGGAGCTCACCTTGGGGATTGCACTGTGCAAGGCTGGTGGTCTACAGACAAGACACATTAGTACATGAACATCCTAGAACTCAGAACAGTGAAATATGCCTGCAAGCAGTTCTTGCCTATGATAAAGAACAAAAATATAAAGATCATGACTTTATAAACAAACATAGTGGAGTTCGCTCTTGTCCACTTTGCCACGAGATGGCCTGATTATGGGACTGGTACATAATGCATGCCATAGATATATCGGCATCTTACTTACCGAGTTGTAAAAACATTATGGTGGATTCATTGAGCAGAGACATTGAAGCACGAATGGGAAATAAACAATCAAGAGCTTCAGCAAGTATTTCAGAAATGGGGCTATCCAGAGATAGACCTCTTTGTCACCCAAGTGAATCACAAATTTTGAGCATTCTGCTCCAGAGCGGGGGTAGGCAAGGATTCACAGGGGGATGTCTTCCTCATCAGTTGGAAAGGGTGAATATGGTATGCCTTCCCACCAACACCACTAATACACAAAACGATACAGAAAATCAAAAGGGACAAAGCCAGAGCAATCATGATCGCCCCATTGTGGCCACTCAGACCTGGCACCCTTACCTGTTATAGTTGTCAGTGGCTGATCTGATGACACTCCCATTGTAGAGAGACCTGCTATATCAGGACAAAGGTGAAACCGTGCAGCCGCACCTGGACAAGCTCCATCTAATAGCATGGATCCTCAGAAGTTACAGCTAGAGGATCTACAAGGCTCAGATCAAGTATAAAACATTCGATTAAA
Organism: Podocnemis expansa; assembly: GCA_007922195.1. Lineage (NCBI taxonomy): Eukaryota > Metazoa > Chordata > Testudines > Podocnemididae > Podocnemis > Podocnemis expansa. The sequence goes on from ML682089.1 coordinate 512,250, forward strand.
CAGCGGGAAACAGTCCACTCTTAATATTTACCTAAAAAAATGGCATAGGTTCTCCACATGGTGTGAGGAATAACATGTCTTACCTTAGACATCTCCAGTTCTGACTGTGCTTGAATATCTCTTGGATCTGAAGGAAAAGGGCCTCGCCAACAGCTCACTCGAAGTCCAGTTGGCGGTGATTTTCACCTTTCATCTGCAAGTGGAAGAGAAGTCAGTATTTGCATATAAGATCTGACATGCTTCGTGAAGGATGTACAGAACACGTACCCTGACATTCAACAACCTACGGTTCCATAGGATTTAAATTTGGTCCTAAAGACTATTACTACACAACTGTTTGAGCCAATGGCAATGTGCTCACTGAAACTCCTGTCCTTCAAGATTGCATTCCTTGTGGCCATAACATCTGGCAAACAAGTGGGAGAGAAGGGAGCACTCATGTCTGATCCACTGTATATGATCTTGTGTTCTGACAGGGTGGTATTATGTCCGCACCTGAAGTTTATCCCAAAGTCAAAACATCATTTCATAACAACCAAGTAATCAAGCGCTGTACATTTTGTCCAAAACCACATGAGGATGCACAAACAAGGACGTTACACACATTAAATGTGAGAAGGGCTGTAGCATTCTACATAGACAGGACAAAATCCTTCAGAAAGACACAAAGGCTCTTTATATTGGTGGCAGACTGCTCTAGCAGGGCACTAATATCCATTCGAAGACTATCTAAGTGGATAAAGGAGTGTATTCTAAGGCTTTACACATTAAATAATTTATAGCCACTGATCAGAATAAAAACATGCTCCACATGAGGCATGGTCACAATGGTGGTGTTCCTCAAAAATGTACCTTTGGAGGACATTTGTAAAGCAGCCACATGGAGCTCTGTGCACAAATTCGCTAAGCATTATGCTATAGATCAGGCATGGCCAAACTGCGACTTGGGAGCTGCATGTGGCTCTTGAATGAAAAAGTGTAGCTCACAGAAGAATGCCAGCAAATCAGTTTAGTAGGTAGAAGCATATGGCTATATGCTTCAGTGCAGCTCTTGAAGGTTTAATAATCAGCTTGTGTGGCTCTTGAGTTCCATAAGTTTGGCTGCCCCTGCTATATATCAAGAAATAAAACAGATTTCCTCAATGTGCATAGCAGTCCTATTCACTGTGCAATAAATGCACTCCTCAGTAATGCCCCCATCCTTCAATGAGGAACTGCTTCATACGCACCTAGAGTGGAGCACCCCTCCAGGGACACACATCTCAGAGAATGCTGGTTACCGGTAAGCAACCTTTGTATCTTGCTTGAAGTCATTTCAAGATGGAGTTTCCCAGGCAAAAAGCCTCAAACTCTTCAAACCTTCTCTCTTTGTTTTCAAACCCCTTTGACTCCTCCCTTTCTGTGCTGCCATGTGATTTTCTTTACTTCTATTCGAGCCACGGAGGGCATTTGGATTCCCTTTGTCATGTAATTCTCTAGCCTTTGTGCTAGAGATAGTCCTGAGAGTCTGTGCTATGTAACATGTTTCACCTCAGCATACATGGATGATGCTGCAGGAGACGTGATGTCATAACTATATGGTGGAACATTCAAAAGGGAACCTTGCTTGGCATAATTGGCATCAAATCATAGAAATTACATTGCAAAACTGAACAGAAAAGTTGTATAGGTCATGCCCTAGGGGTGGACGGATGTGCGTCCCGTGACAGCCACATTTTTTTGAACAGTGAGAAGCCTTCCAGTAGAAAAATGTACCTGCAAAAATGGAAGAGATTCCAGGTATGGTGTTCCAACAGGTGTATTTCACCTATATCCTCTTCAATCCTGAGTGTTCTCGAGCACTTATTAGAATGCAAATGATCAAATCTCTCAATTAATTTTATCAAAGAATACCTTGCTTCAATTTTTTATTCTATGACACAATCAATGACTCATCAATATTCAACCATCCTACTGGGAAAAGCTTCTTAACATGCTTACAGAGACTCTACCCATCTATCAGATCCCCAGACACTTCATGCAACCTAAATCTTGTCTTGTGAACAATCATGAAACACCCATTTGAGCCACTAGCATCATGCTTACTATACTACATGCCCATTAATGTATCTTTCTCATACCGATCACATCAGTGAGAAGTGTAGGAGAGATCAATGCTCTAATGACTGATTCACCATATATAAATTTTTTTTACAAAGGTAGTCACACTGAGACCCCCCAACCCAAATTCCTCCCCAAAACAGTATCAGAATTTTACATTAATAAACCTATACATTTACCTACCTCTTACCCTAAACCACATAATCTTCCACACAGAATCTCACTCCACACATTAGTTGTCAGATGTGCCTTATCTTTCTGTCTAGAAAGAGCAAAACCTTTCAGGAAACCAAACAAACTCTTTATATCCCTCGCAGAAAGTTCTAAGGGCAAACTCACATCAAATCAGAGACTACTGAAATGGATAAAAGATTGCATTCATGCATGCTATGACATCAACCAACAGCAACCTCCACATGGAGTTAAGAACAATTACACCAGAGTTATATCTACTACAATTGCTTTCCTAAAGGACATAGCTCTCATAGACATATGCAAGGTTGCAGCTTGGACATCCTTACACACCTTTACCACTCACTACGCCATAGATCAAGCATCTGCAAATGATGCAAATGTGGGCAGAGCACCACTATGCTCTGCATACCAATGTCCCACCACCAGTGCTACATAACTGATACATGGTCACCTGATGTGGAACGCTCAGTGGAACAACACTCGAAGAAGAAGATGGTTGATGAGCTGTAATAACTTGTATTGTTCAAGATGTGTGTCCCAGTGGGTGCTCCACTATGTGCCCTTGCATATGCGCCAAAGCTAGTGTTACCAGATACCAAAGCATGGAAGGGAGGACAGAGAAATATGAAAATGAGGACATTGGAGGACACATGGAGAAAATGTAGTATTAATATAACTGTCACTTGTTACCATATTATATCATGGAAAATGGGTAATGATTAATGAATGCATGCCTCCCAAACACCTGCCCCACCACCCCAGCTACTGCCCCCCAAATCCCCATCAGATCCCTCTTTCCCCATGCCCCCACTCCAGCCCTGCTAACCCCCACACCCCAGCTCTCCATCTTCACTTCAACCCCCCAACCTCCCCATACCTTCCCAGCCCACCATCCCAACCTCTTCTTCCCACCCTCCGTGCCTTTTCTCCAACTACCTGATTGACCCCAAACCCCTTCCCACATCTTCTTACCAGTGGGGCAGGGAAGGGGCCTGTGGAGACTCAGCTGCACTGGGAGGCTACAATTATGGTGCTGGCTGGCCAGCCAGCAAGAGGGAGCGTGCGCTTCTTGGGCCCAGTAGGGGTGGGGCCTCCCCAGGGGCCAGGAAAGTGGGGGAGGTGTGGCTGGGCTTGCTCCAGCCCACAGCCTCTTGAGCCAGCCCTGGGGGGAAGAACCAGAACGCTGTGTTCTGATGCATATTCTTCTATTGTTAGGGGCCCTGGAGTGCTTCCCCCTAAAAATAGGGTCCAGGGCTTTCTGGCATACTTTAACCATGAAGGTAAAAAGGAGGATATGTTCTCCTTTTGCTGGATGTCTGGTAATCCTAACCAAAGCCATGCTGGGGCTGTTGCAAGCCACCTTTTGCATATGCATGACCAAGTGAACTACAGCTAAATGACTTCCAATCAATGGTGTGGGAACACAACAGCAGTTGGTGTGGAGCAGCCATGGGGACACACATCTTGAAGAATACAAGTTACTATAGGTGAACAATCATTTTCTTCTGAGGAAGGACTCTGAATACCTCTTTAACCATCCTCTACCAAACTATCTCCTCATGTACGCTGCCAACCGAAGGCATAAACAGCAATAAAGCTGATCCACTCCCCACGACAAAGATGGTAAAAAATATGGACCTTCTTGGAAGAAATTTATATACTTCTTTCACCCTTCAACTTTATGTTGCAAATTATTCTGCATTGCTGGCAAATTATGATCACAGCAGATATCTCAAATTGGTCAATTTTACTGAACACATTCTAGACAATAAAAAACAGCAATTACACGCGATAATCAAAGAAGGTCAACTAATATCCAGGATAGCTTTACAGGCAGCTCTTAACATGGCCAAGACAGCAGCTTGCACTATAGCCACGGAAATCACTAGTAATGCACTGCTACAGGCTGGGGAGCGATCAGCTAAGTAGCAGCACTGTAGAAAAGGACCTGGGGCTCCTGGTGGATAGGAAGTTGGATATGAGTCAGCAGTGTGCTCTTGCTGCCAAAAAGACCAATGGCATACTGGGCTGCGTCAGAAGAAGTATTGCCAGCAGATCGAGGGATGTGATCGTTCCCCTCTATTCAGCACTGGTGAGGTTGCATCTAGAATACCGTGTCCAGTTTTGGGCTTCCCACTACAAAAAGGATGTCGACAAATTAGAAAGAGTCCAGTGGAGGGCAACAAAAATGATCCAGGGGCTGGAGCACAAGACCTATGAAGAAAAACTGAAGGAACTAGGCTTATTTAGCCTGCAGAAGAGAAGACTGAGGGGGATTTGATAGTAGCCTTCAACTACCTGAAGGGATACTCCAAGGAGGATGGAGCTCAGCTGTTCTCATTAGTAACAGAGGACAGAAACGAGGAGCAATGGTTTCAAGTTGCAGCTGGGGAGGTCAAGGCTGAATATTAGGAAAAACTTTCTTACTAGGTGAGTGGATAAGCATTGGAATGGGCTACCTAGGGAGGTGGTGGAATCTCCGTCTTTGGAGGTGTTTAAGGCCTGGCTGGACAAAACTCTGGCTGGGATAATTTAGTGGAAGTGGTCCTGCTTTTTTTGGCAGGGTGTTGGACTAGATGACCTCATGAGGTCCCTTCCAACCCTATGATTCTATGATCAGTCTTTTTGGCTACATTCCACAGATCCCAGACAGTTTTGGGTCGCAGTTGAAGTCCTGCCCTTCAACAAGAAAAAAAATTATTTTCAGAAAAGACAGATGAGCTGATGCATACATCTAAAGATTCCAGAGCAACTCTGTACACTTTCAGAATCTACACACCTATCACAAGACACAGGCCATATCAATACCAACCATGCAATTCCAGGTAGTAGTTCCAGCCTAGGCCTCAATATAGACAACAGGAACAACCACTGTGCACCAGACAGCATGCACAATGCAGGAGATGGTCCTCTAACCCAACCTCAACTCATCAGCTACCAGCTTTAAAACTGCAGTTCTGAAGTTTCAGTCAGGAGCCAAGAAGACCATCCTGAAAGTCTTGAGCCAAATTATCCCATATCATATAGAAATCACCTACAGCATTTTTACTATTCTAGGACAACCATACCAATGGACAGATGGGTCCTTGGTACAATCAGTAAAATAAATATCAGGATTATATATACCATCCCTTTCACTACTAAACCTTTCTGCCTTTGAGGGACTCCAACTCCAGATAAGACAAAGAGCACTGCTCCCATCAATATCATTGATGCCAGAGGCATTTGAGGCAGCCTGAGCCTGGTTGGTCTTGTCAGTGCCTTTGCATCCAACCTCCCCTCAAAACCTGCCCTCAAAACCAAGGAGGGTCAGGGGACCACAGCTGGCTCCCAGGAGAGAAAGGGCTCCATTGCTGTATGCGCTGTTGATGCCAGAGGTGTTATAGGCAGCTTGAGCCTGATCAGCATTGCCAATGCCTCCATCTCCAACTCCCTCATATCTCAGGAGAGATGGGGACCCATAGCCAAACCCCAACTGCGTAAGAGCTCTGGTGCCCTACACACTATCAATGCCTAAGGCATATAAAGGTGGCTAGAGCTGTGCTGACCTGCAAATACCTCCACCTCCAACCCAACTTGGAGCTCAGGAAGAACAGGTAATTGGCCTCAGGAGGCCTTGGCATTGATGAGCTGGCTTTGGGATGGCAAGCCATCAGACTGACAATGCTAGGTCAGGACTTTCAGTTTCTGCAATGCCCCCTGTCTCCTGAGCATTGTCTGTTGCTGGTACTGGGTAAGCTGTGCCAAAGGCAGCACTTTTCTGCAAAGTGCCCAGTCTCCTTGGCACTGGGCAGTCTCTAGTACTGAGTGAGCTGCACTGAAGGCAGTGATGTGTCTTCAGCCTTGTCAAAGAATACCATGATGGTCAGATTCCTCAGCACCAATGAGTTCACCCACTGAAGGAAAGCGGGGCGGAACTCGGTTTCCATGAGAGGAGTGCCCAGGGGACAAATAGTGCAGAATGTTGGCAGCACTGAGAAGGGGCTACAAATGGGAATTGTGCCCCAATGCAGTAATCTATGAGGAGATCCACTGAGCTGATGCCAGCAGGCCCATCTCAATGTGGAAGGCCAGGGCTTTTGCACCCTCTCTGTTCCTGTGTCTTCACATGGAGTTTTAGGGGAAGACAGAAAAGATAATGACCTGATTATAATGGAACAGAGAACATCTTTGGGCAGGAAGTCATTGCCAGAATCAGTGCCTACTACAAGGAAGTGAAAGGTGCCCTTGGTGGCTAGGTCATGGTGCACTTGACCAGAGCCCAAGCATTGTCTGTGGCCTTTCTCGCTCTAGTACCAGTACAGATCAGCAAGGCAGCAACCTGGTCATTGGCCCAACACCTCAATGCCCCATTATGCCACTGTGCAGCAGGCAAGGGAGGACACAAGCTTCCAGGCAGCTCGTCCTCCCAGGAGTGGCTTGTATGATGCTGTCTGGGTCTAGAATCATAGAATCATAGGGTTGGAAGGGGACCTCACAGGTCATCTATTCCAGGCCCCTGCCAGAGGCAGAACCACTCCCACTAAACCATCCCAGTCATGGTTTTGTCCAGCCGGGCCTTAAACACCTCCAAAGATGGAGATTCCACCACCTCCCTCGGCAGCTCATTCCAATGCTTCACCACTCACCTAGTAAAAATTTTTTTCTAATATCCAGCCTCGACCTCCCTAACCATAAATTGAGACCATTGCTCCTCATTCTGTCCTCTTTTATTACCGAGAACAGTCAAGCTCCATCCTCTTTGGAGCATCCCTTCAAGTCGTCGAAGGTTGCTATCAAATCCCCCCTCAATCTTCTCTTCTGCAGACTAAATAAGCCTAATGCTTTCAGTCTTTCCTCATAGAGCTTGTGCTCCAGCCCTTTTATCATTTTGGTTGCCCTCTGCTGAACTCTCACTAGCATGTCCCTGTCCTTTTAGTAGTGGGGAGCCCAAAACTGAACACAGTATTCTAGATGTGGCCTCAACAGTGCAGAATAGAGGGGAATGATCACATCCCTTGATCTACTGGTAATACTTCTTTTGATGCAGCCCAGTATGCCATTGGCCTTTTTGGCAGCAAGAGCATGCTGCTGACTCATATCCAGCTTCCCATCCACCATGACCCCCAGGTCCTTTTCTACACTGCTGCTACTTAGCTCAATGCTCCCCAGCCTGTAACTGTGCATGGGGTTTTTCCGTCCCAAGTACAGGATTTACACTTGTCCTTACTGAACCTCATAAGATTTCTATTGGCCCACTGTTCCAATTTATCTAGATCTCCCTGAATCTTGTCCTTGCCCTCCAGCATGTCTACTGTTCCGCCTAGCTTGGTGTCATCCACGAACTTACTGAGAGTGCAGTCTATTCCATCATCCAGATCATTGATGAAAAAGTTGAACAAAACCGGCCCCAGAACTGACCTCTGGGGCACACCACTCGTGACTGGCTGCCAGCTAGACATGGAACCATTGATTCCTACACGCTGAAACCGTTGATCTAGCCAGTTTTCTATCCACCTTATAGTCCACCTATCCAACCCATACTTCCTTAATTTGCCAATGAGAATGCTGTGGGAAACTGTATCAAAAGCCTTGCTAAAATCAAGGTATAGCACATCAACGGTTCTTCCTGCATCCAGAAAACCGGTCATCTGATCATAGAAGGAAACGAGATTGGTCAGGCATGATTTACCCTTGGTAAATCCATGCTGACTGTTCCTGATCACTTTATTTTCCTCTAAGCGTTTGAGGATGGATTCTTTGAGAACCTGCTCTATAATTTTTCCAGGGATTGAGGTGAGGCTGACTGGTCTGTAATTCCCCGGATCCTCCTTTTTCCCTTTCTTGAAAATAGACACTACATTTGCTTTTTTCCAATCCTCTGGCACCTCCCCCATTCTCCATGAGTTTTGAAAGATAACGGCTAGCGGTGCTGCTATCTCATCGGCCAATTCGCTCAGCACCCTTGGATGCAGTTCATCCGGCCCCATGGACTTGTGCACATCCAGCTTCTTTAAGCAGTCCCTAACCTGACCTTCCATCATCAAGGGCCTCTCTTTTTCTCTCCAAACTGCCATACCCCTGGTAGTGGGCTGGGAGCTGACCCTGCCTGTGAAAACTGAAGCAAAAAAAGCATTGAGCACTTCAGCTTTTCCCTCATCCTCCGTCACAAAGATGCCTGCCCCATTCAGTAAGGGACCTACACCATCCCTGATCCTCTTCCTGTTATTAACATACTTGTAGAACCCCTTCTTGTTATCCTTTACATCCCTCAATAGCTGCAACTCCATTTATCCGTTGGGCTTTCTGATTTTATCCCTGCAGTCCCTAGCAATATCTTTGTATCCCTCCTTGGTCATCTGACCAAGCTTCCACTTCCTGTAAGCTTCCTTTTTATGTTTAAGCTCAGAGCAGAGTTCTCGGCTAAGCCATTCTTGTTGCCTCACGTTTGCTGTTCTTTCTCCTAATTGGAATGGCAACTTCCTGTGCCCTTAGCAGGGTTTCTTTAAAATATAATCAACTTTCTTGGACTCCTTTCGCCTTCAGATTAGCTTCCCAAGGGTTCCTGCCCATCAGTTCCCTGAGGGAGCCAAAATCTGCTTTTTTGAAGTCCGGGGTTTGTGTTTTGCTTCTTTCCTTCCTTCCTTTAATCAGCATCCTGAACTCAACCACGTCATGGTCACTACTGCCTAGCTTGCCATTTACCTTTACCTCCCTGATCAATTCTTCACTGTTTGTGAACAGCAGGTCGAGAGGTGCAAGGCCCCTAGTTGGTTCTTCTAGCATTTGTACTAGAAAATTGTCCCCAACACTCTCTAAAAATTTCCTGGATTGACCATGCACTGCTGTATTGGCCTCCCAGCAGATGTCAGGGTAATTGAAGTCCCCCATCAGCACCAGGGCTTGTGATCTAGAAGCTTCCGCTAGTTGTCCATAGAACACCTCATCCACCTCCTCATTCTGGTCTGGTGTCTATAGCAGACACCCACCACAACATCCTCCTTGTTGCTTTCCCCTCTCAATGTAACCCACAGACTTTCTACTGGCATGCTTCCACTTCCATAATGGAGCTCTGAGCAGTCATAGAGCTTTTTTACATATAGTGCTACTCCTCCCCCTCTTCTTCCCTGCCTGTCCTTCCTGAACAGTTTATACCCATCCATGGCAGAGCTCCAGTTGTGCAGACTGTCCAACCACGTCTCCGTTATTTCAATGATATCATAGTTCCTTGTCTGCACTAGTACTACCAATTCTTCTTGCTTATTTCCCAGGCTCCTCGCATTAGTGTATAGGCACCTAAGATACCCGGCTGATTGCCCTACTTTGTCATTTTGATTTTCAATTCTATTGCATATACCTCCTTGCATTTTTTCTTGGAGTTCTCCTCCCCCACTCTCCTCACATATTGGGGCTTCAGTAGAACACTTAAGACAATTATTTGATACCCCCCCACATGTTCCAACTACCTTCTTTTTTATTCCTGGAGTTACAGTCCCAGCACTCTCCAAGTTCCATCCCTTCCCCCAGATCTCCTACCTTCTCACTTACCTGTGGGCTTTGGTCTCCTTCCCACTTTGAACCTAGTTTAAAGGTCTTCTCACTAGATCAGCCAGTCTGTGCCCAAATATGCTCTTCCCCTTCCTGGACAGCTGAAGACCATCTCTGCCTATCAATCCTCTGTCCTGAAACAGGACTCCATGGTCAAGGAAGCCAAATCCCTCCTGACCACACCATCTTCGCAGCCAGGCATTCACCTCTAGGATGCATCTGTCTCTCCTCAGGCCTCTAGCCTTGACTGGAATGATCGAGGAGAATACCACCTGTGCTCCAAGATCCTTCACCCTCGCTCCTAGAGCCCTGAAGTCACCTTTGATCTGCTGAGGATTACCTCTTGCAGTATCATTGGTACCCACATGGATAAGAAGCATGGGGTAGTAGTCTGAGGGGCAGATGTTTTTTGACAATCCCTCCATTACGTCTCGGATACAGGCACCTGGCAGGCAGCATACCTCTCTAGAGGCCTTGTCAGGGCGACAGATGGGTGCCTCCATTCCTCTCAGGAGTGAGTCCCCAATTACCACAACCCTACATTTCCTCTTAGGTGAGGTGGCTGTGATCTGCCCAGCCTTTGGGGTGGATGGCATCGCCTCTACTTCCTTCATTGTGTCCAGCACCGCATAACGGTTCCTCACCACAATGGATGGTGGGATGTGAGTAGGCGTGGAGCTCTGTCTGCTGCCAGAGGTGAACAGCTGCCAGTGTCCTTCCTCTGCCATAGGCATCCCATCCGTTTCCAGAGCTATGGGAGTAGCCCTTGGCACTGGGATAGGGACCTCCTCCTTGCAGGTCTCAATGTGGACACTGTCAAGGAACTTTTCCAGGGCATAGATACCCCTGAGTCGTGACACCTCCTCCTGTAACTCTCCTACCTGTTTCCAGAGAGATGCCACCAGAAGGTGTAACCTGCTAGGGTGGGCTCAAAGTCATTTATCTGCCCCTCTCCAGTGCCTCACAGAAAGCAGAGACCTGCAGAAAGCAGCTGGAGAGCCAGGATCTAGTCTGTAAAGGGGCTCGCAGTGAAGACTGTTCAGAATTCATAAAAAAATAAACAAAAGCAATATACTATATTAACCATTAACTTTATAAACCTTCTATGAAAGCAGAAGAAATTATTAGTATACAGATCTATAATACATAGTGGCTATTTAGCAGTATCCACATGAGTCTGTTATAGTCTCAAATCACAAAGTCCAAAGGCTTGTGCTAGAAGCCAGCATCTCCCTCCTCTTTGTCAGCAGAAATCCTCTGTATGAGTCCTGGAAAACCTTTCTTCCTCTGCTGGGAGCGCTGCTGTCCACACAGCTTACTCAGTCCACACTCATTTACGTACACACATATATAAAAAAAAACCTGTTACAAAGGAAAAATACATCTCTGACAATAACAAAATATAATTATCTCTTTCCCCTTATTACACAAAAGAACTATAGCTAAGCCCATAACCCAGAGTATAAAGTTAGAGGGCAACCACCCTTCTTTTCCCAATAGTTGCTTCTCTGTACCCCCTGCCTCCAGACTTCCCTGCTGGAGGGGTAACAAGGCTACTGACCTGAAGCAAAATGCCTCAGAGTGGGGAAAAACAGCCTGCTGTCTGTTCCTGGCTCAGCTTCTCCCCTTGCACAGAGCACCAGCACTCTCCTCAATGCAACTGGCCTGGCTGCTTGCTCTCAGACCCCTGACCACTGCGCTGGCAGGGAACCTTGCTGAGCATGCTCCAAACTACACAGAACATGCTGGAACTTCTGGGTCTAGGCAGCTAAATCTGCCCAGCAACAGCGACACAGCAAGAGCAACTCAGACACCAGCAAAACTCTTAAAGAAACACTCCTCCTTTAAGCCCATGGGTTACATAGGCACCTATCACATAGATTCATCTCCCTAGCCTGATCATCAGTGGCAGGAAAATAAAGGCCACAGTCCCTGCAAGTCCACACCAGGATCTGGGTGGAGGTATCCATGGTCAGACAGTCTGTCTGGCTACAAACAGAGGCAAAGGAAACAGAAGGGGTGCTGGCACAAGCAGTGCGGCTCCTCTTCACCATTGTGGCTTCACCAAACTCCTCTCCAAACTCCCCTGTTTGCATGTTCACTCAGGCACTAGCTTTTAAGGCCTTCTCTGCCTAGGTCAGCCCTTGCCACTTGTTAGTCACACAGGGGCAGGCTAATCACAAGCCTGCTAGAAGCTGGCGATTAAAGGTGATCAGGGAACAATGGTGCAAACAGCCCTCACCCAATCACACAAGCACAGTCCCACAACTAACAGCAATCACCTGTAGGGAAAAAGACACAAACAGTCAGCAAATCACCTGTAGGGAAAAAGACACAAGCAAATCACCTACCTAGGGCACACCTAGCACCAACTCCTTCCCTCTCAGACTCCCCTGTTTGCAGTCCCCTGTTCCCAACATTTTCTCTGCTGTGGAACAACTTGCTACCTTTAATTAATTTGTGGCACATCACCATACAGTTTCCAAATGAGCTCATGAATGTCCAGGAGCCAGTGAGCCAATCCAGAGCTCTTTGAGTAGTTTTTCATAAAGATTCCATGGCACACCTGCTCAGGCCTGATGGCGCACATGTGGGCCATGGCACACTGGTTGGAAACACTGGTCTAGGGAACAGTTTTTGATTCTCTTTCATATTAATATGTCATTTGAAATAATCCATAGGTGATATGCCATGCTTGGTACGAATAGAAACATTGTAGTCTGCTAGGGATGATTATATGGTTTATATATAGGTGTCAAGTCTGTGTTACAAATTAGTAATGGGTTTGGTCCATTTATGTTCCAAGTTATTTAATTGTAAGGCAATCCCAGACTGGGTATCTGCAAAGCTATTGTCCTCTTATTGGCCCATTAAGGGTGTGACTCGTGCCTCCTGGCATAACCCTCTGATGTGCCAAAATCAGGGCAAGCTGCAAAACCAGGGGCCAAACCCCCAAACCACTGATGGGTGGTACTTGAACCAGTCTCCCAGTCAGTAACAAAACATGCTTCTGATTCCCCACTCTGGTCATCACCAAGCATAATAAAATAGAAACAGCCCCCTTTATGCATCTCAGCTTCTCTGGTCCCCATCTAGCCACTGGGTCTCTTAAAGGAATAGGTTCGCCTGACCCCCAAAGGGCCAGCCACATTAATCAGAACAACAGAGGCTTGGATCTTACCCAAAATACCACGCTTCCAGCCAATCCTTTAGTAACTACAAGTAAAGGTTTAATATAAAAAGAAAACAAACAAAATATGAGAGATGTTAAAAGGTCAAAGTGAATCACATACATACAAATGATTCCATAGAAAGCAAATCCTTAAAGATCCTGTAGTTTGCAGGTTAGTCTCCTCCTCTGATGTGCATCCAGCAGCAGCAGCAGCTGGCTGTGTCTCAGTCCTTTGTTCAGTCCCAGGAGAATAGTCCCGGGGGGGGGTGTTATTTGCAGACAGACTGAAGACTGAAGACTAAAGACAAAATGGAGATGGGTCCCCTGCCTTTTATCCCGGAGTCCTTGCCAGATCAAAATGGAGTTGGGCCACACGGTCAGTTTGGGTAACTAGTCAAACAGGTTTCTTCTTGGGCCCACTGCAAATGGGAGCCATCAAGAGGAACAATAGTTTTGCAGACACCCAGTCTGGGATTGCCTTAGAAACAAATCATTTGGAACACACATAAAACAAATAGATTTCTAATTTCTAATACAGGCATGATACCTACATACAAATCATATAATCATTCTTAGCAGATTACAGCTTTTCTGTTGACACCAAACATGGCATGTCACATATGGATTATTACCAATATGAAATATTAATATGGAAAATAATCATAAGCATTCCCCTAGCCCCAGACAGCATCACAAAGGGAGCTTCCAGCCACTGTGGACCTAGGAAGAATGCTGTCTGATGAGTCACCCAGCCTGACCATGTGACTCAACTCCATTTTGATTTGGCAAGCACTCTGAGAGCATGGGGAAAGCCAAGGTGAAAAAAGGCAATGGTCCCATCTCCGTTTTTTCTTCAGTATGCAACCTGCAATCAGCACCCTCCTCTGGAACTATTCTTCTGGGACTGAACAAAAGACTCAGACCCACCCAGGTGCTGGGTGCATACCAGAGGAATTGAATTAACCTGCAAACTATACATTCTTCAAGGGCTTGCTTTCTATGGACTCTAAATGATTTGTATGTATGTTATTCACTTTGACCCATTAACATCTCTCATATCTTGTTTCTTTTCTTCTTATATTAAACCTTTAGTTGTAGTTACTAAAGGATTGGCCTGCAACATGGTAATTTGGGTACAATCCAAGCCTATATTCATAGAATCATAGAATCATAGGGTTGGAAGGGACCCCATGAGGTCATCTAGTCCAACCCCCTGCCAAAAAAAAGCAGGAGTGATGTTCTGGGTGATGTGTCTGGCCCTTTGGGATCAGGAGAACCTATTTTTTCAAGAGACCCAGTGGCTAGGTGGGGCCTGAAGGAGCTGATGTGCAATAAAGGGGGCTGTTTCTATTTTGTTATGCTTGGTGATGACCAGAGGATGTTTTGTTACTGCCTGGGAGAGTGGATTAAGTACCACCTGTCAGTGTTTTGGGGGTTTGGCCCCTGGTTTTGTAGCTTGCCCTGATTTTGTCATATTCAGAAAGTTATCCCAGAAGGCCCAGGTCACAGCTTGCGAATCACCTATATGGGAATGGATGTGAGCAGTGACTCAAAGAAAAGGGCGGTTACTGACCAGTGATTTCTTTGAGATGTAGTGCTCACATCCGTTCCAAACCCACCCCCTGCTTTTGAAGTTAGTGAACAGAAGAGACTGGATTGGGTAGGGCCAGCAGTGTTTCATAAACTGTAGAATGCCTGCGGGGCTCCAGGAGAGACCCACACTGGCCCTGCAAGGTCTGCTAAAAGCAAGAAAGTTCTGGTCATCATGCATGGAGGTATATTCATACACTTGTATAGGAACAGGTATGAGCAGCACATCTCAAAGAATGGGTATGACTGGTAACTGCCCTTTTTCTAAAAGTCATGCTTTCTCTCAGCTGTTAGTTACACACTGGCCACAGGAATCACTTTCAGCAAGGGTCATGCAAGAGCTTGGAAAGGGTGTGCTACAGGTTCCTCAGGCCTTGAACTCTGTGGTGGTCTGGGTCCCCCAGCTTTGCCTATGACTGCCCTGCAATCACTACAAGAAGGCCTGGGTGGACACTTGTGTGCTAACAGTAATCTCTTTGTGTTCTCTTGTAGCAATGGGAGTCAAGTACCCTGCCAACTTGCAGTTCACATTGGGCCAGCTGCTGTCCTACCCGTTACTGGAGCACAGTGACACCATCCTCAAGGTGAAGGAGGCTAGCTGCAGCTCTGTGGGATGGAAAGGGGCCAGGCCACAGTCAAACAGCTTTGTGAGACATGCTAGCATCTATCTTGGACCATGGGCAGGCTCACTGAGCAGGGTGATTCTCAGGGATCAGTAACAGCATGGGTGCAACAGGCGCAATTTGGTCTTTGTCTGCATGGCCTGCACCACTGGCTCCACTGGGAGTGCTGAAGTGGTCAACCAGCCAGAAGCTGGGTGGCTGGAAGCTTGGAACTAGAGGACAGGAGAAGAGGTCTGAGTGCAAATTCCCAGGTATACTCCTGCCCTGGAGCAGGACCACCACGGTTCTTGTTTGAGAAATGTCTCTGTGGGTTCTCCACTGTAGGTGTCTGTGTGCCCTGCATGTGAGCTTGGAGAATTCAGTAGCGATGCCTGATTGTGTCACATGTGTGCGGTCACTGTCTCATGCTGTGCTCAGCAGTTAAACAACTCTGTGTGACCAACTGTCCCTCAGTTCCCTCTCTACCACCTCCAGCTTGAGATGGAGCCTTCAGCAGAGCCTCCCATTATAGATAGCTTCTGTCTTAGGCATAACAGTTTAATGCTTCACCTACCAAAAACCCTCTGGTTTATCCTTCTCCTTGTTTAAACCAGGCCAAAAAAAAAAAGGCCATGGGTTTCTTTCCTTCCCTCTCTTCTCACCCTATCTTTTCCTGCTAGGATAGTTAGGTAAGTACATAGCAAATTTACAAACAACCCAGGCATGCCTGGCTCCCCTGAGTTTAAACACTGCCTGACTTTCAGATTCTTGATCCCACTCTCTGAGGATCACTCTCAGTGTGTCCATTGCCTTGGGGAATCACATAGACATGAAAAATGCTCCCATTGTCTCAAATTGAAAGTGAGGACAAGGAAGGCGAGAGAGTTGCAGTTAAAAACTCCTTTTAATGGAGAAACCACTGAGCCCTTCTTTGGACCCCAAACAGGGATCTCTGCCTAGCCATCGGTCATGCTCAGCAGCCTCCAACACACTGATGACCACAAGGCTGATATCAGGGAGTCTGGGCAGAAAAAAAGCTACTAAAAATGCTCTGCAGGCTCTGCAAAGAGGGAAGCAGCTAAAAAAAGTGCCCCTCAGCCACAGAAAAGGAGCCGGTACTGTCGGCACCAAGCGCTTTAGGCTCTGGGTCTGTGGCACCATCAACTGCTAAAATTACCCACAGAGCGATAGACCCCAATGGGGCAAGCTCAACTAATGGGTACCAAGGCCAAAGAAAAATGTAAGGCCATGGCACCTAAGGAGTTAAGAAGGTAGTCAGCAGTTCCTCTTGCTGCAGCTACACAGGCTGTGCTGCCGCCACTGCCTATGCTGCAAAAGCAGGCATCGATAGCACCAAACTCTCCCCAACAGTACTGTCATTACCAACACTCTTCATACCACAGCAGTATCTGCAGCAAGGGGATCTCATAGTTTCAGCTACTTCTGAGGTCCCTCTTTTCAGAACCAATGCTACACCATCTCACTGGGTACTGAGCTGTCTGACAAATCCTGCAGAGAGCCAAACACTCTCTAGTAATGACGATGAACTGGAAGAAGGGCAGGTGCACACTCCATGCTAGCCCTCTCTGGTGCAAAGCCCTGAACCAGCTCCATCATACTGATCAGTAGCACCACAACCACCCACTTGATGTGGCTACCCATGGATGCCACTTCCAGTGTCCCCCTCTCCCCCGTGGCACTACTGGGACCCATGGCTTTATGCAGGTCCCAACATTCAAAAACAACAAGGCAACCAACATGCAGGCCAATACAATCATCTACAGCATCCATTGCTCCATCTCTCTCTGAAGGACACTCAGCAGAGGAGCCAGACATACTCTCTGACATGGATGGCATTTGCCCCTCCAGAACTCTCTTCGTCCTTACCTGACAAAACTATTATGTCTCCTGCCACCAAAAATGGGGGACAAATTTAAGCAATTTCAGGACTTATCCCAAAGAGTCTCTAAATCCCTGGAAATATCCTTAAAATAGGTCCCAGAGGCAAAACATGAACTATTTGACATCTTGCAGACAGCCACATCCTCAAACATAGCATTACCAATCAATGATGCACTTCTGGGTCCTGCAACAAACATTTGGAAAACACCTGCCACAATACCACCTGCACATAAGCAGTCCAACAAAAAATACTATATTCCCCCAAAAGGTAACAAATTCCTGTTCTCTCACCCCACACCAAATTTACTTGTCATCCAGGCTGTCAATCAAAAAGAAAAGCAGCACCATGCCAGAACAACACCATATGATAAAGACTGGAAGTGCTTGGACCTTTTTGGATGCAAAGTTTATTCCTCAGCTTCATTGCAATTCTGCATATCCAATTATGAAGTGCTCTTATCAAAATATACTCACATGATCGTTTCCAAATTGGGGAGCTTTATTGATAACATGCCAGAGGATAAGAGAGAACAATATAAAGCTAACATTTCTGAAGGACACCTTATCACCCAAACAGCATTATAGGCTTCATTGGATTCTTCTAACACAGTGGCGCCACTCGATGGCCATGTCCATTGTCATGCGCCGGGCCCCTTGGCTGCACCTCTCTGGCTTTCCCAAAGAAATCCAAATTGCTGTAGAAGACCTCTCATTTGAGGATCCAAAATTAGTTGCTGAAAAAACAGATGAGTCTCTCTACTCCATAAAAGACTCATGGGCAACTTTAAAATCTTTAGGAATGTATACTCCTATAACCAAGAAGAAACAGAGTAAATTTTATACACAGAGATCCAGAACACCATATACCCAACCACACAGAAGCTTTGACAACCAGTGTAAACAATGTCAAACTAAATGTCACTCACTATGTAACTAAACCTCAACGAGCCAGGAGGCCTCCTCTGGGGAACAATTTTGAAGGTCAGGTGGAGAGCATGAGACTACCCCAACATACATGCACAGGAATTTGTTACCATCAATGCCACCTTTGGGAGCCGCCTATCACCATTTTTACGTCTCTGGAAAGGAATCACAACAGACAGATGGGTTTGAGAAATAATAGAAAGGATATTCTATCCCCTTTTCTTCTATTCATTCAACTCAACCTCCTTCCCCATCCCTTTTCAGGGCCCCTCTCACAAGTTCCTGTTACAACAGGAATTTCAACACTTTTATTCCTGATATTTCCTCACCCAGAGAAAAACAGGTGGCTGGAGTCCCATCCTAGATCTAAGGAAACTCAACAAATTCATCATGAATCATCACTTCAAGATGGTAGCACTAACAACAATAACTCCTACTCTAGAAAAGGAAGATTGGCTCTCTGCTCTCAGCCTCCAAGATGCATACTTCCATGCCACAATCCATCCTTCCCATAGGAGATTCCTGAGATTCACTCGAGGAGACCACCATTTTCAATTCAAGGTCCTACCTTTTGGACTCTCAACTGCACCCAGTCTTCACAAAGGTTCTCTCAGTCATGGCAGCCCACCTAAAGAGACAGCACATAATTATATTTCCTTACCTTGACGATTGCCTGATAAAAGCCTCAGCACCAACCAAGGCACAAGAAGCCACACACTCATCAATGACTCTCCTTTCCAGCCTAGGTCTATTAATAAATAATGAGAAATCGACCACTACACCAGTCCAAAAATTAGAATATATTGAAGCTTGCCTTGACATGATACAGGCAAGAGCTATACTACCCAACCAAAGATTTATCAACATATCCATCTCCAATAGCCCTCAGATATTGGCCAGGACGTGTCTACAATTTTTAGGATTTATGTCTGCTGTGACCTGGGCCTCCTGGGATAACCTTCTGAATGTGCCAAAATCAGGGCAGGCTGTGTTACCCCGGAAAAGCAAATCAATTAATTTAGTAATTTCCAGACCGTCCCACAGTCTAAAGTTTAATTTGAAAATTCTAGGGGGCAACGAGGGAAGGGACCGTTTTTCACCTAAATGGACAGATACCGGCACCCCGGGGTAAATGTCCCCAGTGGGGAATATGGCTACAGCCCGCCGATCAAGCACAGACCAGAAGCAATGAAAGACGTGGAGCCAATAATTTGTCAAAAACCAGAAATCAAATTTATTGCATATCTACTCTGAAAACTGACAAGGAACTTTTGCTTACTTCACTGATAGCCCAATAGTAATACAACATATTCAAAACTATTCTGTACAATTATAACATAGATACAACACTTTGGTACACAAAAGAACATTCAGCAAGTGGGGATCAGGCACTTGCTGGATGGAGAGATCTCAACTCTTACTATTACTCCTTTAAATCTTATCTGGGTTTCTTGTCTCACTCTTCCTAGGCAGTTTACTTATAATCATAAAGTTACACTGTAAGGCTTTGACTTCCAGGCAGTACTAAAGTAATCTAAAGATCTCAGGGTTCTCTGCTAACATTCCTCCCCTCCTTGGGACCCTTTTCTTACCCCAGAAGTTGAGGAAACAAAGTATCTTTCTCTTTGCTGACAGCTGCAGGCTGGAGCTCTGCTTCTTCCTGGCCTCCAGTTAGCTCTGGTCTGGTTGCTGTGGAAACTGGAACTTAGGCGCGGCTCAGAAAGTTCTGAGGCTTGCAGATGCAGTTGCTCGGATACCGGATCTACAAAGTATCAGCCCATTGCCCACAAGCTATACACAGGACTGAGTTAGCTGCTCGCTTGTGAGTTTTATTGGAGGCCCTTCTGAGACTAAGTCTAAAGACTCAGCTCAAGGATTGAATCCTGAGTCGCCGCTCAGAGATCCGACCCTGTGCCTTTCAGAGACTAAGTCCAGAGACCCAGCTCCCAGGCTCCCACTAGAGACGTCACTCTCTCTAGGGGTGAGTGTGAGTGAGACTCCTTAGTGCAGCGGGAACATAGCCAGAGGCCAGTGGAACCCAGTAAGGAGTGGGAGAGATCTCCGAAATTCTGCTCTGTGCAGCACCTTTTATTCGCTCTTCTGTCACTCCCATCTTCTCCTTGACCAATCTCAAAGGTGTGATTTCATCTCCATCCAATTGGAAAAAGGGTGATTTCACCTGTCACCTGACCAAAAATCAATACTTTTGATGGGTCTTTTGACAGGGGGTGGACACCTTAGAATCCTTGATGGGAGGGGGACTGAGTGAGTTCAGAAGTTCTAAATCTTCCTCCATCTTGACCTACTTTTCCAAAAAATATATCTGTTGAATCTGCTGATAGAGATATACCTATGGAATCTGCTAAACCTATGATCTCTCCATTTCACTTGCTGAATGCCCTTTGAGTACCAACTTTGTTTTAAACATTGATAACTGATAATTTATAAATTCTTTACCACTGATTATTACATATTATGCTGTTTCCAGCTTTATTTTAACATAGAACTTCTACTAGATTGCCTTACACTATTTTCTACCCATATGTGTTCTTATTCAATCAAGGTTTTTCTGTGATACTAAAGAGATGGCAAAAATCTCAGGCTACAGCTGCAGAACCAGGGGTCAAACCCCTAACCACTGGCAGGTGGTACTTAAACCAGTCCCCCAGTCAGCAACAAAACGTGCTTCTGATTCCCCACTCTGGTCATCACCAAGCATAGCAAAATAGAAACAGCCCCCTTACTGCACATCAGCTCCTTTGGTCCCCCCTTGCCACTGGGTCTCTTAAAGAAATAGGTTCTCCTGACCACAAAGGGCCAGCCACATCACCCAGACCAATACAAGCTTGGATCTTACTCAAAATACCACGCTGCCAGCCAATCCTTTGGTAACTACAACTAAAGGTTTAATATAAAAAGAGAACAAACAAGATATGAGAGATGTTAATGGGTGAAAGTGAATCACATACATACAAATGATTTAGAGTCCATAGAAATCAAATCCTTGAAGATCCTGTAGTTTGCAGGTCAGTCCCACTCTTCTGGTGTGCACCCAGCAGCAGCAGCTGAGTGAGTCTCAGTCCTTTGTTCAGTCCCAGGAGAATAGTTCCGGGAGGGAGTTGTTAGTTGCAGACAGACTGAAGACTAAAGACAAAATGGAGAATGGGTGATGGCCTTTTATCTTAGAGTCCTTGCCATATCAAAATGAAGGTGGTCCACCTGCTCAGTCTGGGTAACTGGTCAAACAAGTTTCCTCTTGGGCCCACTGTAGCTGGGAGCTCCCTTCTGATGGGCCATTAACAGGACAATTGTTTGCAGATGCCCAGTCTGGGATTGCCTCAGTTCAAACAACTTGGAACACACATAAAACAAATAAGATTCCTAGATTCTAATACAAATACGATACTTACATACAAATCATATAATAATTCCTAGCAGATTAGAGCCTTTCTTTTGATACCAAACACGGCATATCACATATGGATTATTGCAAATATGAAATATTAATATGAAAAATATTCATAAACAGTCCCCTAGACCCTGGCAGCGTCACATCTGCAACAACCTTTGTGGTAAAGTATGCCAGACTCCACATGAGTGAGCCTTGCAAGCATAGCTTCAAACAGTATACAACCTACAAAAACACAACATCAGCAAGACCTTAATATTACCACTCAATATAAAACAATCTCTAATATGGTGGACTATCCCAAACAACATCTGCATGGGGGGGTCCATTTGCCAAAAACCCCCAACACTAACAGTCACAACGGATGCCTCCCTAATAGGCTGAGGGACACATCTACTCCAGAACAGAATCCAGGGCCTTTTGTCCAAATCAAAAACCAGTATGCACGTTAACCTGCTGGAACTGAGAGCAGTATGGTATGCATGAAAACAATTCCTCCCATTAATCACCAACCAACTAGTCAGAATATTCAAGGACAACATGACTTGCGTATACTATATGCATCACCAAGAGGGCACAAGATCCCAGTCATTATGCAAGGAAGCACTCCTTCTTTGGAACTGGTGCATCACAAACAACATCAACATAACTGCTTCATACTTACCAGGAGGGCTGAACACAATCACAGAGTCCGTGGAGCATTTATGCATGCTCATGAATGGGAAATTCATCCCAGCATCCTCAGAATAATATTCAAGCACTGGGGTTTCCCTGCAATAGACTTATTCACTATGGCACAGAGTACTACCTGTCCACAGTTTTGTTCCAGAGAAGGGCTAGGATCCAGCTCCCTAGGGGATGCTCTCTCCATCACTTCAGATGCCCCCCAATGTACACATTCCCACTCATACTGGTTCTAAACAGGGTCATCCACAAGATATGAATGGACAAGACATAAGTCATTCTAATAGCCCCTACGTAGCCCAGACAATTTTGGTTCCCCTTCCTTCTCCAGCTAGCACTATGGCCTCTACAACACGTACCTCAGGTACCATACCTCCTGTAGTAACCATTGGGGAGGAAGGGGTTAACTATCTGGTCAGTGAGTCCCAGGACAGCCAATAGGAACGAAGTGCAGGTTTTTGAATTGGAACAGGAGCCTGGCCTGGGCCTGTTTGGATGCAGCAGAGCTCCTGGAAGGATCAGGAGGAGGCCAGAGGGGCCTGAGGAAGAATCCAGCAACATCCTTACCAGAGATAAGTTAAGTTTAGTACTGACCAGGCGTGAGTAGAACAGGGAATGTTTATTTAGACGCGGTCAGGGTATTTTCTTTGTTTTTGGCTTGTTTTTTGGATTTCTCTGTGCTGAGCACATGTACCCCCTCCCACTACCCTGTAACTACCCAAGTTAGTTCCCAGAGAAGCAACTCTCTGAGTTTATTATCTGTTCTTTTTGATTAAAGATTTTACCTGCTAAGTAAGTTCTGGTTCTGTTCCTTGTAGGGCAAGAGGTTTGTGTGCATGTGCCTTGGACTGCACAGGCAGCTACTAGAGGGAACCTTGTTCCCGTTCCAGCTCATATTGCAGCTGGGGTCCAGTCACTTTCCTGAAGGAGGAATAAACAGGATTGCAAGTACCTCACAGGGAGGAATTCCCAAGTGTGCCTTCCTGGGTCTCAAGAGGTTTTTCTGCATTTGGGTGGTGGCAGCGATACCACTCCAAGGCCAGGAATTGGAGGCCTTGGAGACTTTTAAGAGCAGGCTTTAAGGCCAGTGGCTTTTCTGGCCTGTTGTGGGCCCCCACCTTCTGCATTCAGAGTGCCAGAGTGGGGAAAAAGCCTTGACACCTCCTCTCATAAAATTTGGGACAGACGCTCCACCCAAACTAACAATCCTGAACATCAAAGCATGGCTACTCCATGGTTCTCCTTCGAGAGGGGTCCCTGTGGGTGCCCCACATTCAGTGCTCGAGCACCCATGCACAGGCAAGCTGGAGACTTCAAAGCAACAGCAGGCATGCCGCACGTGCTTGGGAGAGCTGCCTCACACTGGCTATTCGTGCACTGAGTCAGAGCACGTGTGGCACCAGCTCTCAGTCCTTTCTAACTGCCCTAGGCAACGGTTGGAGTGAATGGCTATCCTCAGTGCCTGAGGAGAAAATCTCTAACAGCGTTGTTTTTTCTTCAACTTATCTCAGCTTTTCTTCAGAAATCTGATACTTTTCATTTCCTGTTCTCAACCTTAAAAAGAAAAGAAAAGAAAAGGAGTTTAATATAGAGTGAAACCAAAAGCTCCATGTAACTAACTATGGCAGCCCTCTCAGGCTCTAAACACTGTGATTCCTGCCATGAGCTGATGCCAGCAGACAACAGCCATGCCTCCTGCATAAAGTGCTTTGGTGACCAGCACACCGTAGAGAAATGCTCTCACTGTCTCAGCTTAACTGCTAGATCAAGAAAAGACAGAGAGCTGAATCAAAAGCTTTTGTTAATTGAGCAGTCCCTAAGGCCACCTACTGAGACTGGCCAGAGGCAGCTGGCTGACAAACAAACATTGAGGTATTCTACCCCTGCTAAATCAACCGGGAAGAAGAAAAATAAATCTAATGCTTCCTCGCTGACATTATCTACTGCCAAAGAGGCTCCAGGTCCCTTAGGCAGAATTAAAACTTCAGGCATGACTAAGCCACTGAAAAGGATCACTGTCTGTTAATTATTACAAACACAGACAGCTGGGTAAGAAACAGGCAGTTGAGCTAATTGAGCCAACGAGTAATCTTCAGTCACAAGCTCCTGCCTCGGCTCATGCAGCTCAAACACATTTGCCTACAGCCTTGCATGATATGCCTGCACTTGATTCAGATTCGGCTGCAAATATTACCTCTCAACAGCAGCCCTTACTACAGAGGCCAGAATTACCAGCCCACACATCATCAGCTACACATGCTGATCTATTGTCCACCATGCCACCTTGCAAACCCACTTATAAGGCTAAACATACAACAAGAGACTCTCGCATCATCTCCGTCTTCCTATTTTCACCATGAAAGATCACACTCTCCTTTTACAAGAGAGGGAACACTTACACCCATATATTTTCAATCAGACAAAGAATTCTCTGATTGGGGGAAACTCTCCCTCTAGACTCAAGAGCTTCCCATTCTTGATAGAAAGATCATTTCTATTAGGAACAAGAACGGTCATATCCAAGGAGATCTCCTCCATATTATAGCCTTTCTTCTCATTATTATCAGCATTACAAATATCGCCCTGACGTACAGTCTCCTCACCACACTCATCACCATAGATCACTGACTAGGGGCAATTTTGTGGACACGGCTGACCATATGGAGCCATCTTTCCCTATAGGACCTCACATAGGGTTACAGGAGCACATGGAGGAAGGTGAAATACTTGATCCCACCTCTCCTCATTATGATACTTCATCTGTTACAAATGAAATAACACAAGTGACGACAACTGCCAATGTTGATGATTTTAAAAGATTCCCAGAGCTCTTTAGATGAGTTGCAGACACTCCTTGAACTTCCCAAACAGGATCTACCTCACTCACAACATAAGCTCTTAAAAATCTTACAGACATCTTCTTCCACCAGGGTGGCATTACCTACTAATGAAGCCTTACTGGAACCAGCCCATACAATCTGGTTAACTGCAGCTTCCATACAGCCAACACGTAGAAAGGCTGATAAAAAGTACTGCATTTCTCCATCACACTCAGAATACCTCTTCACACATCCAGCACCAAATTCGCTGGTAGTAGAAGTAGAAAACCATAGGTCCAAGCAACATTTTAATAGAACAACTCCTCACAATAAGGACGATAAAAAAATTGATTTTCTGGGCCACAAGGGCTATATGTCCTCTTCTCTACAATTCAAAATAGCAAATTATACTGTTATGCTAACCAATTATGATTACTCTACTTACCAAAAGTTTGCAGAGTTTCTAGATCATCTTCCAGACTCCAAGAAAAAGCACTTCTATGCCCTTATTAAGGAGGGCCAGTTAATATTCCACATGGCTTTACAAGTGGTGCTCAATGTCGCTGACTCAGCTGTGTGCACTATGGACACAGGCATAGTCATTCTCCAATCTTCTGGGTTCCATGCTGCTGACTTCCCTAAATCATTTCAATGGGCCATAGAAGACCTTCCATTTGAGAAATCCAAACTATTTTCAGGAAAAACGGATGAGCTCATGCACATGTCTAAAGATGCTAGAGCCACCCGTCACACATTTGGCACTTATCCACAAACCCATCGAAAGCCATCTTACAAATTCCAACCATATGCTGCACATTACCAATACAACACTTAGTTTTGGCAGCAAAACAGATATCAAATTCACCAACAAAGAGACAGGCAAAGACAACACCGCTGCAAGAACTTGGGTAATACTCATCAGACCCAACCAGCTCAATCTGTGGAACCCCAATTTTGATGCTTTGGTCGGGAGCCAGATAAATCTCCTTTGACCTCCAGAGCGAGCAATATCTCCAGCCTATGTGAACTGTTTACAGCCCTTTCTCTATGCCTGGGCTTCCATAACAAAGGACAAATGGGTCCTTTTGGTCATAAATACGGGCTATATCATCCCATTCACCAAAAGACCTTTCCCACATCACCCTACCCTGTCCCTCTTCAGGGACAACACTCACATGTATCTCCTTCAAGAAGAGGTCTCAAGACTTCTCCAAATCAGAGCAGTACAAAGACTTCCACATCATCAGAGAGGGAAAGGCTTTTACTTCCCTTGCTTCCTCACGGAGAAGTCAGGTGGTTAGAGACCCATATTGGACCTCAGAAAATTGAACAAATTTATAAAGGTCCAGAAATTTTGCATGGTCACACTAGCTTCCATTATTCCCGTTCTATGGCCAAACGACTGGTTTATGGTTCTCGACCTTCAAGATGCCTATTTTCACATCGCCATATATCCAGCACATAGGCTTTTTCTCTGCTTTATCATTGCCCAAGACCATTTTGAATATACAGTCCTGCCATTCGGTCTGCCCACAACCCCAAGAGCATTCTCAGAAATTCTGACAGTGGTAAGAGCTCATCTATGGAAAAACGAGATCTCCTTCCTATACCTGGATGACTGCCTCATAAGATCACCTTCCAAAGCTCAGGCTACACTGGACCTGACCTTCATAATGAGGCTCTTCGAGGCCCTGGACCTTCTATTAAACCTAAACAAATCTGTCATGCTCCCAACTCAAATGATAGATTTTATTGGCACCTGCTTGGATGCTATCCAAGCCAGGGCCTTCCTTCCAGCTGCCAGATTTCAGGCAATACTCCAGTTTGTACAAGCTCTTCGCAATTCACCCACATGCAGGTAATTCAGTGTCTGCAACTGTTAGGCCATATGGCTGCCACTACACAAGTGTTCCTCTATGCAAGGCTCGACATGTGCCCATTCCAGTTATGGCTTGCAAAGGTCTACAGGCCACCACAAGCATGCTATACACAACATAGTGTCTATTCCATCCATAATCAAAGTGACACTCACGTGGTGGGAAAAGCAAGAGAACGTTTTGAAGGTATACCCTTCACCCAAAAACAACTGTCCGTCATAATGTCCACGGACACATCACTTCTTGGCTGGGGAGCAGATCTACAAGGACTATCAGCCCAGGGGCGCTTGTCCTTTCACAAGATCACACTTCACATCAACCTGCTTGAACTCTGTGCACTCAGAAATGCATGCCATCATTTCAAAGACCTTCTGAAATATCATCATGTACTGAGTCTAACTGAAAATACCTCGTGCATGTTTATGTAAACAGGCAGGACAGAGTAAGATCAAATGCCCTGTGCCTAGAAATTATGAAACTCTGGCACTGGTGCATAAGGAATCACATTACGATCTCTGCCATGTATCTGCTGGACATCCAAAACACTGCAGCAGATTGCCTGAGGAGATTTTTCCCTATGCAGCATGAGTGGAAGATCGACTCAAACACCATCAAACACATTTTTCATCTCTGGGGCCATCCATCAGTCGATCTTCTTGCTACTGTATGCAATTGCAAGTGCAACCAGTATTGCTCTCAAGCCAGAGAAGGAAAACACTCTTTGGGAGATGCTTTTCTCCCTCCTTGGATCACGGCTCTGCTATATACGTTCCCTCCTTTTCCTCTCATAATGAGAACTCTCCTCAAAATATGGAGAGACAGAGCTTCAGTCATCACAATTGCTCCAGCTTGGCCCAGACAACTGTGGTTTACACTGCTGACCACAATCTCCTACACCAAAACAGTGGTCGAACCGTGCATCCCAAACTGCACAGTCTTCATCTTACAGCACAGTTCCAGAAGGAAGAACTCCACTGCTCTGAAAGAGTAAAACATATATTACTCAACAGCAGAAAGGCTTCCACATGAGATACTTACCTTAAAAAATGGGGCAGATTTGTGCAGTGGTGCACCCATTCAAATATCACCCCAACCACTGCACCTCTCCATAGCATTCTTGATTATCTCTTGCAGCTAAAAGAAACAGAACTATCATTAGCATCTCTAAAAGGCCATCTTGCAGCAATTAATGCTTTTCATGAAGGCTTCACTGGCATTTCAGTGTTTTCCAATCCAGTAATAAAAAGATTCCTTCTTCATATACAAAATCTATACCCAGAAATAAGACATCCTACCCCTGCCTGGGACTTATCGCTAGTATTAAAAACCATTACCAAACCCCCTTTTGAACCAATGGCTACTTGTGCCTTATCATACCTTTCTATGAAAACAGCATTTCTTGTCACCATAACATCCGCCAGGAGGGTTAGTGAACTTGCGACGTTAATGGTAGATCCTTCTTTTACTAACTTTTACAAGATAAGGTCACATTCCAGCCACATCCAAAATTTATACCTAAAGTTCACTCATTGTTTCATACAAATGAACCAATAAACTTACCTGTTTTCTTACCAAAACTGCAGTCCAACTCACGGGACACTGTCCTTCATACCTTGGATATCCATTGTGCTCTCCTTTTCTTCCTACAAAGAACAAAATCCTTTAGAACCACATATAAATTATTCATTACAATAGCAGACAAATGCAAAGGCTGATCAGTCTCGAGTCAAGGACTGTCCAAGTGGATCTTGAATTGTATTTATGACTGCTACAACCTCTCTCATGTGCCTCCTCCAGCGGATGTATGCAAGCATTCAACCAGGGCCATATCAACTACCATGGGCTTTCTTAAAAATGTCTCCATCTCAGACATTTGCAAAGCAGCGACATGGTCTTCCATGCACACTTTTGTAAATCACTATGCAATTCATAAACTTACAAACAGGGGCACTGCACTTGGTCATTTGGTGCTCCCATTGGTAACAACTCTAGATTCTGAAGTCCCTCCAACCCACTGGCTATACTGCTCAGAATCACCCAATGTGGGTCATCCACAGGGACTCTTCTCAAAGGAGAAAGGAAAGTTGCTCACCTTGTGCAGTAACTGGAGTTCTTCGAGATGAGGGTTCCGGTGGGTGCCCCACTACCCACCCTCCTCCCCTTCTACTTCAGAATATATTCGGTTAGAAAGGGAACTGAGGGCTGGTGCCATGCACACTCTGACTCAGCGCGCAAACAGCTGGCATGAGGCAGCTCTCCTGAGTGTGCACGGTACACCTGCTATGGCTTTGAAGTCTCTGGCTTGCTTGTGCATGGGCACTGAATGTGGGGCACCCACAGGATCCCTCATCTTGAAGAACTCCAGTTACTGTACAAGGTGAGTAACTTTCCTTTCACAGACAGAGAACTAAAATGTTCAAAAGAGGTTCAAAACATCCTACCAAACAGCAGGAGACCAAACACAAGAAAATCCTACACACACAAATGGAAAATATTTAACATGTGGTGAATCGATAAATACTTGAACCCTATCACTGTGTCCTAGCACCAGGTGCTAGGTTACATACTCACATTAAAAAATAGCAGTCTGATTTTGAATTCCATCAGAGTACACTAAGCCACTGTCACAGACTTCCATAACAGAATAGATGGCAACACTGGTTTCACCCATCCAACAACCAAATGGTTCATAAAAGGCTTAGAAAAACTTACCCTGAGACTACAGCTCCAGTCCCTTTCTGGGATCTCAGCCTGGTCCTTTACATACTCATGGCACCACCTTTTGAACCACTCGCAACCTGCTCCTTGTTGCATTTCT
Source organism: Podocnemis expansa (assembly GCA_007922195.1). Classification (NCBI taxonomy): domain Eukaryota; kingdom Metazoa; phylum Chordata; order Testudines; family Podocnemididae; genus Podocnemis; species Podocnemis expansa. Next base: position 541,869 of record ML682089.1, read on the forward strand.
CCCTGAAAGTTGCATTCCTTATTGCCATCACTTCCATTAAGTGAGTGGGTGAATTGGCAACATTAATGGCAGATCCACCGTACACGATCTTTTACAAAGACAAAGTCACTTTAAGACCACACCTGAAATTCCTGCCAAAAGTCCTCTCTTCATTCCACATAAATTGCCCCATTCACTTACATGTCTTCCACCAAAAATCCCATGCAGACAACAAAGAAACAGCCTTTCATGCTCTGGACGTTTGAAGGGCACTCACTTTTTACCTGGAAAGAACCTTTCTACCTCAGTTGCTTTTCTCAGCAATGTGCTGTCATGGAGAACCCAGAAAAGCCTCTTGGATCCCCTCTGTTCACAGCCCACCAGGACTCTGCTATGGTGGAGCCTTCTCCCGTTCACCTGGGTCTCCACGCTACCTGTAGCCAGCTCCCAGATCCAGGATCAGAGGGTCCGACCCTTGCTCTGTCTGGTCTCCCTTGGGGGGGTCCTCCCTCCACGAGGGTCCCAGCCATCCCAATCAGCAGTGACACTCAGCCAGTGTAGCAGTCAGAGGGTTTATTAGCAATCCACCTTGCACAACAGCTAGGACAGTTGGCTCTCAGATCAACCAGGAGGGCAGACAGTAAACCCCCAGGATGAGCCCCAGAGGTCCTGCCCCTCCAACCTCCATCTTCCTTCCTCCCCGCTCCTCCCTTTGTTCTCCTCTCCATCCAGTTGCCGTGCCCCTGTTCTAAACCGGCCACAACCTGTCACCCCCAGGGGGTCCAGGTAAGGTCGCACTAAAACCTCTTCCCCCTAGTGGTGTACCTATAGTTATCACACCCCTGTGTCCCATCACCAGAATACCATCACCAAAGAACAGGAACAGAAAAGAAGAACCACAGTAACCCAAGAGGTTTTCTTACTTCAACACAGGTACTTATTATGGACAGTTGTAAAGCAGCCACATAGGCTTCTGTGCAGATGTTCTCCAAACACTATGCTATAGAAAAACACTCAACCTCAGATGCATTGTTTGGCTAAACAGTTTTATCAACTATATACAGCTCAGCTCTGAAGTCCCTCGTCTCCAAATGGAAGCACTGCTCTTCAACCACCTAAAATGAAGCACCCACAGGGACACTCCTTGAAAAAGAGTAAATTGTTCGCTTTGGTGTAGTAGCCAATGTTGCTTGAGATGGTTGTCCCTGTGGGTGCTCCACTACCCACCTCTACTTTGGAGCTCACACTCATAAATTTGGCTCTGTGGTAAAGAGGGAACAGGAGGACAGTTGGTCACACAGTGCTGTTCAACTGCTGAGCACGGCACAAGACAGTGACAGTGCATGTGCAACCCAACCAGGACCTGCTACCAAAAATCTCTGAACTTGTGTGCAAGGTGCTCAGACACCCACAGTGGAGCACTCATAAGCATCACTATCTCAAAGAACCTTGGCCACTACACCAAAGTGAGCAACCTTCTCTTGCCCCAAAGGGAATGACTGGTGTGTACAGCCTGCAAGGAGCTGCCAGGGAAAGTCCTACCTCAGGGGCCATGTCTAGAGTAGTGAAGGCAGCAATAAACAAATGGAAGGAAGGGGAGTTGATAACAAGAATTATAAATCTGAAGCCAGGAATTGTAGAAAATTGGCAAGGAAAACAAAGATGGACAAAGAGAAATCTATGGCCAGCAGAGCCAAGGATAATAAGAATGAGTTTTCAAGTATGTAAGGAAAAAAAGATGACTGAAAATAGCATTGGTCCATTATTAGGTGGAAATGGCAGAATAATAATAAAATAGAATAATATCACCGCCATACAATAATAAGACAGAAAAGGCAGAAGTGTTCTGTAAATATTCTATATCTGGAAACCCCTCTGAATGAAGTCATCATGCTATATCATGATGGTCACTAACATCCTTTGCATTTCATTAGAATCTAAGGGTATGGCCACACACACTTCTTATTTCGAAACAACAGAGGTTGTTTCGAAATAAGAAGTGCCATGGCCACACGACGCACGGCCATTTCGAAACAAGCAAACAGCTTGTTTTGAAATGGCCCTGGTTGTTTCGAAACAACTTAAACCTCGTTGTGTTTCGAAAAGAAGTTTCGAAACAGCCCTGTTCGGACATGTTGTTTTGGAACAAAGTGTTCTGAAACAACTTGTCACCTTCCTCCCAGGGTGCTTAGCACCCTGGGAGGAAGGGCAGCCCCCCTTCAGCACCCTGGCCAGGGTGCTGAGGGGTGTCCGCGGGGGCGGCGGGGCTCGGGGCTGTGCCGCACGCCGCCGGTGCCTGCAGTCTCCAGCCGCGCGCCAGGGCCGCACCCCCAGGTTTGGGGGCAGCGGGGGCTTTAAAGCCCCCGGGGTGAGGCGCCCCGCTGCCCCTCTCCTGGCAGGTGCCTGCAGCCCCTGCAGGCACCCGCGGGGTAAAGCGCCCACCTGCACTTTACCCCGCCGGTGCCTGCAATCCCCTCCCCAGGCGGGGACTTGATCTGGACTAAGATCATTTGGGACTGGAAATAACCTGAATATTGCTGTGATCAGGGCAGGCTCAAGCCATAAGCCAATAATGCCATACCTTGGGGTGGTCCATCTTAGGGGCAGTGAGGCATGCTGTTTCGCTGCCTTATTTTGAGGACACAGTTTTTTGTCCTCGAAATAAGATGTTTCGAAATAATATGTTATTTCGAAACAGCTTGTTTCGAAACATCTTGTTTCGAAACAAGCATACCCTGTGTGAACATAGCCTAAGAAGGGTTTTAAACAGCAGGATCATGCTGAACTGCAGTGACTTGAGAGTGTGGGTGCCCACTTCAGGGCAAACTGTTGGGAGCCAGGCCACAAACCCCACATCGACTGTGAGTTCTATACTGAGATTTTACCAACCTGTTATCAAGTACAAACTCCTCCAGCACTGAAGGAGCCTTTCCCTGTCACAGACTGTCTGCTTGGGTGAGCCAGTCTGTTACACTGCCCAGGTACCTTTGTGAGACAGATAGTTCCTTAAATGGAAGATCACAGCCAGGGCTGGTTCAAGGGGCTCTGGCGCCCTGAGCTGGCTATTTCTTTTGCGCCTCCCCTGGGGGGGTTGGAACCCAACATTCACTCTGGGCTGCCCCTCCTTGCCCACAGGGCAGGGAACAACTGGCCCAGGAGCAGAGCGGGCCAGCCCAGAGGCTGGACTCCACTCTTCTGCCTCTCTCCTGGGCCAGCTCTTCCACCCTGGGGGCAGGGAGGACTGGCCCAGAGGCAGGGTGAGGGAGCAGGGTCCACCTCATAGGCTAGCCTGCCCCACCCCTGGAGTGGTGCCGCACTGCCCCTAAGATGGACCACCCCAAAGTATGGCATTATTGGCTTATGGCTTGAGCCGGCCCTGATCACAGCAATATTCAGGTTATTTCCAGTCCCAAATGATCTTAGTCCAGATCAAGTGTACAAAAGATAATATTACTTAGCAAAAAGACATGAGTTATTATTAGATGATCCTTATATTAACTGCACTTCTGTTTGTATTCCCTGTGCTTTCCTACCTTTCTCCAGCAGATGATGCAACAATCATGGGTTTCAATGGCAAGTGTTGTTTGTAGGGGTTTTTTTCCCTCAGTTTTTGGTCTTAAAAAAAATTATATAAAAAACAAAAGTTTTCCAGATGAGATGACCTTAAGAGAACTCACTAAAAGGAAATGAAGTATTTCACATTGGTCAGCCTTCTTATATGAGAAATTTTAAAACACTTGCATGCATTTGTTTGTGAAAGGTTGGATGGCCAGCATAGCTGTGTCCATGACAATACACACTCTACGCTGGCTATCCATGAGCTTTTGTGGGAGAAAAATCCCACTTGTCAGAAACTTTGAAGAGGGGGAACTTACAGAATGGGAAGAAATAAATGCAGGGAAGTATAAATCATGGGAACAGGTCACACTGTAATAGGAAATCAAAACAGTTGTAAAGCTTCAAACACTGGGGAATGGCATACAGAGAAAGATGAGGTCAGATCACCTGTTGTAATGAGAGAAAAATCTAATGTCTCTAGGAAATCCTGAGGCAATGCAATCAAGTTTGCAAATAAATTAAATCTCAGCAGCTTCTCTTTGATGCTTTAATCTGGTATTCATCTGTCTGGGCACAGCAATTAACAAATCATTAATGGAATGATCAGGAAGATTGAAAATGCCGACCCACTGGTTTAGAATGTTGTCAGATTTGTGCCCATTTATTCTTTTGCACAGAGACTGTCTTGTTTGTCCAATATCTAAGGTAGAGGGGTATTTCTTGCACATGATGGCATAAATCAGGGGATTTGATAGCAGCCTTTAATTACCTGAAATCTGCCTGACTCTCCTCAGCTGTCCACGCAACCTGTGGGTGAGCATCATCATCCACTGCTGCTGTACCAATTTTCACCCCCAGATTGTCCCACATTCCTTATCCCACCCTGAAAACTTGGGGGGGGAGGGGCAGTTGTGCTATCTATTTTTGCCTGGTTGGAAGGGTGAAACCCAAAAATGTAACTCAAAGCAGCGACTCAGCTCAGAAAGTTTGACACACACCAGGCTGGAGTAGATAGAATGTACCCAGCACTGGACAATGCTGCCCTGAAGGGTCCCTCTCACAGAGCTCCTGTGAGCTGGAATGCACAGCAGGGCAACCTGGCTGCTTCTTCCTCCTGCTGCTCTCAGTAGCATGTCTCTGGGGTCCCCAGATCTGGTCAAGTGAGCGAGGGCGTTGCCACTCCCTGGATGTGCTGCGCTGGCTGCAGAAGACCTGGGCTGAGAGACAGTTCCGCCTGGTCAACTTCATCCTGAACGTGCCCTACCGGACCCCACTGCCTGATCGTGCCCACCGGCCACCCAGCCGGCGTTCCCGCCTGCCGAAGCAGGAGTATGTTTCCAAGGACAGCGGCACCTTTGTGCTGGCTGGTGAGTGTTGAGTGAGAAGAAGGCTCCCAGGGTCTTTGATGTCAATGGACACTTATACTGCACAGGGCTTATCCCGGTGTGCCTGTGCATGGGAGTCTGAGACCCTTGGGCTTCCAGAGTCTTCACTTTTTCTTTCCCTGAATTCAGATACAGCAGAACTCAAAGCCCTGACAGCGAAGAGCCTGATAACCTTGAAGACCATCATCCTCTCACCCCATGCCATGGAGCTTCGGGAAGAGGCAGAGAGCTGGACCAGTACCTTACACAGCTTTGGTAAGGGCTTAGGGGGAATGTGAAGGGGTGTGCTCAACCCAGCACCACGCAGCAGTGTAAACCCAGAGTCTGTCTGCTCTGAATGCTGACCCTAGGTTGAGAATTTCTGGCCTAGTGCTCACACCAGAGGTGTCGCTAGCATTAGGCACAGGGGGGTGTGGGCCCCAAATGTGCCATAGAGTTCCCAAGCTATACCTGGGAGCTGGGGCTGGCCAGGTCATTTTAAGTCACCCACCCTTCTGTGCTCCCAGGCCCATGGACTGGGGCGGAGCAGGGCAGGAAATATAAATCAGACTTGGTGCTGTGAGCCAGTGTCAGGAGGCTGCCCCTTAAGTTCCAGCACAGGTAACTGCTGGGCTGGACTGCGGGAAGTGGATGTGGGCCAGGGAGAGGGAGGGGAAGGGAAGAGACTTGGGCCCAGGGTGCATAGGGCCAGGAGGGCATGGAAAGGGGCTTGGGGCCAGGGGAATGCAGAGGAACGTGTACATGGGCTGGGGGTAGGGGAGGAGGCAGAGGACGAGCTCAGGGACAAGACAAGGAGCTCGGGGACCGAAAGGGGTCAGGGAAGGTGTGTAAAGTGGGGGAATGGTGGGGGACCAGAGAAGAGATTGGAGCCTGTGCCCCCAATCTATTTTCTGGATAGCAGAAAAGAGATTTGGTCTCTCAGTCTGCTCACACATCCATGCTGCTCTATGCAGACCCAAATCCAACCACCTCATCCCAGGCTTCCTAGTGCCCACCCCAGTGGTAGCCTAGGTAGCCCTTTGTGGTGCACTGTGGGAAACCTTGGCTGTCCATCCCATGGCATTTTATAGGCCGATGTTACAACCATCAACACGTCCAAGCAACCTATGTTGTAGGTTGCCACATTCCCCACAACCAGATCCAACAGCATGGAGGAGTCACCTTTTGAAGAACTCCTGATGCTCCTTTTGTAGACTGGCCCTTCTGGAGCAGGGCCACAAGCCCAGCCTCGGGGGAATCACATCAGTATGCAGACCTGGGGGGAGTAGCAGACGCTACAGAAAGTTTGCACAAAGAAAGGTGTTTCTGGAGCTTTGTGGGTAGCCTCCAGTGCCCTGGCACAAGCACAAGGGTGCTCTTGCCAGTCCCCAAGCAAGCTGCTGTAACCATCAGAGACTGGCTCCCCAAGCAGTTCAGTGTTAGAAAGTCAGCTGAGGAGAAGGTGGTGGTGGCGGTTTCTGAGACAATCAGGCATGTGACTTGAGCTTGTGAACAGGGGACTGCAAACAGGGGAGTTTGCGAGGGAAGGAGTTGGTGCCAGGGGCGTCAAAGGTAAGTGAGTGCTGTGTCTTTTTCCCTACAGGTGGTTTGCTGACTGTGTTTGTGTCTTTTTCCCTACAGGTGAGTTGCTTGTGTCTTTTTCCGTACAGGTGATTGCTGTTAGTTGTGGGATTGTGCTTGTGTGATTGGGTGAGGGCTGTTTGCACCATTGTTCCCTGATCACCTTTAATCACCAGCTTCTAGCAGCTTCTAGCAGCCTTGTGATTGGCCTGCCCCTGTGTGACTAACAAGGGGCAAGGGCTGACCTGGGCAGAGAAGGCCTTTAAAAGCCACTGCTTGAGCGACCAGAGGGAGCTTGTGAACAGGGAACTGCAAACAGGGGAGTTTGCGAGGGAGTTGGGGGAAAGAGCTTGGTGAGGCCAAGATAGTGAAGAGGAGCCGTACTGCTGGTGCCAGCGCCCGTGCTGTTTCCTTTGCTTCTGTTTGTAGCCAGACAGATTGTCTGACCATGGATATCTCCACCCAGATCCTGGTGTGAAATTGCAGGAACTGTGGCCTTCATTTTCCTGCCACTGATGATCAGGCTAGGGAGATGAGCCTATGAGATAGGTGCCTTCTGGTGGCACCTCGTCGGAAACAGCTAGGAGAGGTACAGGAGGAGGTGTCATGACTCAGGGGTATCTATGCCCTGGAAAAGTTCCTTGACAGTGTCCACGATGAGACCTGCAAGGAGGAGGTCCCTATCCCAGTGCCAAGGGCTACTGCTATAGCTCTGGAAATGGATGGGATGCCTATGGCAGAGGAAGGACACTGGCAGCTGGTCACCTCTGGCAGCAGACAGTGCCCCACACCTACTCACATCCCACCATCCCTTGTGGTGAGGAACCGTTATGCGGTGCTGGACACGATGAAGGAGGTAGAGGAGATGCCATCCACCCCAAAGGCTGGGCAGATCACAGCCACCTCACATAAAAGGAAATGTAGGGTTGTGGTGATTGGGGACTCACTCCTGAGAGGAACGGAAGCACCCATCTGTTGCCCTGACAAGGCCTCTAGAGAGGTATGCTGCCTGCCAGGTGCCCGTATCCGAGATGTAATGGAGGGATTGTCTAAAATCATCCTCCCCTCAGACTACTACCCCATGCTTCTTATCCATATGAGTACCAATGATACTGCGAGAGGTGATCCTCAGCAGATCAAAGGTGACTTCAGGGCTCTAGGAGCGAGGGTGAAGGAGTTTGGAGCACAGGTGGTGCTCTCCTTGATCCTTCCAGTCAAGGCTAGAGGCCTGAGGAGAGACAGATGCATCCTAGAGGTGAATGCCTGCCTGCGAAGATGATGTGGTCAGGAGGGATTTGGCTTCCTTGACCATGGAGTCCTGTTTCAGGACAGAGGATTGATAGGCAGAGATGGCCTTCACCTGTCCAGGAAGGTGAAGAGCATATTTGGACACAGACTGGCTGACCTAGTGAGGAGAGCTTTAAACTAGGTTCAATGGGGGAAGGAGACCAAAGCCCACAGGTAAGTAACAATGTGGGTGATCTGGAGGAAGGGATGGAACTTGCGGGGGGCTGGGACTGTATCAACAGCAATAAAAGAGAAGGTAGTTGGAACATGGGGGGGGGGAATCAAATAAATGTCTTAAGTGCTCTACTGAAGCCCCAATATGTGAGGAGAGTGGGGGAGGAGAACTCCAAGAAAAAATGCAAGGAGTTATATGTAATAGAATGGGAAATCAACATGACAAAGTAGGGCAATCGGCCGGGTATCTTAGGTGCCTATACACTAATGCGAGGAGCCTGGGAAATAAGCAAGAAGAATTGGTAATACTAGCGCAGACAAGGGACTATGATATTATAGGAATAATGGAGACATGGTGGGATAGTCTGCACGACTGGAGCTCTGCCATGGATGGGTATAAACTGTTCAGGAAAGACAGGCAGGGAAGAAGAGGGGGAGGAGTAGCGTTATATGTAAAAGAGCTCTATGACTGCTCAGAGCTCCATTACGGAAGTGGAAGCGTGCCAGTAGAAAGTCTGTGAGTTACATTGAGAGGGGAAAGCAACAAGGGGGATGTTGTGGTGGGGGTCTGCTATAGACCACCAGACCAGAAGCAGGAGGTGGATGAGGTGTTCTATGGACAACTAGCAGAAGCTTCTAGATCACAGGCCCTGGTGCTCATGGGGGACTTCAGTTACCCTGACATCTGCTGGGAGGCCAATACAGCAGTGCATGGGCAATCCAGGAACTTTTTAGAGAGTGTTGGGGACAACTTTCTAGTACAAATGCTAGAGGAACCAACTAGGGACCTTGCACCACTCGACCTGCTGTTCACAAACAGGGAAGAATTGATCAGGGAGGTAAAGGTAAATGGCAAGCTAGGCAGTAGTGACCATGACATGGTTGAGTTCAGGATGCTGATTAAAGGAAGGAAGGAAAAAAGCAAAACATAACCCCTGGACTTCAAAAAAGCAGATTTTGGCTCCCTCAGGGAACTGATGGGCAGGATCCCTTGAGAAGCTAATCTGAAGGGGAAAGGAGTCCAAGAGAGTTGGTTATATTTTAAAGAAACCCTGCTAAGGGCACAGGAAGTTGCCATTCCAATTAGGAGAAAGAACAAACATGTGAGGCAGCCAGAATGGCTTAGCAGGGAGCACTGCTCTGAGCTTAAACATAAAAAGGAAGCTTACAGGAAGTGGAAGCTTGGTCAGATGACCAAGGAGGCATATAAAGATATTGCTAGGGACTGCAGGGATAAAATCAGAAAGGCCAAAGGACAAATGGAGTTGCAGCTAGCGAGGGATGTAAAGGATAACAAGAAGGGGTTCTACAAGTATGTTAATAACAAGAAGAGGATCAGGGATGGTGTACGCCCCTTGCTGAATAGGGCAGGCATCCTTGTGACAGAGGATGAGGAAAAAGCTGAAGTGCTCAATGCTTTTTTTGCTTCAGTTTTCACAGGCAGGGTCAGCTCCCAGCCCACTACCATGGGTGTGGCAGATGGGAGAGAAGAAGACAGGCCCTTGGTGATGGAAGGTCAGGTTAGGGACTGCTTAAAGAAGCTGGATGTGCACAAGTCCATGGGGCTGGACGAACTACATCCAAGAGTGCTAAGGGAATTGGCCGATGAGATAGCAGCACCGCTGGCCAATATCATTCAAAACTCATGGAGAACGGGGGAGGTGCCAGAGGATTGGAAAAAAGCAAATGTAGTGCCTATTTTCAAGAAAGGGAAAAAGGAGGATCCGGGGAATTATAGACCAGTCAGCCTCACCTCAATCCCTGGAAAAATTATGGAGCAGATTCTCAAAGAATCCATCCTCAAACACTTAGAGGAAAATAAAGTGATCAGGAACAGTCAGCATGGATTTACCAAGGGTAAATCATGCCCAACCAATCTCATCTCCTTCTATGATTAGATGACTGGTTTTCTGGATGCAGGAAGAACCGTTGATGTGCTATACCTTGATTTTAGCAAGGCTTTTGATACAGTTTCCCACAGCATTCTCATTGACAAATTAAGGAAGTATGGGTTGGATAGGTGGACTATAAGGTGGATAGAAAACTGGCTAGATCAACGGTTTCAGCATGTAGGAATCAATGGTTCCATGTCTAGCTGGCAGCCAGTCACGAGTGGGGTGCCCCAGGGGTCAGTCCTGGGGCCGGTTCTGTTCAACATTTTCATCAGTGATCTGGATGATGGAATAGATTGCATCTTCAGTAAGTTTGCGGATGACACCAAGCTGGGGGGAGCAGTAGACACGTTGGAGGGCAAGGACAGGATTCAGGGAGACCTAGATAAATTGGAACAGTGCGCCAATAGAAATCTTATGAGCTTCAATAAGGACAAGTGTAAAATCCTGCACATGGGACAAAAAAAAACCCATGCACCGCTACAGGCTGGGAAACATTCAGCTAAGTAGCAGCCGTGTAGAAAAGGACCTGGGGGTCATGGTGGATGGGAAGTTAGATATGAGTCAGCAGTGTGCTCTTGCTGCCAAAAAGGCCAATGGCATACTGGGCTGCATCAAAAGAAGTATTACCAGCTGATCAAGGGATGTGATCATTCCCCTCTATTCTGCACTGGTGAGGCCACCTCTAGAATACTGTGTTCAGTTTTGGGCTCCCCAGTACAAAAAGGACAGGGACATGCTAGAGAGAGTTCAGAGGAGGGCAACCAAAATGATTAAAGGGCTGGGGCACAAGGCTTATGAGGAAAGACTGAATTCATTAGGCTTATTTAGTCTGCAGAAGAGAAGATTGAGGGGGGATTTAATAGCAACCTTCAACTACTTGAAGGGATGCTCTAAGGAAGATGGAGCTCGACTGTTCTCGGTATTAACAGAGGACAGAACGAGGAGCAATGGTCTCAAGTTGCGGTTAGGGAGGTCAAGGCTGGATATTAGAAATAACTTTTTTACTAGGAGAGTGGTGAAGCCTTAGAATGAGCTGCCAAGGGAGGTGGTGGAGTCTCCATCCTTGGAGGTGTTTAAGGCCTGGCTGGACAAAACCATGACTGGGATGGTTTAGTGTTATTATTCCTGCCTCTGGCAGGGAGTTGTCTAGATGACCTATGAGGTCCCTTCCAACCCTATGATTCTATGACTTACAGAGTGGTGGTGGGCACTAAGTGGTGGCTTTGGTAGAATGGAGTTTCCAAACTGCACCAGAGCTGTTGATGGGACTCATGTGCCCTATTTTGCCCTTCCAAAGGAGCATGCTCATATACACCTCCAGCATACTGCAGGCCTTCTTGAGCCACAGAGTTGATTTATGGACACCAGTGTGGCTTGCACTGGAAAAGTTCATGGTGCTATGACTTTCCATTGAGCAGGGGTCTACACTCTTGGTCTCTGTTCCCACTGAGTGGTGTCATAGAGGCATTACTGATGAAGTGGGATTCTGCTCAGAAAAGCCTGTGCAATAAATAAATGTGTTAGCCTTTAAAAGTGCCACTGAACTCCTTGTTTGTTTTGCTATCCCCACTTCAGCCCAGAGGACTCCATGTTGTATTGGGTTATGAAACTGTGTCCCAGGCTAGTGTTTCCCAACCAGTGTGCCATGGCACACAGGTGTGTCATCAGGTCTGAGCAGGCATGCCACAAAATTTTTTGAAAAACTTCTCAAAGCTGTGGATCAGCTCATTGGCTCATGAATGTTCATGAGTTCATTTGGAAACTATATGGTGGTGTGCCTCAAATTAAGTAAAGGTAGCAAGGTGTGCCATGGCAAAGAAAATGTTGGGAACCACTGTCCTAGGCTCAGAGGGCTTTAATTACAGTCTCAATAGGTGTAGAGAGGTGATTGAAAATGTGTTAGCAGATTGAAATTTTGCTGGTGCTGCTTATAGAACTGTCTGAATTCTAGGGTGCTTAATTGTCCGTTACTGTGGCTCTGTGAATTCAAAGGTGAGCCATTGCCTCTGAGCAGAGGTATGGCAGCATGGGTTGCTGAACTGGTGCACTCGGCCTGAACATGAAACTCTTGCAACTGGAGCAAGATGCATGTGACAACAGAAATCAGGGAAGCTTTGTGCACCTGCACTATAGCTTGCACAGACCAAAGGAGGGGGAGAACAATGCCTCTGGTGTCAGCGGAGGTGATAGCCATGATGGCCACCCTGCCCCACACGTAGCCCCTGGATTATGCTGCTCTCAAGGAGAAATGTTAAGTATCGATCTCCCTGATGGGCCTCCATCTCCGGGCCATCCAGCACAAGGGGGAAGAACATTAAGTATCAATCTCCCCTAATGGCTCTCAATCTCCTGTGTGAGTTTTTTTTCTCCCTAGTTTCTGTCTACCCCCCCCCAACAGTTTCTCGGCACCCCCGTCACCACGAAGGAGGGGTCATTGTCTGGGATCCCAGTTTTATCATTGGTCCTGACCAGGATCCCACTCCTAATTGGCTATTTTTACTCTGGCTGGGCAAAATTCTGTTAAAACCCCCTGTCTCAGCTAGCTTGTTGTTCTCCCACCCTCAGATGCTAAAGGGCACGTCGTGACCCGGTCGGACTGATCCCCCAACTGAGACAGGGAGCACCCACCCATGAGACCTTTTTTTGGGGTGTACACAGATTGCCAGCCGAACGATGTTGATGGAGGCAGTCTATGACCAGCCTTGGACCCCAGCAAGTCTCCTGACAGAGACAAATCACTGAAGCGGAGCTCCTCCTCATCTTCCCCAATGAAGAAACTGAAGCCCGGTCATGGATACTTGGGTTCAAAGGAGGCTTCTGGTCCCTCCAAAACCCCGGCAGTGAAGAGCAAAGTACACCCCACAAGCTCAGTGATAGAGCAGGGGTTGAAGTCCACACCAAGCAGCGCCACATCAGTGCCGTGGCTTTCCTCCTTGGAGCCAGCACCGCAAACAGGCTCATCGGCTCCACCATTGCCACCTCCAAGGTTCTCTATCCTGGCCCTGAACACAACTGTGCTGGCCTCAGCTACCCTTCTCTCAGTGATGGCATTACCAGCTCCTCTCATCCTGGTGCAGAGCACATCACTGATGGTGCCAGCAGTGCCTTTGACAGTTCCCTCCCTGCTGGCCTGCCATTTTCAGCGGTGCTCCAGTTGCAAATGCCAGCACCTTTACTCCAACTAATGGCACCGCAGCCTTCTCAACTCCTCCCCTAGGCACCTCCAGAGTTGGTGCCGCAGAGTGATGGTGCAGACCAATGTTCCCTCTAATTACTCGTAGGCTGTGTGCGTGAACAATTTCTTTGTGTGCTCAGAAACATTTTTTTGTGAGCACTAATATTAGCACTCTTGAATTTTTTTGTGCACACTTCATTTTTTTGTGTGTGCAGGTTTCATGACCTGTGTCCGCATGCACACGCGCACAGCTTAAAGGGAACAGTGGTGCAGACCCCCAGGACCCACACAACTCACAGTCTCCTCCGTGAAAACACAGGAGAAAGACTAAGCACTGCTATAGAGAGGAATTCTCTTCGCATTCCTCCTCACCCATGTCACCTCTGTATAGCATACAGTCATCTTCGGAGCACTGCATCTCAACGTCTTCTTCTGATGCTGGTACAGATTCTGGCTTGGATGTTGAACCCAGTAATAAAGCAAATGTGGAGTCCTTGCAGCAACCCAATCCTGCTCCACAACAAGCTCAGGTCTGGCCTTGGGCAAATTCTCCCTGGTATCCCTTCAATCCATGTGGGATACCCTGGATAACATGGGCAAACTATATGGATTACAGACCTCCACAACCTGCAATATTACCAAGTCAGGTGCAAGTTTCACAGCACTATGCTGCTGCTGGAACCCCTGGACAACACCAACAGCAGAACACACAGAACAATATCACGATGCCCCAAATAGTCACATGAGATGACCTACAGCTGAGGAGTGATGATAATAAACAGTTCCAAGACCTTTTCAAGAGGATTGCTGAAACCATAGACATACCAGAGCAGACTGTTCCCATCTCTAACATAAGCTATACAGGATTTTACAATCCAGCACATCATCTAAAGTCTCTCTCCCTATGGATGAGGGAATTATGGAGCTGTCTAACAGTATATGGCAGAATCCAGCATCAGCAGCACCCACTAATAAAAAAACTGACAAAAAGTACTTTATTACACCAAGTAACAACATCATCTAAAGTCTCTCTCCCTATGGATGAGGGAATTATGGAGCTGTCTAACAGTATATGGCAGAATCCAGCATCAGCAGCACCCACTAATAAAAAACTCACAAAAAGTACTTTATTACACCAAGTAACAACGAATTTGTTTTCACCCACCCTCAAGCGAATTCATTGGTCATCAATGCAGCAAATCAATGAGCAAAACTGATGCATAATAGATAGACTCCATCGGACAAGGAGGATAAAAAAATGGACCTTCTGGAAAGAAAGGTCTACACAGCGGCCATGCTACAACTAAGGATAGCAAATTACACCGCGCTTCTATCTAATTATGATCGCGACAGCTATTCAAAATTTGCAGACTTCATTAGTTTCATTCCAGAGGACAGAAAGGAACAATTTAACTCTCTTATGCAAGAAGGTTTCTTAATATCAAAAACTGCCCTCCAGGCTGCGCTGGACATCATGGACATGGCAGCACGCACCATTGGAACAGCAGTGGTCATGTGATGATCTTCCGGGCTGCATTCAGTGGCATTGCCTAAGCAGCTCCAAACTGTCATCAAGGATCTCCCTTTTGACAAGCAAAAGCTGTTCAAGGAAAGAACAAATGAAATTATGCATTTGTTGAAAGACTTGAAGGCTATGCTCTGGACTGTAGGCATCTCTGTCCCAATGCCTAGAATGAGAAACACCAGGTAGCAATATAATACCAACAGATATCCATACCATCAGCAGCACAAAAGATTCGAGAATCTGCACTCAAGACCTAGACAGTCACACTCAAGAGGTAGACAGAATAACCAAACCTCTTCCAATATTCAACCTTCAGTGTCCAAACAATTTTGAGGGTTTGGTCAGGGGTTCGTCCAACCACCTCGTCTCAAATTGCAGTGTTTCCACCAAAATGCCTCTCCTCTTCAACAACAAGTTATTTCCATATCTCCACCAATGGACTTCCATCACATCGGACAGATGGGTCTTGGAGATAATCAGCAGTGGATATTTAATCCCATTCACTTCCAAGTCCATTTCCCAACTCCCTTTCCTGTCTCTTTTCAGGGACCCTTCTCACGTACACCTCTTACAAAAGGAGACATCAGGGCAATAGAGGAGGTCCCCCGTCAGTTCAGGGGGAAGGGATTCTACTCCCGATATTTGCTAACCCAAAAGAAGACAGGAGGTTGGAGGCCAATCTTAGACCTCAGAGGCCTCAACAGATTTATTCAAGTTTAGAAGTTCAAAATGGTAATGCTGTCAACTATACTTCCATCTCTAGAGCACGAGGACTGGTTGGCGTCCCTCAGCCTCAAGGATGCGTATTTCCATATTACCATCCATCCTGCACACAGGAAGTTTCTCCATTTTATTTTCCAGGACAAACATTACCAATTCACTGTACTCCCCTTTGGTCTTTGTACAGCTGCAAGGGTCTTTTTGAAGCTTATGGCAGCAGTTGTTGTGCATTTACGCAAACAGAGGATAACAATTTTTCCCTGTCTGGACGCCTTCCTCCTCAAAGCATGTACGCTTCCAGCTGCCCAAGAAGCAGTGAAGTTCATGGAACAACTATTCCAATCTCTTGGACTGACAATAAATTACGAGAAGTCCATAATGTGTCCCTCTCAGGAAATACAATTTACAGGGGCAAGGATCCACACCCCTTCTTGCAGGGCCTGTCTCACCAGCAAACGTGTCAACGCCATAAGAAATCTTGTAAGGGCTATTTGTTTCTCACCCATGGTAACAGCTCTTGCATGCATGCAACTCTTGGGGCACATGGCTGCAGCAACCTATTTGGTGCCCAGAGCCAGATTACGTATGAGGCACCTACAAATGTGGTTCCTGAAAAATTTCAAGCTGCACAAGCATTCGAGGCACAGAGGCTATCTGTACAACAATCCGTAAAGGACACACTCATATGGTTGACTCACCCAGAGAACCTTCTCTAGAGTGTCTCATTCATCAATCAGAGTCCTTCTTTCCTAATGACCACTGATGCCTCCCTCACAGGTTGGGGAGCTCATCTAGGAGAGTTAACAGTGCAGGGCAAGCGGTCACGCCATGAGAGACAGTTGCCCATAAACCTCCTTGAGCTTCAGGCAGTTAGAAACGCCTGCCAACGTTTCCTCAGATACATAACAGGCAAAACCATAAAAATACAGACAGACGATGTTGCTTCAATGTACTACATCAACTGTCAAGGCGGCGCACGTTCCCAATCATTATGCGCGAAGGTGATGAGACTATGGGAGTGGTGCATACACCACAACATACGAGTATCAGCAATCCATCTACCTGGGAGGTACAATGCAACTGTGGATGAGCCGAGCAGGAACTTCATAGAGCCCCATGAATGGAACATGAACACCACCATCCTGGATGCCATATTTCAATTATGGGGTCATCCAACAACAGACCTGTTTGTGACACCTACCAACAAAAAATGCGAGTTATTCTGCTCAAGAGTGGGGAGGGGTCACAGATCCTTGTGGGATGTGTTTCTGGTAAAGTAGCATCATCATCTCCTTTATGCCTTTCCCCCAATTCCTATGATCCCCAAAACACTGCAGAAATTAAAAGAGGACAAGGCCAGACTCATTCTGATCGCACCAGTGTGGCCGAGGCAGGCATGGTACTCCTTTCTTCTGCAGATGTCCATGGACAAACCAATCACCCTCCCTTTAATTCCAGACGTCCTGACACAGAACAAGGGCAAAACACAACATACTTACCTCGACAGACTTCGCCTCATGGCATGGCTCCTTGATAGCTTGATGACCTAGAGGAACAGTGTTCAGAGATATTTTGATAAAGAGTGGAAAACCTACCACAAGAGCTATGTACCTACAAAAATGGAAGAGATTCTCCATCTGGTGCCAGGAATGACACTGTAACCCACAGCTGATCTCGATCCCACTTATCCTCGAGTACCTCCTGGACCTGAAACAGAAAAGTCTAATGACAAATACCATCAGAGTCCAGCTGGTGGTGATCTTGACTTTCCATGACTCGATAGATAACTCATCCTTATTCTCTCACCATACCATCAAAAGGTTCATGGATGGCATCCAGAATACATACCCAGAGGTTAGACCTCCTGTGCCTCCATGGAACCTATCTTTGGTTTTGAGATCACTTACTAGACCACCATTTGAGCCACTAGCAAAGTGCTCATTACTTCATATGTCATTAAAGGTATCATTTTTTGGTGGTAATAACATCAGCCAGATGTGTTGGCAAAATTGCAGCGCTAATGGCTTGCCCTCCATTTACTGTTTTCCTGAAGGACAAGGTCTCCCTGAGACCTCATCCTTAATTCCTGCCAAAAATCTCCTCAACCTTCCACATCAGTCAGACTCTCCATCCACTGGTTTTTCTGTCCTAAACCTCATGCAATGCATACTCAAGGGGCATTACACACCTTGGACACCAAACAGGCACTGGCATACTATATAGACAGAACAAAGGCCTTCAGGAAAAAATGCTGAGACTATTTGTCTCCATTGTGGAACATTCCAAAGGTAACCCAATTTCTAATCATTGACTTCCCAGGTGGATTTCTACGTGTGTTTGCATGGCCTGTGAGAAGCATGGATCCGAACTGCCATATTGTATCAGAGCTCACCCTACGAGATTGATTTCCACTACTATGGCTTTTCTTCATAATGTCCTGATAATGGACATTTGCAAAGCAGCCACTTGGGCCTCTGCAGACACTTTTATAAAACATAATGCAATTGACATAGACGCCTCTTCTGATGCATCCCTAGGCCTGGCAGTACTTAATGCAGCAAACAAAGAAAACTCCAAACTTCCCTCCACCAGTTAGAGCACTGCTTGTTAATCACCTATAGTGGAGCAGCGGGGACACTGCTGGAAGAAGAAATGAAGGTTACTCACCTTAGTGCAGTAGCCAAGGTTCTTCGAGATGTGTGTCCCCACTCTGCTCCACTTCCCACCTGCCTCCCCTCTACTTTGGAGTATTCCTATCCTCCTGAAGCAGAGTCAGAGCAGGTCTGTGAGGCAACACTGTAAGGAGAATAGGAGGCAAGTAGCCCAGCAGTGTCCCTTCTGGCCCCTGTCAGCATACTAACAGGTCCAAGAGTTTCACTCTAGAGGTCCCTAGGCCTATGCAGGGAAAGGAGGCTATTTGTAGGGAAGCTTGGGCTCTGATCCTGGGCCCTGTGAGGCTCTGACAGCCATGGATGATAAAGCTGTCCTCCCAGGGTCACTTCCTTACTCCCCATTGATTGTCCCATGCCATCTGGGTGAGGCAGCATGAGGGGTTCCTGCTCACCACAAGGCAACATCTGGCAACTGTGTGTTGTGAGGTCTTTCTTGTTCTCTCCAGCAATCACCTCCTCTTGTAGTACAGTCCCTTTCCTGGGCCCTCTCAGTCCTAGGGTGTTCCACTGCTGGAGAAGGCCGCATCAAAAAAGGGGATTCACCAAGTCCAGAGTTCCTATGGGAGGGAGAAGGGAACGCTTTCCTCTTTGGCTCTCTGCAGTACGCTTCCATTCCCTCACAGAGGGCACTTGGTTTTTCTGCCTTCCCTAAGCTCTTCTCTGCTGGAGCTGCCATGGGCAAGTCTTCTCTCTTCCCTGGGCTGCTTCCAAATGAGCTGTCCCCTGCCTTTTAATTCCTGCTCCAGTTGACATATTTGCTAGAGGTGTGGTGTGGTGGTGTGGAGAGGGTTCACTAAACCAAAAGCAGTTCCCTCAATCCCTGTTGCTCAGTATGCGGTTTGTACACCCCATCACAAGATGAAATTTTTTTTGTGCACTGTATTAATTTCCCTCTTCCAGAATTCAAGCTGATAGGAAGAGCCCTTTTGCATATGGCCTCTTCATGAGCGTGCAGGAACAATTAGCGAGATCTTTGTGACATCCCACAATCATAGAATCATAGCTGATTAGTGCTGGAAGGGACCTCAGGAGGTCAGCTAGTTCAGCGTCCTGCTCTCCTGCTCCAAACTGGATCAACCCTGAATAACTCAACCCAGCAAGGGCTTTGTCAAACTGTATTTTACTAGAGGGGGAAGAAAGGGAGAAACCCGAACTCCGGTTAGGGCTGACTGTTGAAGAGGCAGGAACTAGCTGCCTCCCCACCTGATGTTAGAAGAGCCACCAGGGAGGAAGCATTGTATCCTTGTCGAAGGGACACTGATGAGGAGACCAAGGAGCATCAAGCGTCTGTGTGATCTGAATGATAGACATGTCTCATCAGCCTTGCCAAACTGACAACTGCCCCAGCCTGAGGAACCTGGGCTGTAGCAGCATGCTGAATAAGATCGATGAGGAGGCACTGCTCTAGTCAGGCCACTACAAACAGGCCACTACAAACTGTTGGACTATAGGGCCATGCCCCAAACTTAGGGCCCAGAGGTAGGAAGTAGCCCAGGGCAGTGGATTTAGACCCTGTGCTAGAAGGTCCCTATTCAGAGGTTGCTTTGCTTAGGTCCCTGGGCTGAGACCAGTGCTTAAAGTATAATTTGACAGGCTCAGGAACCCTCCTAATCTCTGGGTCCCCTTCTGATATTGTCCAAGCCCTGTTCATGCACGTGCAGGCCCCAGCCCAGGTGGGCATTTGCAGCCACTTCTCAGTACCATATGCATCAGTTATCACTCCATAAAAATACTGGCCTCACACGCTGTCCCATCCACCCCTCTGCACCTTCCTGACCTCAATCCCAGCTTCACATTCTGCCTTCGGCACCCGCTTGTCCCTGATCCTGGCCTCACATACTCCACCCTCCCCCCTGATCCTGGTCTCACACACTGTCCCCTCCCCCTGATCCTGGTCTCACAAACTGACACCTCCACCCCCCCCACCCCCAACCCAGCCTCACAGACTGCTCCCTTCACCCCCAACACTCATCCTGACCTTACACTCTACCCCCTCTGCCCCCCTTACACCCTTGAAGGCCTGGCCTAGCCCAACACCCCCACCCCCATCACTTACTGTGCCCTGCTGCAGCAGGGACCCCAGTGTGATGCTCCCTGGTTTTAGATAATCACTTATGATTATTTTTCATATTAATATTTCATATTTGGAGTAATCCATATGGGATATGGCATGTTTGGTACTGACGAAAAGGTTGTAATCTGGTAAGAATGATTTGGTGGTTTATGTGAAGGTGTCATATCTGTATTAGAAGTTAGGAATAGGTTTATTCTATTTGTGTTTTGAGTGATTGGATTCCAGGGCACTCCCAGACGGGTTGTCTACAAAACCACTGTCCTCTTAATGGCCAATTAAGGAAGCTCACAACTACAGTGGGCCCATGGAGAAACCTGTCAAGCCACTAGGGCTTACCCATGTGATGCAATTCCATTTTGATTTGCAAAAATTCCACACAGCATGAGGAAGGCCAGAGGTGATAAAAGGCAGCAGCCCATCTCCATCTTGTCTTTAGTCTTCAGTCCGCAACCAACACCCTCCTTTGGAACTATTTTACTGCAACTGAACAAAGGCTGGAGACCCACCCAGGTGCTGGGTATATACCAGAGGAATTAGGCTAATCTACAAACCACAAGTTCTTCAAGGACTTGCTTTCTATGGACTCTAAATCATTTGTATGTATATGATTCACTTTGACCCTTTCACATCTCTCATATTTGTTTCTTTTTGTTTTATATTAACACTTTACTTGTAGTTACTAAAGGATTGACTGGCAGTGTGGTATTTGGGGTAAGATCCAAGCCTATATTGTTGTGGGTGATGACTTTTGGCGTCAGGAGAACCTATTTCTTTAAGAGACCCAGTGGCTAGGTGGCGACCAGAGGAACTAATATGCAATAAAACTGGCTGTTTCTATTTTGTTATGCTTTGTGATGACCGGCATGGGGAATCAGAAACATGTTTTGTTACTGCCTGGGAGACAGGTTTAAGTACCACCCATCAGTGGTTTGGGTGTTTAGCCTCTGGTTTTGCAGCTTGCCCTGATTTTGGCATATTCAGATTATCCCAGGAGGCCCGGGTCACACCCAGCTCTTGGCTGAAGCTGGGTAGTCTCATCCCCTCCTCACCTGAGGAGGGGAGGGAGGGGGTCGGTCCTTCACAGCCATGGTAGGGGTTCAGGTGAGGATGTGGGGGTCCCCTGGATCAGACCTACATAGTTTCCCTCACTTTCTTTTCCTTCAGGGGCTCCTGTGCTGTGCTGTAGTTAGTTGCTCCATCCTGGGTCCTAATGCTGGAAGAATTTCATTTTTATGTAGGCTGGGCAGCCCAGCACACACAGAGAGGGAACCCTCCCAACACGAGGACCCAGGAGGCAGGTCCCAACTAGCTCAGGCTGAGGTTGTTTCTTCCTGAAGGAGCAGCCCAGGCTGGCTGCAGCTCCAAGGACAGGACAGAGTAGACCATGCATTCCACCTGCTTTTTCTAATCTTCAGGGCCTCAGAATGCTGGCCCCTCAAATTTGTGGGCCCCAGAATGGCATTCTAGTACCTTCCAGCCTACTTTAACCACAGGCTAAGAACCGGTGGAGAGAAAGGGCCCAGGTCCCCCTACTCCACTGCCATAAAGACTGAGTCATCTCTGACAGGAAAGCAAAGGGCTGGAAGTCAGGGCTGCCAACTACTAGGCCACCCAACCCTCCAAACACCCATTAAAATGTTATGTAGAGGTGGTGGTTGTCAAGGATGTTTCCCTGCTCTGGCACTTTGAGTGCAGAAGGGGGGGGGGGCCTGCAATAGGCCTTAAAACCCACTGGCCTTAAAGTCTTATCTTAAAATTCTCCAAGGCTACCAATTTCCTGGCCTTGGAGTGGTATTGCTGGCACCGCCCAAATGCAAACACCCCTTGACAACCCAGAAAGGTGCATTGGGAAGTCCTTCATGTGAGGTACCCTCAATCACTTTTCTTCCTTCTTCAGGAGAGTGATTAAACCCCATCTGTGATATCAACTGAAAATAGGACAGAATCCTCTTTAGGAGCTGGCCATGCAGCATAAGGCACATGCACACAAAACTTCTTGCCTTTTAGAACATAGAATCAGAGCTTATTTTAAAAGGATAAATTCTTTAATTAAGAAGAACAGCTAAGAAACACAGGAAGTTGCTCTCTGAGATTTAACTTAGGTAGTTACAGGATATGGGAGGCAGTACATATGCTCAGCACAGTAGAATCTAAAAAAAAAACAAAAAACCCAAAATAAAGAAATACCTGACAGTATCTAGCTAAACAGTCCCTGTTCTACTCACTCATGGTCATTTACAGACTTGAGCCCTTCTTAGACAAGGCTGTCACAGGATCCTTTGGGCCTGTCTCTCTGGCCTTCTCCTGATCCTTCCAGGAGCTCTGCCGCCACCAAACAAGAAACAGGCAGGGTTGCTGCTGCAATTCAAAAACCTGTACTTTGTTCCTATTGGCTACCCTGGGACTCACTGACCAGGGTGTTAACCCCTTCCTCCCCAAAGTTATCAGAGTTGTAATGGTAGTGACATTAAGGCTACGGGATACATTCTGCCATTATTAGACACAGACTGCTACCTGCAATAAAAATGCATTGGATCATAAACCAGAAATCGCTCCTACTGGTGCAATAATACCAACAAACATGGAGCCAAATGTGTACCAGGCTCTGGGGTCACTACCCCTTTTTCTTTTTCTGCTGTGGTTCTGTGGAGGGCAGTTCCCCCAGGACAGGCTGCAGCTGCTCCAGGAACAAGGCCTCCCTGTGTACCAGTGTGAGTACCAAAGTCACTCGGCTAGCTTGATCAAACTAGCTACCCTACAGAGATCACAGGGTCACCATCCCAGCTGGCCAGGTCATTATGAAGTGCTGGGGCTCAGTCTCTGTGCAGTACCACCATCCAATCAAAGACTTCATAAAAGAAGTAGGAGGCTGAGTAGTTCCCAGAGGTGTGTGTGATCCCAGCCTCCTGTGACAACCTCCTGAATGTGCAAAAATCAGGGCAAGCTGCAAAACTGGGAGCCAGATTCCCAACCACTGATGCAGGGTACTTAAACCAGCCTCCCAGTCAGCCATAACTCATGCTTCTGTTTCTCCATCCTGGTTATCACAAAGCATAACAAAATAGGAACAGCCCCTTTTATTGCACATCAGTCACTCTGGTCACAAACTGGCCACTGTGTCTCTTAAAGACATAGGCTCTCCTGACCACAAAAGACCAGCCGTATTACACAGAAAAATATAGGCTTAGATCTTAACCAAAATACCACGCTGCCAACTAATCCGTTAGTAACAAAAACTAAATGATTAATATAAAAATAAAATAAATAAAATATGAGAGATATTAAAGGTCAAAGTGAAGCATAGCATCATACGGTTGGAAGGGACCTCATGAGGTCATCTAGTGCAACGTCCTGCTACAGGCAGGGCCACTCTCACTAAATCATCACAGCCAGGGTTTTGTCCACCGGGCCTTAAATATCTCCAAATATGGAGATTCCACTACCTCCCTAGGTAACCCATTCCAATGCTTCACCACCCTCCTAGTGAGAAATTTTCTCATAATATCCAACCTTGACTTCCCCAGCTGTAGCCCTTGCTCCTTGTTCTATCCTCTGTTATGGTTGAGAACAGCCTGGCTCCCTCCTCCCTGGAGCACCCCTTCAGTAGTTGAAGGTTGCTATCAAATCCCCCCTCAGTCTACTCTTCTGCAGGCTAAATAAACCTAGTTGCTTCAGTCTCTCCTCCTAAGTCATGTGCCTCAGATACTTAATCATTTTCATTGCCCTCCACCGGACTCTTTCTGATTTGTCCATATCCTTCCTATAGTGGGGGGGACACAGTATTACAGATGCAGCCTCACCAGTACTGAATAGAGAGGAAGAATCACATCCCTTGATCTGCTGGCAATTCTCCTACTGATACAGTCCATTATGCCATTAGCTTTTTTGGCTACAAGAGTACACTGTTGACTCATATCCAGTTTCCAGTCCACTATAACCACCAAGTCCTTTCCTACAGTGCTGCTGCTTAGCCAATCAGTCCCCAGCTTGTAGCAGTGCCTGGGATTTTTCCTTCATAAGTGCAGGACTTTGCACTTGTCCTTAGAATCATAGAATCATAGGGTTGGAAGGGACCCCACGAGGTC